>OY293304.1:107346014-107910006 GCA_958502075.1 Orchestes rusci | reverse complement strand
ACAGATTTTTTTTTTTAATATATGTAAATACAAATGGGTGAAGCTTAACTCTATCAAAACAGCCAAGAAAGAAAGAAATCAGACTACAAACAAACTTATACAATACTCACATTTTAACACTCTGGACTCAAGTCGCAAGAATACATATTTACACGACACACAAACAGGAAAACTTTTAGGTACATGGGACAAAATGCGGAAATACAGACAACTTATCTCCATCAAAGGTAGTGCAGTATTGAAGCTTGATAATAGTTTTGCTTATCGAGATTGCCTGTGTTTATTTTGGTAGTTTTTTTTTCCTCGGTATATCTGGTGAATTTGATAAGAGTTTTAGCATCGACATATTATTATTCAATTTAATTGATTGAGTATATTGAAATAGGCTGAATTGAGGTTTTCTATATCAGTCCTTTTGTTTACGGTGTTATGTCTCTTTATATGTATCATTTCTGAGACTATTCTTTTTTTGTAATTAGTCTGTTTGTCCAGAATCGACGTACTCTCAAAATCAAATGTGTGCCCCGTGTCCTTTTTGTGTTGTACTAAGGCTGTAGGATTGGTTTTTAATAAGTAGTTTTTTTCATCATTTTTATGTTCCCTAATTCTGTCTTTTAAATATCGAGAAGTTTGTCCTATGTAGCGTTTATCGCAAGTTTTGCATGGAATACTATAAATCACATGTGACTTCAAAATATTTTCAGTGCTGGCTTTTAATTTTGAGAAGTAGTTCGTTCGTATGGTGTTACAACATTTTTGAGAAATTATGACTTTCTTGTTGTCCGTGGTAGTGTAGTTCTCAATTGATCTTTTCAGTTTTTCTGTGAGTCCATGTATATAAGGTAGTCTGAAAAATATCTTCGCCTCATTGTTGTGTTGGACACATCACTACGTAGTGATGAATAGGGAGGATTATGATAGAAACGCAAATGCCATTCTCAGCGACAGGGAGACATATAAGATTCTCAATAAAAACCCCACTACAACCATTCAAAATAAAAACAACAAACTAATTGATTCTTTGGTTAAAAACTCCAGGATAAGCAAGGAGGAGGGAAGAAGACTGAAAACAAATACAGCGTTACCACCTAAAATATATTTTCAACCAAAAATTCACAAAGATGGTGTTCCACTTAGGCCTATTGTCTCATTCATCGGATCTCCACTATACAGCTTAACCAAATACATCAGTAATTTCCTGAACGAAATGTTCATCAAGGATCAGCGCTATGTCCGAAATTCTTTCGAATTTGTGAATGATATAAGAAACATCACTGTACCGGCTGATTATGAAATCATTTCTCTGGATGTTATCTCCCTTTTCACCAACATACCTACAGATGTCGTGAAAAACCTAGTAGTCAAGAAATGGTCATTAGTCAAAAATAATGTCAATATCCAATTACCCACGTTTCTTGAAATGTTGAATTTTGTATTTGAGAATAACTATTTTCAGTACGACAACAACTTTTACAGCCAGACTAATGGACTTGGAATGGGCAACTGTTTGTCCCCAGTATGTGCAGATTTAGTTATGCAGGATTTACAAGATGAACTTATTGATAAACTACCATTCAAGATTCCATTTTTCAAGAGATATGTAGATGACATTCTAACAGCGATACCAAAAAACGAGTGCAAGACCATTTTAACAATCTTTAATAGTTACCACCCAAAACTACTATTTACATTGGAGAAAGAGAAAGACAATAAAATACCCTTCCTTGATGTGGAAATAATAAGAAAACCTGACTCAGTAATAATCGAAACTAACTGGTATCAAAAACCTACTTTCTCAGAACGCTACATTAATTTCCATTCTCTACATCCTTTGAAAGATAAGATAAACATCATCAAGAATCTGAAACATCGATCAATAGCACTATCATCAACGGCATATCACAACTCAAACTTACAATATATACAGGGTCCTTCATTAGTGCGTCGGGCAATCCTAGCGTGGTTATTTACAAAAGTAGAAAAAAAAGTTTTATACAAAAGTTGTAGAATGTGACTTTATGCATATTTTAAAAATATTTTCAAACATACAGGGTGCGTCACAAAAGTATGGCACGAAAAAGTATGATTTTTTTAAATGGAACCCCCTGTATATTAATTGATATTTCAATTCTTTCTTCAATTTGGAACAAAAATTGTGCTACAACTAATGTTCCTAAATTCAACCGTTATCGAGATATCGCGTTTTAAAAATGGCATTTTTGCAACTTTGACATGCTATAAAACTCAAACTATTCAAGTTAGAGGAAAATGGTTTGCACTTTCCTGTCTTAACTTTTCAAGAGCTCTTCTGTCATTTGGATAGAAGGTAACGTCAACTGTCAACTTTTTTCGGCACATTTTGACATTTTTTCACAATAATGGATTTAATCTCCTTGAATAGCTCTTGAAAAGTTAAGATAGGAATGTGCAATCCATTTTTCTCTAACTTGAATAGTTTGAGTTTTATAGCATGTCAAAGTTGCAAAAATGCCATTTTTAAAACGCGATATCTCGATAACGGTTGAATTTAGGAACATTAGTTGTAGCACAATTTTTGTTCCAAATTGAAAAAAGAATTGAAATATCAATTAATATACAGGGGGTTCCATTTAAAAAAATCATACTTTTTCGTGCCATACTTTTGTGACGCACCCTGTATGTTTGAAAATATTTTTAAAATATGGATAAAGTCACATTCTACAACTTTTGTATAAAACTTTTTTTTCTACTTTTGTAAATAACCACGCTAGGATTGCCCGACGCACTAATGAAGGACCCTGTAGAGAGAATGCTCGTAGACAATGGTTACCCAAAGTCGCTTATAAGGAAAATAATCTACAGACAGCAAGATCAACGTGATTTACATCAAACCACGGATACAGGCCAACACAACAATGAGGCGAAGATATTTTTCAGACTACCTTATATACATGGACTCACAGAAAAACTGAAAAGATCAATTGAGAACTACACTACCACGGACAACAAGAAAGTCATAATTTCTCAAAAATGTTGTAACACCATACGAACGAACTACTTCTCAAAATTAAAAGCCAGCACTGAAAATCTTTTGAAGTCACATGTGATTTATAGTATTCCATGCAAAACTTGCGATAAACGCTACATAGGAGAAACTTCTCGATAATTAAAAGACAGAATTAGGGAACATAAAAATGATGAAAAAAACTACTTATTAAAAACCAATCCTACAGCCTTAGTACACAAAAACACAAAAAGGACACGGGGCACACATTTGATTTTGAGAGTACGTCGATTCTGGACAAACAGACTAATTACAAAAAAAGAATAGTCTCAGAAATGATACATATAAAGAGACATAACACCGTAAACAAAAGGACTGATATAGAAAACCTCAATTCAGCCTATTTCAATATACTCAATCAATTAAATTGAATAATAATATGTCGATGCTAAAACTCTTATCAAATTCACCAGATATACCGAGGGAAAAAAAAACTACCAAAATAAACACAGGCAATCTCGATAAGCAAAACTATTATCAAGCTTCAATACTGCACTACCTTTGATGCAGATAAGTTGTCTGTATTTCCGCATTTTGTCCCATGTACCTAAAAGTTTTCCGGTTTTTGTGTCGTGTAAATATGTATTCTTGCGACTTGAGTCCAGAGTGTTAAAATGTGAGTATTGTATATGTAACGTGTGAAATGTACCCCAATGTGAATTCCATTGAAATAAAATAAATATATACTTTCAGCGCCCTGATGATGCAATTATATATTGCGAAACGTCGGCCATTTTAAAACAAATTGGACTTTAATTTCACTGATCCTCAAACCCAACAAATTAACCACACACTTCTAATATTGGACAACTTTCGACAAAAAAAAAATTGAATTTATGTTACCTATACCTACAATTGATAAAAAAAAAATCCCATAAGTTGCACACTTGAATAATGACCACACTGTATAATCCAAGCAGTTCGTGAATAATATTACCTGATCAACATATTGATGTTTTGACTTGTCGGTGGATCTGAATGTAGTGGTCTCCTTTCATTATCACTATGTTTAAATAGTGTTGGAACAGCTTTTGCAAATAAAGTCTTCCTGAGCCCGGTTCCTCCTTTCGACAAATACTTTTTTTCAAAATGCTTTTCACATAGACCATAATTTTTGTGGATTTTCTCAAAACCTTTATAAGAAAGGTCTTGTCTATTACATGCCTCTAGCCAAATCAAGCACCTGAAATGTTTAACGTTTTAGAAGATAAATGAGTGAGATTCAAAAAATTAGAATTATTGTTTAATCCTTAGGACGTCGTGTTTCAATGTTCGATAATGTGGGATACCTCCGAGGATACCTCTTAGCAATGTTTACAAAATTTTTCATAGATTTGAATATTTTAAGCAAATTCTTAATTATTCAAAAATGTATGTAAAATAGTGGAAACTATTTAATATTATTGAGATGAGGCATTCTTATGAGTATTCAAACCAATAAACAAGTAGGTAAGATCCCTTTCTGTTTTGATTTAAAATGGGATACCTTTGCGTATCTTGTACCAATACAAAATTGGGGTTTTCAAGGATATTCGGAGATAAATAATGTCAACTTACCTCTCGGGGTCCTTAGGAAAAGAGAAACAACTGATAGACATTGCTGTTGTGGGGGAACAAGGGCGATATGCACACTTTTTTCTCTTTTTGTTGCCGGAATTGGACGACATTTTTGAAACTGGAAGCTTCACAATATAGTTTTTAGTTTTTTAAATACACCAGACACTGAACTGAATCAAAGAACCTCAACACAAATAAACACAAGTACACAAACCACAAAATACAGTAAAAAAACACAAGATACCTAGTCTATTATTATTGATAAACAAACAGATCGAATATTGAAGCAACGCTTCATCTACCTATTGTCATCTAACGCTTCTTGTAATCTGACAGTATTGTCCGTTGTGTAATGGCGGACTTGATCATGCGCACTGAAAATTGGCCCACGAAAATTGCAGAGCCTTCGCTTATTGGCGATTCAAACAGCTCGAGCAGCGCCACAGCGGAACGCGAGAGAACTTTCGAGAGCGTGACAACTGCATTATTACTCGTAGCCCGTAGCAGGTTTTCACGCGTGAATTTATATTTTTGTTGTTCGTAACAGTCGAGTGATTTGTTTTGGCAAAGTGTTTTCAATTGAGAAATGGAGCCTCTTATTGAACTGGAACATTTAGTGGACGCTCTGAATGGATTTGACCGGCCTCTTCGTGAAGGAAGATTACCTGTGAAAAATTTAGTGTCTGTCGGGATTCGATCAAGTTCTCTTACGACGTGGGTCCTTTGGAAAATTATGCAGATGATTGTCTTCGCATTTGGTCTCATTGCATTGAGGTACGCGACAATTATGCCTATTACGAACTTTCTTCGGATTCCGGCGAGCATACGTATGATCTTCCATTGTTAATGATGATTTTCATCACCAATATCGGTGAGATCTTTCAATAAATGAAATATATGCATATAATAAAAAAAGATTAGTTTGATTTATACACACTATAGTCGTCTATTTTGTTGGCTATAAGCCACTACACTTGAGGCTTTTTGATATCGACACCCTTTACACTGATGCCGATGAGTTAATGACTCCAACAATAATAACAAAACCTGAAAAAAATCATTCAATTAGCACACTATGATTATTTACCAACGTGGTTTATCAGAATCTTTTCATAAATAATAACGAAATCGGGAATATATTTTCAAGTAATCACGACCCCAATACAAACAGCATGGAGACAGCTGATGTCTATCACGCTCTCGAAAGTTCGAGCGCAAAACGCCAGAGGCCGCTCCGCTGACTCGTTGAATCGCCAGTAGCGCCGAAGGCGCGAATTTATCGAGTGCGCATTCGCCATTTTATAAAAATGCATCTTAATTATTCACAAATAATCGATACATTTTGACGCCATGTTAGTACCTCTCTTCATCCGTCGCAGTTCCGTTCATAAACGAAGGACACTAAATTATGGAATTAAAATAATAATATTACAAAAATATAACGGTGACAAAAATTACCCAAATTTGACCAACCACCTACAAAAACCGTTTCAGAAAAAATTCAGAAGTGAATTCGTTTTTTTCCGATAAGAAATCCGATGTCCGCATTCGGTAGTTCGGTCCGATAGGACCAAGTGGGTGGGGATAGTACGGTAGGACCAATGCTTACTTCTCGCCCGTTTAACCGACTTGCAACGCGTGAACTAAATGAGTACGCACGCAATTCATCAAATGTCAAAAACCAGTCGAATTTAATTATCAACACAATTCTTAACAAAAAAATATGGGCAAGTATTCGCTCAGATTATCTTGGACACTCAGAACCAACACAATTCACAATAATCACAATCAACATAACCTCATCATTTTTATCAAGACCGAACCAAATTTAGTTCGGTACACCTGCTTGCGAATACCGAACCAAGAGCGGACCAACTTAGTGCGTAGCTGTTAACACCATTCGAACCAAATATTTGGGTTCGAATTTAGTTCTTGGTCCGCGGACCAAGTTGTCGGTGTAAACTAGGCCTATGACCAATAAGCCTTCAACAACGTTGTCAGGCCCACCACACTTTAGGTTGAATACGATTGAACTACACTCTTGTAGTCCGATTACGGCGCAACATAACCTCTTTTATCCCATGTGACGATTTGACAGCAGTTTGTTTTTAATTTACAAAAAATAGAAACTTTCAGTTAATTTCACAATGGGGAAACTCAACGTGAGTTTAATGCGATATCTCTCTCCCGAAGACTTTAGAGTATTGACAGCCATTGAAATGGGCATGAAAAACCACGAATTAGTTCCGGGCCCGATGGCAGCCTCGATTGCAAATCTACAACCTGGGGGTGTGCATAAGTTGCTTCGAGAACTGTGTAAACACAAGTTGCTGAGTTATGAAAGAGGTATGGTATCGTTTATTATTTATATTTTTATTTTTAAACTTGCTGGAAAAGGAAAACTCGCGACTCGCTAGTCGCTCGCCTATCCGTAAGTAGTGTGAGTTAATATAAATTAATAAACTTCCCATTCAATATTTCTTATGAAAAAAGGTTATATCACAAATAATATGTTCTCAAACATTTACCTAGTACAATACTACTATTATTCTACTTATCATTTCTCATCTGATTCCACTACACAACGCAAATGTTTATACAGGGTTATTCACGTTATTCGACACGAAACATTCGAGGAAACATTATGGCTAAAGTATCTGATTTTAAAGATTATTTTTTCTGTATGAATAGGGACCCTTCAAGGCTACATTTTAAAAATATTTTCATTTCATACAGGGTATCCCCAAAGAACAAAACGTATCAAAGCTATATTTTTTTAATTGGAACCCCCTGTATATTATTTGATATTTCAATTCTTTCTTCAATTGGGAACAAAAATTGTGATACAACTAATGTTCCTAAATTCAACCATTATCGAGATAACGCGTCATAAATATGTCCTTTTTGCACTTTTGACATTCTATAAAACTCAAACTACCCAAGTGAGAGAAAAATGGTTTGCCCTAACTTTTTAATAGCTATTCAAGCAGATTAAATTCATTCTTGTGGAAAAATATCAAAATGTGTCGAAAAAAGTTGACGTTACCTTCTATTCAAATGACAGAATAGTTCTTGAAAAGTCAAGATACGAAAGTGCAGATCATTTTTTCTATCAAAATTAAAGAATTTGACCGGCGTTTGATCAATTGACCGGTCAGGTCAAGGCTCGGGTCAAGGTCAATTGACCACAAAATACTTAAAGCGGTCAAAATCTCCAACTCTAAAGATAAAGTTATAAAAATTGGAGCTTTCCATTTGAAAAAATTGATTTTTGGCAGTTTTCTTAATTTTATTTTTGATCTTATTTTTGGGCTACCCTGTAATGATGAAATATTGTGAAAAGTCTTTTAAAGAAGGTCCCTTTTAATAAGAAATCCAATACAAATCAAACAATAAAGGCTTACTTATACGAAAAATTTACATTCAAATAGGAACCTACAAACATCATTTTTGACATAAAAACTCAAATATTGCAAAAAGGTTATACTTAGGCATAGGACATCATGTATGAAATCTGCCTAGAATTTTACGTAGAATCCGAGGTAAAATCCAAAAATGATTCAAATACAGGGTGTCCCAGAAAAAATGGGACATACGGTAACAGCAGATTCCTCACACAAAAATATTGCGTTCTTGATATTAACAGAGATAATCAAGTTACCTATATTAATGAAATTTGGTACATGGGGGTTGTTTGACGTGCAAAATCCATATCTGGCCTTGGTATGGCTCTTACATGTAGGGGGCGCCACTTACATATCTTACCACTCATTCAAATAGCTAAAACTTTTTTGTACGCATTCAAACTTTTTTATTTTAATTGAAAAATTGATTTGTACGTCATGTTCACGTAAACAAGGTTTTCTTTTTAAAAGTGGACGGGAGGAACCTTTTTCAAGATGTTTGCATATAAAGTCCTTAATTCATGCAATGTGGTTTCGAATGGAAAATCTTGAAAATAAACATAGAGGGGGCATCGAAAACGTCGTTTTCACGGTAATTTAGCAATTTTATCGATGTTCAATGTTTCTTCCAAGAGAAAAATCTAGAAAAAAATTAAAAAAAAAATTTTGTAGAAAAATATAAAATTAAAATTCAAGCTAATGTCAAAATTACCATGATCACGCCGTCTAAAGATCTATAAGTTTATTTTTATTTTTTTTTATTCAAAACCGCATTGCATGGATTACTTCAAGTTCAAATATCTTGAAAAAGGTTACTCCTAGCCACTTTTACAAAGTATAACTTTGTAATGTAAATATGATGGAAAAATCAATTTTTCTATTTAAAAATAAATGTACGAGTGGCATATAAGTGGCGCCCCCTATCAATCAGAACAGTTTCGTGCTCAGATTTGAATTTTGAATGTCAAACAACCCCCCATAAACCAAATTTCATCAATTTAACTTGATTATTTCGGAAGTTATCCAAATAAATCAGAAATTAAAATTCAACTTTCACAACCTGTATCTCTGTTGATATCAACTTTCTGGATAGACAAATTTGGGGACATCGCAATATTTTTGTGTGAGGAATCTTCTGTTAACGCATGTCCCATTTTTTCTGGGACACCCTGTATGGGTTGTTCCATTTGAAACAAGCGAGTTGACAACTACTACCGGTATAACCGGAAGTCGCGCAACGTCGCAAGTATTTCATTTGAAGAGAGTATCATTGAAAATCTCACCATACAAATTTTCAGAATCCCAATCGCTTTATTTCCCGAGATAGTCTAATAGAAGATACTCTGTTGTTCGGAAGCGCATTCTTGATTTACCAAATTTTGTTTGAGTGTTTTGCCCACAATCTACTATTTTTTTCCTTGTAGGCAAAAGATATGACGGCTACCGCTTAACAAACTCCGGCTACGACTATCTAGCACTACATTCTCTCACAAAAAGGGATGTGATTGCTTCGTTTGGAAACCAGATTGGCGTAGGCAAAGAAAGCAACATCTACACAATAGGTGATCCAGAAGGACAACCACTTTGCCTGAAACTGCACCGGCTTGGCAGAGTTTGTTTCAGGAAAGTCACAGAAAAAAGAGATTATCACAAACATAGGAAATCAGCGTCATGGTTGTATTTGTCTAGAATATCAGCCACGAAAGAGTTTGCCTATATGAAGGCGTTGTATGACAGAAAATTTCCTGTTCCCAAGCCTATTGACTTTAATAGGCATTGTGTTGTGATGGAGTTGGTACAGGGTACTCTGTTGAACCATGTAATGGAAGTCAGCGATGTGGAATCTTTGTATGACGATCTTATGAATTTGATAGTGCGATTTGCTGATTCTGGCGTGATCCATGGTGATTTTAACGAGTTTAATATCATATTGGATAATGATGAAAAGCCGGTTATCATTGATTTTCCCCAAATGATGTCCACTGAACATGTCAACGCAGAAATGTACTTTGATAGGGATGTTTCTTGTGTTAGAGAGTTTTTCAAAAAGAGGTTTAATTTCGAAAGTGAAACATATCCGACTTTTGCAAATATTGAAAGAATTGACACTTTGGATGCTGAGGTTTTCTGTACAGGGTTCACCAAACAGATGGCAAAGGATTTCAATTTAGAGATGGGGTTGGAAGAGGATGAGGACAAAGAAGGTTATAATTGATTTATTTGGTTGTAATGAGTGTGAACATTCTATTTCAGGATCCGATCATGAACAGACAGAGAATTCCAATGAAGCTCCAGAAATCATACCAGTTGAACAAGAATTTTCTACCATTGAAAACATAGCTGACAGAATTAGACACCATAAAAGTCAACAGGATGAATCTGATGATGGAACTTGTTCCAATTCAGAAACATCTGATTTTGACCAGTTCGAATCTGGAAGTGTTCGATCTACAGCAACTACGATTCATCCTGATGAAATCAAGAGAAGATTAAAAAACCAGTTGGCCAGACATGATAAAAAAGAACAACGGAGAAAGTGTGTTGCTAAAGGAGAAGCTAATGCTGTTACGAGAGTGAGGAGGGAGAATAGGGATACTGTTAAGCAGAGTAAGGGCATTTGGGGTTATGAGTAAACATGTATCTTTGTTGTAAGATAAAAAATATCATCACATTCGAGTGTTTCATTTATACCAAATCATCTTGGACTATCTGAAGCTCAGTGGAAAATAAGCATCATGGTGAAAAGTTGTAGCTGGCAGTATGTTCTGGGTCTCTGTTTTCTTGGTCTGCAAGTCCAAGTGCGGTTTTTGAGGTGCGTGAGGGATGCTGAATCAGTTACAGAGACCATGCTTCCCAGCTAACATAGATTGTTTGGAGAGTTATATAACCACCGAATTATAACTAAAGACAAGATCAGAAGTGGCTCCGGCTCGCCGCATTCCCAGTCCCGCTCTGGTCCCAATAGCATACCAGGTCTGGTGTCGTCGATCGGAAATTCCGGTCGTTGGAGTTTCGTACACCGCTTGCAAATCGATCGCCTTGTTCCAACTTGTCTCCCTCGTAAAACTTGTCCTGAACCGGGTTTTGGCCAGATTTCGTTTATGATTTAAGAAATTTCGGCAAATCGCTTTAGGGACACGATTCTCATAGATTACGACAGGCTTGTCCTCAAACCACCAAGTACTAATTTAAATTTTTTTTCCGAGCCGTTTGTGAAATGCGAGACTGTTCCGGGACTTTTCAACGAAAGTGCAAAGTTGCTGTATTTCAAATAAAAATTTGATATTTGGAGGATTCAATAAACAATGGGGCGCTCAATTTATTGCAATAAATATTGAATGGACTTTGCATTTAAAAAAAAGTTGTTATAACTTCATCTTTAAAAATGTAAACGTGGCAACATTGCCGATATTACCATCGGATCAGGTGCTCAATTCTCCAATCAAATCCGTAAACGAATAGTGAAGAAAATCAAATACACATCCGTATACGGATTAATTGGAGAATTAGGTACTGGGCATGTCCTAAAACAACCAAGTACTAATTTTTACTTTTTTTTTTGAGCCGTTTGTGGAATTCGAGACCGTTCCGGGACTTTTGAAGACACTGTATAGCTTTCTATAAGAGTCTGATAAGCGTTCTATAAAACATGAGAAATTTAATTCTCATAACATACTATACAGTTGGTTCACAACCAAAAGTCATCGAAGTAAACAAACTACACGTGATTGGACATAGCGCAACGATTGAACTGGTTACGGGTTGGTTTATCTCACGTGACTTTCCAATCGTTCCCCTCTGTTTGACCACGTATAGTTTGTTTACATCGGTGTGTAGTATAGTACCAATTTTATAAGTCTATAAATTGTTTCATTATTATTCCATCTCTAATAAAACTACAATTTTCGAACGTGGATTGACAAAAGAGACCTGCTCTATCTTATGAAAATATCTTGGAATGCTTAATTTCGAACGTACGAAAAACGTTTATAAATTACGTAAAAAAATTGACACAAACAACATCATCTTTTAATACGTCATATCAAATTATTTATGCTTATGCGTGGACATTGAGTCTGTGCACCAACATGCATGGCATCACTGTCGACAGCCCATAATCACAAAATTGGGATGTTTTGTGCCCATAATTTCATTGTCGCTTGATTCTAGTGATGTCTACCAGTGGAAGTTTTCATTGGTTAGACCCTGGGTTAGACTTTGAAGATTGTGGTGGATAAGCCGCCTACAGACCGGCGTAGACATGACATTCTTTCCCGTCATTTCCTCCTTTCAAAGGAAAGAACGCAAGTTAGTGGGTAATTAAATGATAAATGAACATCCCATTTTTCCTGCCACGTTGAACCGACGCCGACGTTCCAATCTGACAGGACAAACCTGCGCTCTATTTTATGGGAACGCCAGTTAGTGAGAGGAAAACGTTCAGTGTTGGTGGAAAATGAAATGATTATTATCCCGTCAATATTTTGAAAGAAAAGCATGACGGGAAAGAAGGTCGATATTGAACGCTGGTCTGAGAGCTCCTAGCCGCCCACAGACCGGCGTTCTTTCCTGTCTTTCCATCCTTTCAAAGGAAAGAACGCCAGCTAGTGGGGAATGAGAAGATAGATGCACATTCCATCTTTCCTGTCACCGTTGAACCGACGTTCCAATCCGACAGGACAAGCCGGCGTTCTTTTTTGTTGGAAAGTCAAGTTAGTGGGCAAGATGATAAATGTGCATTCCATCTTTCTTGTCATGATGAGAAAAGATGGAAAGATGGCGGGAAAACGTGACATTAGTGGGTGATGAGATTTTCATTATCCACTCATTTTGAAAGGAAAGAATGACGGGAATGATTGACGGGACGGAACGACGGGAAAGAATGACGGTATTGAATGCTGGTCTGTGGGGACCTATTCTTTCAGGATAAAGTAACAGGAATACATTCCTCTCAGATGATTTACCATTACACTTTCCTTTCGTTAGTGTCGTCTGAGCGGATTATTTTTCCTGCAAAAATGAGATGACCGATCGAGAGGAAAGATGACAGGAAAACGTTCTGTGTTAGTGGGAGATGAAATGATTATTATCGCCCGACAATATTTTGAAAGGAAAGAATGACGGCATAGAATGTCAGAAAAGAACGCTGGTCTGTGGGGACCTATAGGTGGGCAGGATGCGTAATTTCTTTACCTAACGCAGATTTGGAGAGCATCCAATGGGCGGAGAAAGATATTCAACAGCATTCCTATTGATATAAGGCGGTCCAAATCAACGGACATTTTCAGAAAGCTGCTAAGGACATGATGTTGGAAAGAGCATATATATATTATACATTGGCAGAGCTCTATGGCTCCTAGCGTGTTTGGATTTTCTTAACGCAGTTCACGTCATATTTTTTAATGCTTGTACCTACCTGCGTGTTATATTTGATTTTTGATTGTCATAATTATTAATTAATTAATTTTAACTTGTTTCAATGCGCTATGTGTTTTGAGATTTTAGATGTTTTTTTTTTAAGATATTAATATGCTTTGCGTATTCGAAAATGAAATATTTGTTGATTGATTGGCTCGAAACCAGAGTAGCGAGAGGAACTGGCGTGTTAACTTCCGCCAAATTTGAAAATGGATAATATTCCAATTTCAATACGATTTAAAGTTTTAAAATGATGGACTACTTTCTCGGCTATTTTATAGGTACCTAATTCAATAAAAACTAGTTGATATCTGTTCTTTGTTTAACCCATAGATTTACAATAACAAGACACATAACGCCCATACCTTTACCATTGAATGTTTTGACTCAAACATAATGATAAAACAGGCCAGCTTTGTTTTTTCACTTACTGGTAAAATGACAAAATGTCTGCCTGATTTTACTTTCTGGCCACACACCACATACTTTCTGGTCATTGTTTTATCAATAAAACACTGAATAGCGCAATTTAGAATAGAAAATAATTCACAGAAATGGGTTTTCTCCTGAGAAATCGAGGAATAAACTCACTATACCAACTTCCTAACCTCACAAAACGGCGTTTGTAAACAATAGCGTCAGAGAAAATGGCCTTAATTAAGTTTGCGGCCAGAAGTAAATGGAATTATGGTTGTTTGGGATTGGTGATTTAGAAAATTAGCAGTCATATATCTATTAACTCTATATGGTAACCGTCCCATTTGAACAACGAGCGACAGTTGAAGTTGATATGAGATAGAAGATCCCGCTGTACTGTATAGCGTTGATTGAATAAGTACAGTAACTTATTCAATCAACGTGTATAGTTTTCGCATAAGTCTATCCTTTTCTATCGCCTGGGGACCGTTTGGGTTAGGAGTATTTGTTATGTTACTTGTCTTGTGATATACAGGGTGTCCGGGAAAATGTGGGAGATCTCTCGGATTCTGATAGAATATAACAAAATAAGATGACAAGTTCCCATAAATCTTTTTCCTAGCGTTAGTTTCACAATTTCGTCAAGAGCACCACTTCGTCATGGCTTTTTTCGAGGTTTTGTTTAATAAAAATTGTTCTTTCTCGAAAATGGTTCATTTTATCGACAATGAACAGGAGTACATTTTCTTTAGCGTAATGTTCAAGGTATCCAAATTTATTTTTTTTAACTCCTTATCATACAGGGTGTTAAAAATTTGAGCGTTAAAATGTACAATCTAGTCCGTCCCTGGTAAACTAAACAAGCTATTTATGTTTTAAGGGAAGTATTTTGAGAGGTCCTTACTACTGTTTATCATATTAAATTTTCATTGAATTATATTGAGTCGTTTAAAAGTTATTCAAGAAAAACCGATTTCCAGTGGGGTCCTTTAGGGGGCCGTATCTCCGTAGGGAGGGCCGCTAGGAAAAAAATTTATGGGAACTTGTCATCTTATTTTTTAATGTTCTATCTGAATCCGAGAGATCTCCCACATTTTCCCGGACACCCTGTATAAGGCCCGTATTCTCCGTTTTAAGATTTGACGGCGTTTAAACTACAAGAATTATTCATATGCACCGGCCAAATTAGACACGTTCAAGTGGGTTAAACGCATTCAAAGTTAAACGCCCGGTTTGGCGTTCCACGCAAACAAAGTCCAGAAATACTCTTGGAAAAACTGGAAAGTTTTAGGATAAGGGGAATTCCACCAAGACTCAGCGTACTAATCGGGAACAGATAGTGAACATACACCATGAACGGGGTACCATAATTCTTGAAAAATGGATACAGCTCGATAGGAATAGCAAGAAAGTATTGCAGGACCGATATTGTTTGTGATTTTCATGAACGACTTTCTGTTAATAACGAAGAACTCCGGCACTCAAATAACTTGTTATGCAGATGACACAAATCTTATCACAGGAGGAAAAACATTGACGGCGTTGTGAAAGTGGCCCCATTTTCAGAAACACAAAATTGGTTCATCCACAACAGACTGCTGCTAAATAAAAATAAAACAAATGTGATGGTATTCCGTTCTGTGGACTCTTTTCGAGTGATGCGACTTTTGACTAAATATTTTTATTCTCTTAACTTTTTGACATGAAAAAGGTTTTCCACTTTTGTTTCGATAATAATTCTAACCGTTTCCAAGAAAGACGCTAACGTAGCTTTGCTTGCATGTAAAAAATAAGAAATCATTTTAATTTATTTTCAACCTTAAACATAGCATGCTTTCAAAACATGCGCTATTGTTGCCGTAGAAACAAGTCTGGGAAGAATAAGTTTTGAAACTTGCTAATTTTTCGTAAATTTATCATTACCTGATGGTGGTCAATGACAAAAATACTGAAAATGAAAAAAAAAATAAATAAATAAAAAAATTTCAAAAATTATCGATTGTCAATACTAATACTTCAAAGCATGCAATCAAGGTTATTATAGGGTTTTTTCGAAAACGGTTAGATTTATAGAAACAAAAGTGGTATACCTTTTTTATGTCAGAAGGTTGAGTATAAAAATATCCACTCAAAAGTCGCTTACAGTGTAGCACACAGAAGTTGGAACCATTCAAATCAAAGTATAGGTTCGTATGTGGCGCCCTCTACAACATGCGGAAAAACGATTGGCAAATTTGTAGTATTCCTTATCCCGATAAAGTCCCAGATACGAGACTTCGTCAAAATATTATGAGCGTGATATAAGACAATGCCAAAATACCGAAAATTAAATTTAAGTTCAACACCCTGTAACTCCGTTTATAATCAATTTTCAAAAACATCGTATAGGAGAAGGTAGCATTTATTTTTGGTCTAGAATGCTTCCTTGATTTTTCTGCTAATCATTTCCGGACACCCTGTATTTTGAGGAAAATGCCACCTTATACAAAAAGTTTTTCAGTGTCAGAAAAAAATCATGAGAGCAATGAACCGGATGCAGAATAAGAAAAGTTGTAGAGGAATCTCTAGGTCCGAATATATCCTGACAATATCAGTATATGAAATCAGGAGTACCTGATTGAAGTCCGATCTACCCACAAATTTTGACGCCTCCTCCTCTTGTGCAGCTACCCTCACCTTATGATCGTTTTGACTGAAAATAACAGCAATAAAATTAAGTATAATAAGAAATGAATAAATTAAAAAAGATTTTTATTCCTCTCCTTCATGAACAATTCCAAGATTTTTGATTCCCTATAGCCGTCGTTTGACTCCAAAAAAATGCAATCAAGACGCATTTGAACCATGACATTTACAAATACAGTTGAAAAAAATAAACACTGGAAAACTCTACTTTTTTATATTCACTATAAAACTGTACAAAAACCAATAACTATAATTTTTATATACATTCAGCTTAGTCAAGACTGACATCATCTATGGCTTTATTCTCCTTGTTTTTTTCTATTGGTGCATTATTTCCAGTCAATATTGATATCAAACTTGCTTCAGTAGATGTCGCTTTTTTCACTTTTTTCTTTTTCAATATTTCGTTATGGACATGTTCGACGCTGTCACCTTCTGCATCTTCTGGTATAACCTGGAATACGACATTTGTCATAACTTGAATAAATGAGGACGGTTCAGTACCGATTTTGCATCAATTTCTCCTATACCAAGACCCGGAAGAGGTTTCAATGGTACAGCCTCATTCTCCAAGGGATCTTTATCTTGTTTCATTGATTGGCTCCATGTTTGAAGCCATTCGCTACTTCCACCTGTCTCCGTTGTCTGAGGCGTTTGTTGCTGCAATTTAATTTAGAAAATGTAAATTTTTTGAATCCTGACCAACCTCATGTTGTTGTTTCCGCAGTTTCTCGGTCTTTTCATGTTGTCTTTGCGCGTGTAAGGTGTTTGCTAAATTATGTAATGCGTTTCTTTTATTGGCGCCATTTTCGTCTTGATTCCCTAGGGGTTGAGTGTATTTTTGTGGGCCCAATTCAACGAGAACTTGGAAATCAGCTCGATCTCCTAGTCTAAAGCCCCAGCCGAGTCTGGAATCGGTACCTGGAAGTTGATGTTCAAAATGGACACATTCGAGAGCTAAGCTACGCTGATTCTATTTCGAATCACTCACCTTTTTTTAGCGTGGGGATATTAGAGTAGATGATAGATAAAATGGTTGGCAGCTCATCAGGAACAATGAACGTTTGGAAACCTGCAATAATATGCATACATTATTTCTTATGAATTCATTTATGAAAATCTTTCAAGCTTAGTGTAGTTTCGTATTATTTTCTTGGGATCTCACTTTATTTATTAGGTAGTTTTTATTGAAATTGATCTATTTTCTAGCGCTCTTGAGGTAATAGTTAAGCGGTTACGTCTGATTGACGTGGGTTCGATCCCCGCGGTGAGCAGAAATTATTTTCTGTTCTGTATTTAGTGGCACTCTCACTGGCTAACGCTACTGAGTAGACTGCAGTATTATCAATTACTGACAGTCGAAAAAGTTCAATAGTAAGCCTAAATTAATTGGTCCTGCTAGTTCAATATATAACTAGTTGATGTTCTCCATCATTAACTTAGTTAGAACTGCATTGGTCCTGGGGTTGGCGAAAAGGGTTTTACGACCTACTCGCCGGGCAGTGGTTTGCCCCCCATCAATACCAATACCAATACCAATACCAATAAGCGGTGTACATATTCTGTAGTCATATTTTTGAGTACACGAATTATGGTGTCTCGAAAATACGACTCCTGCAATCTTTTCTGGATACCGAAATGGCAAACAAAGCCCATCCCATCTGCGTGCGAAAAGCAATGTATTTTTTCCAGACAAACTCGATAAGACAAGATCTCTGAAGGTCACTCACGCTAGCACTTTCCAATCATTTATCAAATTACATGTTTACATGGCAAAGGTTACAACAGGTCAAGCTCACAAGCTATGTACAAAAAAGTAAAACCAAAACGTACATATATACAATATGTACACAAAATGGTGAAGGTTGCCCCTCCACCAAAAAGCAGGCTACTGGCCAGTGCACTGGGAGCTGATGGTAAACCTGTCCATCTTTCCCTTGAAGCAATAACGCACTCATTTCCAGGGACTCGGGGCTATGGTCATCCGGAAATGACTTGAACAACGCAATGAATGCAATAATTGATGTTGACGTCTGATTTATGAGAAAAACAATTGAAAAACCTCACCGAAATAATTATCACTTGCTCTAAAAGTCAAATATTGAATTGTAAAGATGATTAATGAATCATCTATTAGTTTCTGTTTCCACCATATCGACGTGAATATCGATTATGGGAATAACTCGTCGTTATTCGTTATGTTGGAGAATGGAAGTACATAGTTGTTCATTAAATCACCGAGAGTAGTTCCCACTTTCGGTGTTCCGAACGCTCGAGCCGATTTCCTATCTGATTGGGCAGACGTCTAGCAGGGGGCGCCACTACTGCAGTGCTCTACGGAATCGCGTGTCACCGACGATGATACGATAAACAGCGCGGAAATCCACTGTGCGCCGTGTCTCCATCTCCAGCCACATCGACTTCTTTCTGGAGAGCGTCACCTCCCACATTCCGGGGCACTACAATCAGCCGCAACCAGTCACGTTGATCGGAGCCTTGTGGAGGAGAAATTTTCACGGTAGATTGGCAGAACAAAATGGCAATTCAATTAAATATCACTCATCAATTTGCCCATTTTCGTGGTAGATTAGTAATCAACCGTGAATGCATCTGGTGCATCATATACTTGTTTATAACGTGTCCCTGAGTCTTTGGTATCAACGCGAGGTCATGTAACTTGGTGGTAGGTGTTCTCCTTGGCAAGTTAAGAGCTGCGCGTAAATATAGGTTCTGCTTCCTTTCAATGCGCGCAAATTAAGAGTTCGAAATGACAGGTAAAAAAGTATACCCTGTATTAAAAAGCATATTTTATCACGAATACAACGATGTCTGACACAATTTGCTTCTGCAATAGAAGGAAGGAATGGACGCACCCTTTACATATTTCAAGGAGACATATCTGAGAAGTAACATATTGTGACGAAACATGCCCAGTGTTACGATCTTCCAATGCGGCCGATATCGGACACGACGTTACAACCATTGCATCTCGCTATTGAACATCCCGGTTTTTGTCCCGTTTGTCACAAGCCCAAACCACTGTTCAGATTCCAGAATCAGGTTTATTCGGTTGCCTACGTCTAAAATATTGGAGAACTATCGCCATCTATCGAGGCATTGATAGGAGTTCAGTTATTGATTGGCCGCGAAATATAAATCGTTAAAACATAAATACGCTGCGATTGTGAACATACATATTTGTGGTTGTGCTGTGGTGACTTTGAATAAATAAATTAAAACTGGACAGTGTTTTTATAGCTAAAAATATTACAATATCATGTGAGTTTCACGGATCTAGCTTCACCTATTAGAACAACACAAGCTGAAGTGGATTTCAATTTCAAGATTAGCTTATTCATGATCATGACGACCAAGGCCACAAAAACACAATTTATGTGGGGATAGTAGAAGATCTGCTTGAAGGAAGCAGTGAATCATTTTGATTTTGATATAGGCTCAAATAATTTGAGATCCCATGCAGAAGTATCATAATTCTTTAAGATTATTGAGACATTTCAAAGCATTCATTTGTTTCTGTCCTGTGCCATGGATACTAGAACTTTTAAATAAATGATTTTTATTTGTTCTTCATGATTTCAAACAAATGATATATTTTGGCAGATATACTTGCTCTACTCCTGTCTCCAGTACTTATTGTAAAGGTGTCTGCAGGCCTGAATGCCACAGGATTTGTTTCATTTGTTTGTCTAGGAGCCTACGAAAAAGTGGTTTTGGTTTGCGGTTTGAGAAAACCTTCAAGGACAAAGATAATTTTTCCACATTGCTATTGAGTTCTCGTTAAAACCACAATATTTTGATATGGGTAAGAGGATATGACGATTCTAAAAACGACGTCAAAAAAATTTAAGGCCAAATATGTTGCGTTCGGCCAAAGTCAACTTGTTTTTCATATTTTCATAAAGCATTTGTGATGCAGATTCTGAAATTGAAGACATTCAATATAGCCCCCATAACAAAAACAAAAGTTGATCTCGGCCGGATGCAACATAGTAAGCTAAAATTTTTTTTGTCGTCGTTTTACTCATATCCTGAAATTTTGAGAATGTTAGCTTCTATACTAGGCAAACTGTTGTGGTTTTTTAAAAATCGACATTTTCCTTATTCACCCTGTATCTACAATACGGTATCGATTCAAAATAAAACAAAGGTGAATTAATTCTGAGCATACAAATACACGGCTTTTCTTTCGTGTCTCTCACCGTTTCCGAAATCCCCATGTAGTTACTTATATCTGGGACACCCTGTATTTATAATTTGTCAGACATAGTCAATAATACGAATGGTTTTGAAATATTTAAATGATTTAATTAATATTTCCATAACAGGAATGCCTTGTTTCCAAAGTTTTGAATTTTTATTATAATTTTCAGCTTATTTCATGAATCAAATGTATTTTTCATTATTATATTTTCTTATCAAATACAGGGTATCCCCGCTCAACTAGTCAAAACTTCTAGAGTGTATCGAGCAAGCATAGAGAACTAATTTGAGATGTAACACCTTTGACAGGAAGTGCGTCGTTACCAAAATACAGTGTGGAGTTTGAAAAAAAAAAAAAAAATCCCTCTATTTTGACCACCCATTTAACAGTTTGGATAGAATTTTCAGAGTACCCATAATATGTGTACTGATGGAACGTCCTCAACCATTGGAGCTACTTTGATCTATCCAGACCGGACTTGGAAAGTATAGTTTTAATAAAAATAAAGTAGGTACGCCATACTTTTTTGTGCAAGTTTTTTCAAAGCGTTATTTATCGGATATTTGAAGTTTTGGGAGCAAACCTTTTTTATAGGAACTTGAAAAATACATTCACATATTTTGGAAGCGACGCCTATCGCTGGTACATCTCAAACTACTTCCCTATGGCTTCTAAATAAAGTCTAGAAGTTTTGACCAGTTGCGCGGAGACATAATGTGATCTGATAGTTAATGATGAAACTTTGGGGTTCAGAATTTTCAACCTTATGTTCAATTCTTTTTCTGCATAATATTTTGGAAGAAACATGATGCGCAACCTTTACTCAATATTTTCCGTTTCACTATTTTTAAGGTGTACTTTCTTATCTAATATGAGGTAGGTGATTAGTTTATTTATATGATTCCTTTATTTAGTTTTATCAACTCATTTATGTTACATAAGTTTACTTAACGTTATTATTCAAGGTACGTGGCACTGCAGTGATTATTAAGATACCAAAAAATTCGTTTTTTTTTTAAATTAGTAGCATAGACTTGACCCACATTATATAAATAATTTAACTACACACAGACATACCTATAACGTTTAGCACTATGATAAACAATCCAAATATCACTTTCATTTTGAACTAAACATACACTTTACCAATTTCACTTCTCAAGCACCAGATGCACTAAAGTTCCAAATTTGGAAAACACATTCGCAAAAGAATCGCACGAACAGACTGATTCTCGACAACAGTCTTGGATTTCACTTTCATTTTCTTCGTCTATCGGTCATAATTGTACGGGTACTTTGGTCGCCTAATTGATATTGGATACCTTGACATAATACATAACATGCGGTAGTACTAGTTACACAATTTTAAGGAATCATTAATTTTCACACGCAATTTTATGCACTGAAGGAGGATCTTGAGCAGAAAATTATTAATATGCATGTTGGAAGGAGGTCAGTGAATTCGTCAACTTTCTTTTGATTTTGGGTTCAGTTTGATAGGTGTCACTAATTTTATATGATTGGTGTAGGAATGATTGAACATATGAGTACACGGAATTTCGTATATCAACTTTTTTCACCTCTATTCGTTCAACATGAATATTGTTTCTATGTTGAATGAATACCTTCAATGATGATAATTCGTGAATAATTATAGTGACTTACAGTATGGGAGAAACAAGTACATAATGATGTTTGTGGACAGATCAGGCAAACACCCACAAGGATATAAGGGTACAGTCTTCTTGCGATATACCCACCCTCTTCCTCATTACAAACTACATGCAAAATGTATTCATGAGGTAATGATTAGCTGATTAGTAAAAAGAGACGCCAACGCACGTTGGATGCTTTTCCCAGTTCCGGTCTTAACTCCCAGATGACGGCGTTCCAACTGCAGATGCAACTTCTCCACTCTTCTGATATGACTTTCGAAACGCAACTCTCCATCAATAATCAGATCAAGAAATTTAGGATGTACTCATTCCGATTACGGGGCCTCGGGTGAGTTCCGTATCGTTATTTTTAGTCACTACCTCCCCGTGTCGGGAGTGGGTAATTTGCGCGCCTTCTGCCTTCCTTGAATGTGGTTGCCGTTTCTCAGACTCCCTCTCCGAAATCGAACCCTGATTCCCCGTTCCCGTTACAACCATGATGGGCGCAGAACCTACCATCGACAGTTGATAAGGCATTCATTTGAAAGAAGCGTCGCCGGTGCAAAGACCGTGAAGTTATTCAGAGTCACCAATCAAAACCAAGCCGCCACCGATTGGTTTTGATCTGATAAAAGCACTCCTTTCATCTCTGATCGGTGCTCTATTTGCATGTCTTAGCTCTAGAATTACCACAGTTATCCAAGTGATTGAGGGTACGATCTAAGGAACCATAACTGATTTAATGAGGCTTGTACTGACACATGCATGCACCAACCCACGGTAGAGAGAACTCAAAAAAGGAGGACAGTCACCAAATTTCCTGATGAAGTCAAAACAACTGAGGCTCCTCGAAGACACCTCTAGGCCAGCAGTCAGCAACGACAATCCTTCAACCTTCACCTTGGATTTCCTCTCAGAAAATGAATAGTTGAACGGGTTCCAATCTGTTAAAGCTTAAAGCAGCCTCAATTAAGTCTCCCTTGCTACTTTTCGGTATAGCTGTTAATTTTTGAATGTTTCATTTTGTCACTGTCAATTTGTTTTCTGGTGTTTTTGATGCTCAAGATTTAAGATTTGGAGGAATTTGTGGACTATTACCCATGTTTCGTCACCACTTTCTACCTTTTGTAGCCAACCTGGATTCATTAGCCCATAAGAGATGATCATGCCAATGCATGTTTTTTTTTTATTTTTACTTCATCGGATGTTGACATCCTTGGTCCTCCGCAATGGTCATCAACAACAGACATTGAATATTTCTCATGGGAGTAGTTTAATTCCAAACACTTCTGCGGTATACAAACAAGATGGTCTGTATTGATGCCTCGAAAAGCAATTTCAGATTTAGGACCAAACATCATGTGTGGTTAATGCTTTGGCATCATTTTTCGCACAAGTGCAGCTGGGTGGTTCTGATGAAATCATTGAACGAGCCTTTCTGTCCTCTGCATTTCTGGATCCACCCGGAAAGTTGCAAAAAAATCAGAAATGTTTAAAACTCAGAGTTACATTGAAGTTTTTCGGCCTGCTTGTGAAAAATTGGGATAACCATACGGCAGCCAATGGCAGTACTCCACTCAAAATGAAATCGGATATGCTTTATTGCCGGGACAAACACTCTGCGCATGATTTACGGACAGTTTTTTTTCCACGAGCATTCACAAATTACAAACAAGAGACTTGCAATGATGTTTTTCATCTCAAATAACAAAATCCTCGTCAAAAAACTTGGCAACGTTGCGCACAGCTGAAGCAATGAATAATGTATCATTTTCCTACTTATCCGGAGCCAGTCTGCATTAAGTCGTTGTCTCTGAGTCTCTGCCCAATTTCCTCCCCATCGCATCGGTTGCAAAATCACGAATACGCGAATGGTGTTTTTTTTTAACGCAAAACAGACTAGAAAGAGAACAGTGACCATAACATTTGTGCATTATTCACAATTTAGTTGGTATGGAAACAAAATTTAAAACAACAAACTGGTGAGTACCTATTTGAGTTGACATTTGTGTGCGGGAAAAGGTAATTTTGCGCACGCAAAGTAGTGAGCAATGTGGTTACTTGGCGCTCGCTCGTAGAAAATCATTTATTTGATATTATCCTATACAGGGTGCGGCAAAACACAAAATAGTGTAGTTGCAATGGGGATGGGAACCTGAGAGAAAATTTACTGTGTCTTTCAGCTATCCCAATTTTAGTCGTCGCAATGGTTTTGAGCGAAGAGCTTCGCCGTTCGCTCTTTTTTTGGCGAAGAGAGTTCTTTCATCCTCACTCAGCAGATTTCCTCGCAAGATCACGGGATTTGAGCTTTTGCTTTGCGATTTTCCCCCAACTAAAAATAAAATGAAAAACCCGGCGCTGTATATGAAAAAATCAGATTGATGATGGCCGCTGAAAGACTTTTGATACCGCCATCTACCAGAGAAATGAATACAAAACCTCAATTTGATTTGTTTCTCTATGTTTTTATATTTTTATATTTTTTCATTGAACTATTATTGTTGAATGTCAAAATCGTTTTGCAGTATCATAAATTGAAAAAATGGAATAACAATACAACGATTTCATTCAATTGAATTCAATCATTAGGTGCTATAACTCGACATTATCAGTGCATTCGTTTTACTGTCAGTTCATGATAATCTATGCAAAAACCACAAAGTAAAAGGATTAAGGTCAAGAATCAAGGCTCATACCTTGAAAAAATCCTCTGCTGAACTACTTTTGCTCGACTGCTTTCAATCACAGCATTCATTCAGCTTTGTATACAAACACACATAACTACTATACTTAATAATTTTATTTAATCAATACTGCTATAATGATAGAACGAACATACGACTAACTTAAACTAAAATTGCAACATCATGAAAATTAATAATATATTATTCAGGAAACAGTTCTTGGTAAGGGAATGAACCAACTATGGCATTACCAGTATTTTTAAAGACTCCTTCCAAAGCTCTTTCGATGACAGGCATGAGTTCTTTCAGAAAAACGTTCAAGTTCTTGTTGACCACGTCATTAATCATAGTCACTGAAAAATTAGTAAATTAGTAATTTGTGGAAATTCATTCAATTTTGAGAAATTTCTAAATGTGTCAAGTTAAATTTACATAGATGGTATATTAATCACTACCATCCATGTGAATGAAGTAAGCTAACTGTTTCTGGAATCCCAAGTAGCGTTTTGACGATATCCATATTACGTCATCATAAGTAACCTTTTATGACGTTGCACGCGACGACCAAAGGACCGCAATTTGCACCTTAACGTGGTATAGTCGACGTCGGCAGTTCAAGTCTTTGACCGTTAAATTACGTTGCATAGACGACTCAGATATGACGTATTCGACAGGTCGGCCAACACACCTTGTATATTGATATTTTTCAATTTTTCTTTCATGGAATTTTCTCCAGTCCGCTAAATGGACGGGTTTCTTTTACCTTATGTTAAATAGAATGATCCAATTTGGTTGACCAAATTTGTTTGTTCAGTAGGTAAAGAAATTCATTCATCCATTCATTGTCCATAATTTATTTCAAAGAATCCAATTTTAGCGTCGACGTTAGGTAAAGAAGGTCACACTCTATTACCAATAAGTGGCAACGTTGGGAAAACGTGCAGCTGACGTCGCTTCACAAATTGCCAACCTAAATTTGTACCTAAATTGACGTTAAATAAATCGTGTCTGGTCTAGTGGCAAGTCGGACAAACGTCAATTGCGATATACGTCGGATTGGAAAATGTAATCATCATAAACCATACATTTTTTGATAAATTAATGTATAGAAGAGGCAAGCATTTAACGCGAAACACTCCATAAACATAATGAGCTAATGAGTTTTTTTTGTCGTCGTAATAAATACTTTCAAGTGAAAGTTTCCTACAGGAGATGGTCTTTTGAGAGCCTCATCACTTTCTCTGGTGATGATTAATATTAACACTGAGTGGACCAAATCATGAAATCATGGATACGGGAAAGATGAAGCTTGAATGATTATCCATTTTTCCGAATTTTTGAGATCTAACATCCCTACATCAGGACAACCGTTACACAATCAAGTCTGAGTTATGAGACAAACAGAAATCAGTAAACACATTTGCGACTTTGATGTAACATTTATGTAAATTTGAAGTAATTATGACTCCCAGAATAGTTTTTATGTAAAAATTATGTAACATTTATGTGAAGAGAATTGTGTAACCTTTGGATCTATCATTTTTACGTAAATGTTATGTAAAATACGTGATGTAACATCACGGTGTACATGAAGTACATACATTTTACATAAACAAATGGATGTCTCTATTTCATGAGCGATCCATGTCAATATTATGTAAATTTCAAATTAACATGTGACATAGTGACATTAGATAGTCGACAACGTCGAAGCGTCATGCGCAAATCCTAAATCGAGCCTTTGGTCATCTCTCATCTCATCCACGCAGGTTTACTCCAACAGAGTAGAAGTAGAAGCCATTTTGTTCGTGTTCTGTGATTTGGTTGTGTTGTGTGTTGTATGACCGGAGCCGTACCATCTCGCAAAAATAAATGAAAGGTAGGTTATGTACTTATGTTTGGTAGTTTGGTAGCTAATATTTAATATTTATAGACGTTATTTTATTTCTATGCTGATAATAATAACTATAAATCACTCCTTACAGATTTAAAAACTGTCGGAGAGAGTTATATCAGCTAGGAACCATAATATTTACATCAGATCAACACTGCAACAGCCACTCCTATCGCAAGCGTTCCATATCGTCTGAATGCCGCTAAACTAAACAAGAAATCTTGAGAACCAAATTGGATGAAATGGTACAGCAGAGAATTGTAGAAGAAAGCGAGACCCCCAGATTTCTTCAGTAGTTTTGGTACCAAATATCTACCAATGCGTGATTTATTAGTTATATACACAAAAATACGTGATAATAATCAAATAAGAGTGACGTAGATTATTTATGTATCGATGATATAAATTTTGCGTAATGTTAACATAAATAAATCGATATAAAATTTACATTACCTTTTTTATATAATAATGTTTACATAAATGTGATATAAAATTTACATGCACTGGAGGTATGACATTATGCAGTCGTTGTAGGTTGAAGTTCACTTTCTGGTTACCTTGTTATCATGTCATATTGAACTGGTAACTTGTGCTACATAATTTTTACATCAATATTATGTTCTTGTGTTTGCTGGGGTAATTCACTTAAAACTCCGCACGCCAATATCTCGAAAACGATTATGGATATTTAATTTCTGTGAAAAATGTTCAATGTATAGGATCAAGTAGATATTTTTCGAAGTTTAAAAAATGCGACACCTATCGAGAGCTAAGCGCCGCGACGCGTCGAAAATATAAACCGATTGCAGAGAATTTGAAATTCAACGCATGCGAAAGTGTCCATGTTATTTATACACTATTTTGTTATTCACTCGAACTTATTTATCCTACTCATTTCTGAGTTATACCGGTTCATAAGAACATGTCTTGATCGACAAAAAATGCGATGACGGATGATTTTTACACGAATACTAGTCTTAATTTCTGTAAAAAGTGGTCAGTGTATGGGGTCAATGGAATATTTTTCAAAAAGTTCAAGAAATTCGACGCCTACAATAGCTAAGCGTCGCGACGCGTCGAAAATATCAACCGGTTTTAGGCACTTTGAAATTACGCGCATGCGAAAGTTCATTTTATTAGTCAATTTAATTGATATATACTCGAACTAATTTATTCTACTCCTTACTTTTGCGATTACGGATGATTTTCACAAGAGTTTTTTGTCAACCAAGAAATTTTTACTAAACCATCAGTTTAACTCAGGAATGATCTATTTATCTAGATCATTGGGCTTGAGTGGATAACAGAAAAGTTTGAGAATAACCTGTAATTCCGCATGCGCGTAATCTCAAAGTCCCTGCAATCGATTGAAATTTTTTACGCGTCGCGACGCTTAACTCTTATTGGGTGTCAATTTTTTTAAACCTTGAAAAATATCTTCTTGACGACATACACTGACCACTACTAATAGAAATAATTGAGACAAGCATTCTTGTAAAAATCATCCGTGATCTTATTTTTTGGCAATCAAGGAATGTTAACTATAAACTTGTATACTCAGAATTGTGTGAGATAAATGGGTTCAAGTGAATGATAAAAAAATTTACGAATAAGATGTTCTTTCGTATGCGCGTAGTTTCAAAGTCCCTGCAATCGTTTTATATTTTTGACGCGTCACGACGCTTAGCCCTAGGTAAGCGTCGCATTTCTTCAACATTGGAAAATATTCACTTGACTCGATACATTCACTTCTTTTTACAAAAATTGAGACTAGCTTTCTTGCAAAAATCATCCGTTATAACATTTTTTGTCAATCATGAAATGTTCACTATAAACCGTTATAACTCAGAACTGAGTAAGATTAATGAGTTCGACGAAATGACAAAAAAAATTATAAATAACACGCACTTTCACATGCGCGTGATTTCAAAGTCCCTGCTATCGAATAATAGTTTCGACGCGAAAAATAACTACTTGACCCCCTTCATTGACTTCTCTTTACAGAAGTCAGATATTTTTATTCGTTTCCGATATATTGGTGTGCGGAGTTTTAAGTGAAAAACCCTGTATAGTTTTAAAGTTTTCAGAAAGAAAAAATAGGTTTTCCGAAAGTTATCCAACACAGTGATTTCAAAATTACTCCATACATGTATCACGTGAAGATGAATGTAATACTTAGAATATCGTTTTTCAATAAAACTTATCAATTGGAAAAAGAAAATGAATTGAGTTCAAAATAAATACGAGAAAAATAAAACAATTTTCCGTGAACTACAACAAACTAAAAATGTGCAAAAAAAGTTTTAAAAATCAAAAATCAGGAGGTGAAAGTCAAAATGTGAGAAAAACGACAATCTATTTAGAAGTGTGAAATACCCACATGTGTGATTCTTGGTTTTTGCATGCATGGTAATATACAGGGTGATTCACTTAGATGGTATGTCAGAAGTAAATATTTCAAGAGCATCCCAGAGACTTGCGAAACACCTTTTATTGGGTGATATTATGCCCTGCAGAAAATGCTGGAATAGTTATTTTCATAACCAGTGCGCAAAGTGATGCTTTTCCGCACGCAATAGCAGCTAGTTAGTTGGGATATGCTTCAAGGGCGGTAAAGGCACTCCGCGCTTGTCTTAGAAACAATATTATTTTTTCTACGAGCATTCACAAATTACAAACGAAGACTTTTAATAGTATTTTTCTGCCCAAATATCAAATACCTCGTAAAAAATCTTGGCAACTTTGCGCAAAATTGAAGCAATAAGTACATTCAATTTTACTTCGAAGTGGAACTGTCAAATTTCAGCTTGGCAAACGGGAATTATATGCTTACATCTACATTGAATGTGTGTCCAAAGTCATGAATACGCCAAATTCAATGTGGATGATAGCATATGATTCCCGTTTGCCAAGCGGAAATTTGACAGATCCACTTCGAAATAAAATTGAATGCAATTCAGGAATAATTGATCTGACATATTGATCTGTTATCCGGAGCCAGTCTGAATTAAGTCGTTGTTTTTGCCCAAATTTATCCTCATCGCATCGGTTGCAGAATCACGCATACGCGAAAAGTGCTTTTTTAACGCAAAACAGAATCATATCTTTTATTTTGACTGGAAAGTTAACAGTGGTAATAACTTAATAAACTGGTAGGTATTTGTGTTGACATTCGAGTGCGGGAAAAGGCTACTTTACGCACGCAAATCAGTGTACAAAGTGGTTGCTTTGCGTTCGCTCGTAGAAAAATATATTGGTAGTTTTCAGAATACCATCGCTGAGCTGTCAAAAGACAAAATTCCTTTTTTTTTTCAAAATTTTCCTCTTGCATGTCAGCAACTCAACCGATTGACGTGATCCTGATATCGTATTGATGAGAAGGGTCTGCTCATCCTCAATCTGCTACACAAACTTCAATAATCTGCTACTCACATAAGACTTTATCTCCATTGAACAAGTTCTCCAATCTAACTTGACCATCTCCAATATGGACTTTCAATTTCACTTCGTTATAAAACAAATAATCCACGCCATCCTTCTTGGTGATTTCTCCCTGAAGCTCCGCTCGTGCACTTACGTCAGCTGAAATATATTTTATGCATTTTTTGTTGTTGTCGACAATAATCCATACTGATATTCGTCTCCAAGTTGCCATCTCCTTTGACAGCTACCATCAGTATTTTACCATCTAGATGGTAGTGAGCTTCTATTCTCAGCTTCGGTATATCAACGTCTACTATAAATTGCTTGGTGTCTAGGTTGACGCTGTAAACAAACAATATAATCCAGATTAATTTAGTAAAGATACCCACTCTAAGCCTCTGACGAAGAAATCGCTACATCCATACGCACTGACATTGGACACGACAATTTTCATTCCAGCTGCTTCATCAGCAAAAAAGTCTGTCATTACCAGAGGCTCCAGACTGGGGATGTTATATTCAGCGACCCCTAAAGTTTAGGGAACCTTGTAACTGTGTATTGTTGTAGATTATTGGCTTACCTTTAACTAAGTAGGGTCTCAAATCCTCCACTGATGCCATCATGCACGCTGTCAAATTTGGATCTCCTCTTTTACAAACGTGCATGAATGAAGCTGTAATTGGATTTTGATTATCGCAAAAGCTTCATTGTGATGAGATTTTTTCAAATATGAGTGGGAAGTACTTCGAAATCAATAACTCAACAAGGCCAATGTTTGGATGAATTGGAATGAAGTCATCAAGTCTTATTGAGGATATGATAACTTGAGAAACGTTTTCAAAAGCATTTGGAAAAGATCACTGATTTGAGTCATGGTTAGGATTCATAAAAAATGATGACCAAAGTTGGAAAATAAGGATCTCAACTATACAGGGTAACCGGAAAGTACGGGCTCATATCTCCGAAGTTGGTATAGTTATAGGGATACCAAGTTTTAGCGTCTATGATGTACAGTGAAATCTAATTCTCTGTGCATTTACAACTTTTTCACCACACCAGAATTTTAAATGGAACCCTATATCGATATGTATCTCTTTTCGAAGTCCTTAAAAAAAACAAATGTTTTGTTTCCCGCGCAACAAGGGATCATTGAAAGTGTTAGTGTGGTGAAAGAATTTTACATTGTTTTATCAAATGTTCAAAATTGCTTCTTGACAATAAATGAAGTCAACTTTTGGAACCCTGCCCGAACGTTTCTTAGCATTTCTGGTGTTATGGTAGCTAACCATATCTAAAGGAATAAATCGTGAATTTTATAAATGTCTTTGAGTTGTCTAATTCAAACGAAATCAGAATGAATTAAGCATTGCAGGAAAGAATTTTTTTTTAATCGTGTAAGGCTTACACTGTAAGCATTATCTAAAAAACGAGATAAAGTAAAGAATAATAATTTTTTCAGATTTGGTTGATGTCGTTTTTATTAGGAAACAGGTGACCGTAGAGAGAATTAGTTTCTGCATAAATGTTTTTTTCCCTGGGCTTTTGAAATGAGCTAAATATTGATAAAGGGTTACATTTAAGATTTCAGGGTACATCCCCCTGGAGCCACACCTGGAAATGTGTAAAAACGTTTAGAAGAAGATTTCATTGTACATTTTTGATCACCAAATTTTGGGTTTTTCTACCTATACTATCCTCGGAGATATCAGCCCGTACTAAGAGTTTCTGGATACCCTGTATGTGCTTGCAAAAATAATATTCGAGAGTCTGGTTATATTGAGTTTCAGCGAACTCAAAAAGCCACCGAGGTCATATGTTTTAGAGATGCCTTGAAGGTGAATATTATCAATGAAATAGTTCATTGAAAATTGTGAAAAATGACATCTCGAATCGTGGAATACGTATTTCAAGCAGCCTTGACCGGTTTGCTACAATTCCGTCAGATTCTCTGACGACAGTCAAGTTTAAGAATGAAATCCATTGAAAAATATGATCTGCAGATGTATTAACTTTGTGTTACTGGCATTAAATATTTCATAAACCAGCAAAAAAAGTAAAATATGAAAAACAAGACAAATATTAGGTACTTATGAATGAATTAAGGCCGGAATCCACTATCAACACGCCATGGTACGTGAGAAAGTGATGCGATCGATTTTGTCATGTCTAATAAAAAATATCTTCTCCCATGTGGCGTGGCGTCGCGTATTGAGTTGGAGGTTTCGACCCATATTGTTTCATGCTGCTTCACAATAAATGAGGCTCAGAACACTGATAGGCCTCACCTCAAGGCCACTCGTACACCGAAGATACGCGACTCATCGTTTCTTAGAGGTCGCTATACGCTCCTATCTGGAATGAAGTAATGCGCCGACTAGTCGCGGTATCTTCGCGGTCGTGTATCTCCGTTGATGGAGCGGCCTCATAGTCCATGGTGCAGTGAAGGGGCGTAGAAGACATTATGAAAGTCCTCATCAGGGTTCTGCGTGCTAAACCGATAACCGGGTGATGACCACGCTCCTTCGATGACCGGCTGAATGGGTGAAATGCATACACACATAGAATATTATTCATCCAGTCGGGATAGGTACTATTCCATGTAGGATCAAACAGCAGAATATCCGATATTAGGTATGGTTTCCTCTTGGTCAGCTCTATCGGGATAGCTTAGTAGGTCTATAGCTTTCAGCCGACGGTCTCAATGGTCTCATCCCAGCGATCGTCTAGAAAGTTTGTAGAAGTATTCCTAGACCATATCTCTGATTGCCATCATGGTCAGACCCACGAATGTGATTACGCCCTTTCATCCAGCCAAGTATCACCGGTTTCTTCAAGGATGCCTCTGTGAGGGTACGGTGACACTGTTGTACCAGTTCTCGTCAGAGGTATCTGCTCGGCAGCTATCGTGATACTAGTTAGTTCTGTTTGGCATGTATACAAGAGCTTGAGGAATGTTCAGCCCGAGCCAGTTTTAGTTTTGGATCCATCAGTGTTGAAGTCTGTCCGTGTTGTTTCCAGATCTTTTCAAGTTGATTGTGGAGAGTTTGATGAAGATGGACAGGTTTGGCCTAATAGAGTCAACTTTAGCTTTCTACATTGGGGATAAGTGCACTGACTTTTTGCAGACAAACTCCTACACTCAATTTCAGCAGTGCAGAAGCACATCTGGAACTGTGCTTGGATGCTAATAGAGATCATCATGGTCATTTCTTACAAAACATGTATTCAATGTGAAGGGAAATATAACACCAAGGCCAACCTTGCCAGATATCAGAGAAGATCTTGGACCTCAGAAGATTGGCAGTCATAGAGAAAATCATGACAAGGACTTGGAAACCATCAATTAAATCCACAAGCTACATCAGAATATCGTGAAGGGTGAGGCATAAGAACTTTTATCGACCAGGTTGACAAACACGTCAGCTGGACCTCCAGAAACTTTTGAAGTGTATAGTGACTGTTGGGCATAGTCGTTCCAGAAGAACAAGAACAGTGTTTAACAGATATGGGTCTGAAAGAATAGTATAGTCGAGGGAATTCAACGTATGGGATGGGGAAGAAAGTTGCTGGACAAGTGAAGAAGGGTTCTCAGCATCGTTGTGGAGTCTCCATAACAGACTGTAGTAGTAGCCCTTGACCTTTTACTGGAGAAGGGAGGGGGGACATCGTTTTAATAATTGGGATGGGGTTTCTTGTGGAATTGGAGTGTTGGGAGAGTCAAAAATTTCTCGAGAGCGAGAAAACTGTCGGCGATCTAAGCTGGGACTGTTCATGAACTGGTAATGCAATGCTTTCTGGTTTTCGAATCTTGGTCTGCATCATCTTTAACTATTTATGTGAATGAACTTAGCTATTATAGAAGTTAATGTTTGGTACCATGTGAGGACTTCTCAATACTATTCTATGAATTCTAACAAACAATCAAATACAAATTTCGACTTACGTAGCTCTGCCAGAACAACACCAAACATCAAAAGTGCAAGAACATAATTATGGGAGCCCATTTTGGAAATTTCGTGCCTCTCACTAAGCACCTATTTTCAAACGGCTCTGTGAACACGCATTTAGTCATTTTATATGGGTTTGTCTAATAACCGCAATCACAAATTTCCTTCACTGAAAATAACATATATTGAAATGGATCACTTCCTGATAGAACAAAAGAGCCAATCATTTTTTGTAAATCCGGAAAATATGCTATTAAGAAAAATTACAGGTATTTGGTGTAATTGGGAAGATTTGATGTTTTGGTGGAGGCCGTCATCGTTTAAAATGTGTCTTATCTTGAAAACAAGATTTTAATGTTATAAGCATTACTCATAAAAGCTCAAAATGATGATTACACAAAGTTTATTTTGATCAATGACGATATTTTGGTCCACCTATCGGCAAGTTCTGGCCAAACGTTCTCTATGAGGTAGAGATGAGGTGAGATGGCCTCCCTGATCACCAGTCAGGGAGGCCATCTCACGATTTCCTTATCATTAAAAATACAGCATTATTGTCCATTTGAACAAAAAGTAGATCCTCCTAGAGTGGCGTAGGTACGTTACTGCAACTGACCGTAGAATCTTATTTAGGTCAAGTTGAAACTAATCATCTTCCGTATGATACTACTCACATTATTAGTATATTCATGTCCCTTCTCTCCAAACTCTTAGATCTCAAACTTATTAAAACAAATCTCTGGAATTCAAAGTACCAAATGTTACTCATTCGATACAGTTAATAGTTATTTACGTTACTAAGGCGGTAAATGACATTTTAAATTACGAGTCGAGATGTTCATGGAAGGAGCCGAGTCTGGAATTTCTAGACGAGTAGTTTGATGACATTTAACAGCTGTGTATCGTATATTGTTTTGTTTCATACTGTGATTTTTTTTATTCAGTTCAAAGTGCTTTCTTGGCAAACCATACACTTGGAGTGGCAGTCCGCCTCACATTCTTACCATGAGATGTCGCCAGCCAAACCATGTCACCACTTGGGTAATAGATAGATATGTTACCAACATTCTATGTCAAGTTATTAATCAAAATCATGAGATGGCGCCAGCCAAACCATGCTACCAATGCAATTTCACAGTCTTTGATGATGCAAGATGTCATTTTTGGAGTAGTCAAGTAATTTTTGTTACTGTCTCTGATGACCGGACTTGTTTTGGGTCCGGTAAATGATACTTCACGGTACTGTATGAGATAAAAAATGTTTTTGATGTCTTTAACCGTTCATAGGCTCACGTGGGGTTATGAAAATGGTTCTGTTTTGTTGATAATTCAAAATATCATTCGAAACACAACAATCGTCAAATTACTTCACTAAGGGGTATTGTTTGAAATCAAGGCAAATAAAAAAATAAAATGTTAAGCTTGCTTGCCGACAAATCTTCAACTGAGGGTGCCGCAACTATAGCTGAAGTATCATCCGCAAATTGGAATACATTTGTAGAACCCACAGCATTGTTAAGGACATTCACATAAACCAAAAACAGCAAAGGTCCCAATATGGATCCTTGTGGAACCCCATCGTTGTGTAGAAGATCTGAGAAAAGCCAGTCCTTTCAACGGCATTGATATTAGATTTAACTGTCACAATTTGTTTCCCGTTTTCCAAATATGATTTTATGGGATCATTGGATTTGCCTCTGATTTCACAGTGATGTGACTTGTATAACAAGATCTCAAAACTTATACTGATCACAAGAGAAAAAACAAGAGAAAAACCTGTTCTTTTGTAGAAAATCAATCAATCTCTCGAATATGACACGTTCTTATAACTTGGAAAAACCCGAAGGTAAAGCAATAGGTCCAAAGTTGCCAGCAATTGTCAAATCTCCTTTCTTGGGTACTGGAACTATTTTAGAAAACTTCAGATCATCAGGATAAATTCCACTTTCGAACATTACCTCAGTGAGGGGTGGAGCGAGGAGGTCAGCACTTCTTTTCAAAACAACAGTGGGAATCTCATCAAGTCTGTTGAATATTACAAGGTAGCTTCATAGTAGCCTATCAATAATTTCCTCAGGAGTACAAGGAATAACGAACATAGGAGTGGAATTGGCATCACTCCTTACTAGCTCTTCAAAGGCATTTTCATTATTTGTCCCCAATTCAACATTTGGAAATTTACCTTTGAAAATTTAAGTTCCATCACTTGGATCCTCAATCAATGCTTCAGAGCGAAGTTTTCACTTTTGATGTGATTTGTCCTCATTCCCGCTAACCAACTTTACATATTACCTAACAAGGACACGAATCAATATATAAAAGTTTTTAATATTCTCTTCACTGATACATCTTTGGTAGGTTGTCAGGTATTTAATTTCAAAGAATATAGCAGAATGAAATATCAAAAACCATGCATACGCATTATTAGGATCAATCTGAGTTTCTGAGGATTTGCTTATCCTAGTAGGCTGGTTCAAGTTCGAGAAGACTCCGTAAAGGCTACAATATCCTTAACTTTTTAGAAAGTTGGTTCGAATAACACTTCATTTGATTTCTCGTAAATTTGAGTTGGGTGCCCGTTATATATTTTCTATAAACACAAAAAACGATTATGGCATTCGAGAGCACCACAGGTTAGTTCAAATGATGATTCCTCCGCTTGTACAGTCAGGTGCACTTTCCAAGCCAACAGATCATTTCTGATGAATATCGCTGTTCTACCGAACCTTTGAGTTATTCTTCAATATGTACTATAAGTACATATTGAAGAATAATTCAAAGGTTTGGTCGTCTAGATAATACACAACCGCCTCTTGTGAACTTAGCCGGGTTTCACTCAAACATACGACGTCAGGATTCCATTTGTTTAACAAATGGTTGAATCATTCACTTTATTTCTCATACTACGAGCGCTTAGACTGATACAAGTAACTCTATCTAGATGACTGCACTCTGGAACGAAAAAGTCTGTCCCTGACAATACTATTTCAATCGGGAGTCTGATAATGAGTCTTCTGGTACTGGAATCAATGAGTGAGATGGACCATTTAGATTGCCATCGCTCTCCTGGATACATTCCGTTTGGTTTTACAAAGCTATATCGGTATCGGATTGGTTCTCTAGATTGCTCGGAAGTTTGGAATAGGGCAGCACTTTCTTTGAAGCTCTCCGTTTAGCAGATTTTTCCTTATCTCAGTCATTATAAAACGAAAAAGATAAGAGCAGACGTCACCAACTAGAGTTTTCACAATGGTTCTAATAAAGAGGAGACAATTTCAGATGCTAAAGTGTCCAATAAAACGTAGGACGGTTATGGAGATATCCTTCTATAGTGAGAAAAAAGAAGGGGACATCTCTCACCCTTGGTAACAAAAAACATCCGCTGTGGTGTGGAAGGGAACCTAGAACTCTTTGCCCGATTTTAACAGTGGTCGTTCTATCATCTATCATCACTATTTCTGGTCCGCATGCTAACTTCGTGCGTTGGAAGAAACTGGGTTCCAGAAAAAGTTCTAGGAGTATGGAAAGACCCAGAACAGAGCGAAGTCCCGAAAATGCCGCTCTAATGGGAGCAGCTGTTGAAAAATAAGATGGATCATCGTGCATGACAAAAATGTACAATGAACACCAACATATGGTTGAAGAGCACTTCAGCTTCCTTCTGAAATCTCACTGATCAACACAACACAAGTGTAAAATTTATTTATTCTTCTATCACAATAACTACACTATTAAATACATGGTAATAAGTTATACTTCAGTGTGATTGAGAACAAAATCATTGGTCAGTCAAAAAAGCGTCATAAGGTACATTCTCAAAAACATTGGTAACAAAGTCACTCATAAGCAGGAGCAGCTTCTTTTTCAGATGAGGTTTCATTTCCTTCAAAAGCTCTTGTGCGTTGGAGTTGATGAATAAGTTCAAAGCGGCTTCTACAAACATTGGATTCAATTATTCAAGCACACAACCTACAAATGTTCACTCACGTAAAACACTATTTCCATTATGAATACCATCCACCCCCATTTTAATGTCTTTGACGCTAAAGTCCATTTTGATTTGTTGTAACTTCAAGTAGGTGAGGCCATCTTCGCCTTGCGCCTTATTTGCTCTTATGTAAGCTTTAACTTTAACGCCATCTGCAATAGAGAAGTGAACAAAGAGTTGACATTTATGGTAGGGTCTTACCATATTCTCCCCAGTAGTTTCCACCTCCAGTTGCTCGTACTAGAATGAGCACTCCACTTGATTCGTATTTGGCTCTAGCTGTGATTTTTGGTATGTACAGAGTGAATTGGAATTGGTTGGTATCTACGTCCGATCTGGAATTTAAACCTATTTCATTAACCTATCCAGGTCCAGAGGTACAGATTCCTCAGATATATTCACAGAAGAACCGACTTTCACTGAATCAGTAGTGGAAGAACTTCTAAACCAATAAGCAACAATAGAGGTAAGACAATACTGCAGCTTATCGAGGCAACAGTAAAGACAGAGTGAAATCTTGTTGGAAGGAGGTGATCCACAAAACAGGAGGAACAGAAAACTGAAAGGACAAATATCTGGAGATTTCCACAAATACCAATTTCCAGGTAGTAAAATATTCGAAGAAAAACATTATTGACATTATATAGACATATTATAGTGAATCATACTGGGAGTCAATTTTTACTCACCTCACAGCTGTAACGGTACAGTTACTAACTCCATAAGCCTCAATATCTCTGAAAATTGCTCTATATCCATCGGGTCCAGTGCCCAATGCCAACTGGATCTCATCTATTATCACAGGTTCTGGATCGTTCAGTCTGAGCTCTGGAATACCACGTCGAATATTGGCTACGAGGTAGTTTGTTGATTGTCTTAAACATTGGTTCACTTCTGGGTCGTGAATGTGGCATTGCTTGACGTAGTAGAATGCTGAAATAAATGAAAAAATGAGCTACGAAAGAGGATTTGTATTGCAATTTGCGTTACGAAAATCAAATTATTCATAACAAAAAAGCCATTCTTGGAATTGTGTAACGGCACATTGGTGATGGTCCAACCATATGTTAAATAAAACGCCCATGAACTTATAACCTAATTTTTGTTTATTTATCTATAATGGCCCTTATTCCATCTTATTATCTATCAAAAACGTATGGCTGATTAGATATTGGTTATAATAAACTTTGATTTAGCTGATAAGCCATCAATGTGTCTAATGCTAAAATGTGATAAGATGTTTGCAATAAACGCTTGAATTATCATATATTATGAAGCCAGATCTGTATTTGTAAAAATTTCGCACGAGGCGATATAAAAATGATGGAAGAACATCCAGGTCTGTATTTGGAGAAATTGAATAATCAAGAACATCAAGACTATGAACTCTTATTTTAGGGTTTTTGAAATATTGTTCGAAATACATTCAAGGCCTCATAGCACTTATATAGTATCTTTCATTTTTGGATATAGTAGATCAACTCCAGTGGTATGGTTTCATGACAATGACATGAAAATTGATTCTGTTTCCTTTTTAGCAAGAAATAACAGGAAAGATGAAATTAATTCAAGATCTGTTTTTACACGCTTCTCATTAACTTCATTTGTATGAAATTAAGTTTGTAAATCTTGGAACTCGATTTTTACCCACTTCAAATACCCAGATTGATTCGAAACTCTGCACACTTGTCAAGAACCGATTAACATCTTGATCTACACATGAATCATTCTAGGTCCGGTGTATGATATCTACGTATACCACAATGGAAATGTGTATGTTCAGAGATCAAGCTTTTCAGTCCCTTTTTTCGTCCTGTATCGGTACCATATCGGAACCCATATTATTCCCTTGATCCCTTGTTTCATTAGGAAATGAATATTTTTTTCAAGGGTTTTGAGTTTTTTCTAGAAAAACGTCAATGAAGCATTTTTTTAACCTTCCTATGATTGCTTTCTTTGAAAATAACAATAAAACCATCAACATCTCCAATATCCAATATCATAGTTTTGGAATTTTCATAACTAAAACAAAACAATCGGTACCATAACCTCAAAATATTTTCAAGTATCAATTGTCATTCTCAAAAAAGCAATTTATACCAGAAAGCTTGAAAACATCTTCAAAGCCTTTTCCATATTCTGAGAAAAAAGTCGATTAAAACGATTAGAATGAAAACAACATACCTAACCTCAAAGTGTTTTCAAGCTATACAGGGTGGTGCAACCAAGATTGGGTGGACGATTGTAGAAAAATGGCGAGGAATTTGAATATTTTGTTTTTTGTATATTATAGTTATTAAAAAGACTTTGTTTTAAAAATAAAGTCATAGTGCAGGGGGTCACAAAAATTTTGTGGCGAACTAAACTTGTATTTGTTTTAAATGGAACACCCTGTATATGAGAATTCTGATTATTTCTCCTATCTCGTACGATCATTCTGCTGATTTGTTGGGTCTAAGACTTATAATAAAGGAATAAGAGGAGATCAAAGTTGAAAAACGACTCATAATTGGGCTTTAAGCGAAATGGAAAAAAGAGTCGAAAAACCATCTGACCTATTAAACAGTACTTATCCTTGAACACAAGTATCACATACATTTTGAATAAAATCGTTTGTTATTATACAGGGTGGTCAAGTTTTGCAAACACGACCTGTACACACTTTTTTCGAAGGGAACACACTGTATATTATATTTTCACCTTAAAGATAACATCATTAGCTTTCAAAAAACACCATACATCATACCTTTCTGATCATTAGTTTTTTAGGAAATCACCCGCGTATACAAAGTTTCATCATTATTTACTCAGTTTATATAATTATGTGGCTATGAAGCCCATGACAATATCACGAATGAAACAAAATATTGATAACTAGTCAAACCTTCTACGTATAATCATCGAACAAATAACAATAAGAAGGATCACTCCACCAAGTGCGCGAAAACGGCCCGAGGAGAGCCGAAGTTCCCATCACCATACCCCGTCCACCCGTTCCGAGAATGCCATTCTGCTCAGCGACCGACGTTATCGGTTTATTATAAGAAGCGCTGTTAACTCGTGATATTCAAATATCGGGCACGTATGTTCTGTGCTTCGTAAACCATGTGCTCCCGAATGACTCGGCGGGCTGTCTCTTGATGCTGCTACACAATAGAGTGAAGAGTGAGCCTTTCTTATTGTTACTTGTTCGGTGGTGTAATCAGGCATAATCCATTATTTTCAAGTTAAGTGTCAGTGCCACAACACTTTGAAGAGAACTTTTGGATACCTTCTTGCTAATTGATTAATTACTTAATTGATTGATAATCAATTAATCAAGTAATTCCTGATGTTGTCATGGTTTCATGCATGACCACCTTTAGTTTTATAGACTGGGTAATAATTTGTAGAACAATGTGGAAACTTTGTATTCGCGAGTGATTTCCGAAAAAACTATTGATCAGAATGTATGGTGTTTTTAGACAGCTAATTAATGATGTTATCTTTGAGATGGAAATATAATATACAGGGTGTTCCATTTGAAAACATTGTGTACATGTCGTGTTTGCAAAACTTGACCACCCTGCATGATAACAAATAATTTTATTCAAAGTGTATCTGATCATCGTGTTCAAGGATAAGTAATGTGTTATGGGTCGGTTGGTTTTTCGATACTTTTTTCTATTCCGCTTAAAACATGGCCCAAGTATGAGTCTATTTTCAACTTTGATCGCCTCCCATTACTTTATTATAAATTTTAGACCCAACAAACCTCATATCAAAATGATCGTACGATATAGGAGAATTTAATTAATTGATTAATTGAATTAATAAGATTAAATAAAATTAGAAGATAAATTAGAATTCTTATAGGGTGTTCCATTTAAAAAAATACAAATGTAGTCTGCCACAAACTTTTTGGGACACCTTGTACTATGGGTATATTTTCAAAACATAGCCTCTTTGACCAACTATAATGTACAAAAAAAAATTATCCAAATTCCTCACCATTTTCCCACAATCGTCCATCCCATCTTGGTTGCACCACCCTGTATATATACTCGGAAATCCCTTCGTCTTCTCAAAAACGTATATGATTCCAGCCAAATATTGCTGCTAGAATTCTTATTTGCTTGTGAACAAACTCAAAAACACTCAATAAAAGTTTCTTTATGGGATTTCACCATCCAAAACGAATTCATTTGGAGTCGGAATTCAGAATTAGCTTCATCATCTTTGTGACTATCGGCGCGGCGGGTAAAATAATAAATCATCTTGCTGGCATGCTTTTTCCGAATTTTAACTTTCTCGTTGGATTCGTCATTTTTATTTGATGAAGTAGGTATACAGGGTGTCCCAAATTCGAGCAGCATCATTGGGATATTGGAAACGGTAAGAGATACGAGGGAGGTCAAGTCATGGCAAAGTTGTGCATTTTGATGTCTAACAAAATACCGGTTAGAAAGTTTAAAAATCCGAGTATTAACGGAGAAATCCGAATAAAATCGAAATTTATCATTTTGAAAATTATTTTTTTCTGGCCTCATTCGAAGGCATATTATTAAACAAACATGTTTTCTCACCTAGGATGCCGTCATCGAAATTTCAATCCTACGTTTCGTCATTCGAGGACCATCATCAAATTTGATTTTCCAAATACATACCTGGATTTTTTATTACGGATTTTAAGAGCCTCTTCCTTTTATGTTCTCAAACCAACGATGTAATGCGTTATTTAAAAAAAACGATAAAACGTTGGTTTAGAAACATGAGAGGCTCTTTAAATCCGTAATAAAAAAAACAGGGGCGTATATAGAAAACAGGTTGATGATGGTCCTCGAATGACGAAACGTCTGATTGAAATTTCGACTACGGAATCTTGTAGCGGAGAGAAAACTGTCATGAGGAAGCATTTATTGTTCATTGATATCTCTTCAAATAAAGGCAGAAAAAGATTAAATTAAAAAGACAAATTTCGATTTTTTTCGGCAATCTCCGTTAATACTCGAAATTATAAAACTTTCTAGCCGTCATTTTGTTAGAATTTGTCAAAATTCACAAGTTTGCCATGACCTCCCTCGTATCTCTTACCGTTTACAATATCCCAATGAAGCTGCTCGAATTTGGGACAACCCGTACATAATTTTGACCATTTTTTTCGATACCCAAAAACACCTCCGCCACCTTTTAGAAAAATCAACTGCACAATCTTTTCGATTTTTTTCATAGCAATCAATAGTACTAGTTTTGCACAGTGGCGTACTCCAAGTAATACGTTTAAAAAAAAAAACAATCTGGAACCCACAATCAACTTTTCGAAATTTCTTTGATGACATGAGATAGTGTCTTTATAGGACCATTTGAAAGAGTAGCAAAATCTATGTACTTGCAATTTTTTATTTTTCGCTTTTAAAGTTTCCAAATTATATGAACTTAACGAATAATTGGAAATTTAAAGGTCACTAAGCAGACAGTTATCTTCACATTTCTTATTTAGTTTGTTTAGGCTGATTATATAGGGTCATTATTATAATAAAAGTTTAACAGTTTACAGTTATATCCAAAATAATTTTTAGGAAGATGTACTTACGATTCTCGTTCTGAGCACTAACATAATGTAATGAATATACAACAGCTAACCAAACTACACCAGATTTCAACATTTTCAACTTATTCCAACTAAAATTTTCGATGAACAAATTCTCTTCGTTTCGACTAACGGAGAAATTGAAGCGCGAGTTGATTTCTTTCTTCCTCGCTTGACCTCGTAACGAATCGACCATGACCGAGACCAAGAAGAACACACCTCCGCTTTATTATGGACTAAAGAAGATGCGCTGCGCGTTTTGGTCGGTCAGGAAGAAAGTTGTTATTTTTGTAATAAATATTAATTTATTTTTCAGAATTGAACCCTTTCCAATTTTTTCGAGTTTCTCAAAACACTGTAATTTGGAGAAAGTTTCTATAAGAGAAGTCTCTCATTTTTGAATTTTTTGAACTGGTTTGGGATGTGACGAACCTAACGTCGTCGTGATGTGACGTGGTTTTCAAAATAGTTTTTTGCATAAAACTTAAAGCATTTTTTAATGTTCTGTTTCAATTAAATATCTTTTGAATCAGTTTAGTTTTTTTCAATTCGATTATTTAGAGCATTAAAAATTGTTTGATTTTTGCAATACTTATTTACAAACGAATTTAAAAAAGTTTTCAGAAAAAAAAACATAACAAACTTATCAAAATTAACTGAATTTTGCATTTTTTCAAAAACCTCGGCTTTTATTCATAAATCGCATTCAACATTTTGAATACTTTTTAATCTAGTTTTTTAAATATGTTTTATTGTTTTTTTATAATACTGTTATCCGATGGAATTCAGAAAAATAAATAAAATAATTTCTGCTGTCCTAATTATTATCTTCTTTATCTTATCTATTTTGAAGTAGGCACAATGAACAAAGAAGGAAAGCAATGTTCACTTTCCAGATAAAGATTGCATGGGTTAGATTGATGGTTTTATATAAAAAAAAATAATAAATAAGAAAATAGACGCAATGTTTGCTCCTTATTTTATAATAATATATCCTTGGCTGAAATATTTGAAGTTGCATAACACATCGTATTTTGTCGATTTATAATACTAAAATATTATTTGATGCACTGCTATTGTTTAATGTAAGCAATAACCCAAAAGCTGAATCATCAATGTCAATTAAATTACAACAAATATCAGAATACGATTGAAATATATTTAGTTTTTAATACATGTTCCAAGTGTTATAGCTTTGGCTCAACTATGTCCAGAACAGTTTTTTTGATTTTTGTGGTTTGTGGAATCGATAAATTTGTGATCGGGGTGCCGAAGCTACGTAAGTGAGATTAGATTTTTTTTTTCGCCAATTTTGGTTACTATTGTAATGTTAAGCGGACTATTTTCGAAATCGGTATAAAAACTGACGATGTTTTTTTTTCAAACTTTTGGTAAGTGGATAATTCAAAAATCTATATCGGAGTGTTTTTTTGACATTGCTCCAATGACGTGTTTTTACATTTTTAGAAGCTAGTCTTTCATATTATTCAGCTGGTGTTACATTTGAAAGCAAAACTAGATATTTTTATCACCGGTTCCTAGTGTCCTTAATAGCTTACCACTGTTGCCAGTTCCAAAACGGTAATCGCAATAGGTAAATTAAATGAAAAAAAGTTGTCATTTTTGATGCTCATTCAAGATTCAGTAACTGTGTTACTATTTTCTTTTAGTTTGCGATATTACAGGGCAATTGCGAAAATAGCCCAAATTAATTTTGTTGAATATTTCAAAATCTAGTAATTTTCGAGACACTGTTCAGTTTTGTGATTTTTCCCGTTCTACAGTCATATGATAATATTGTGTTGTCATGACGTATCTTATTCGGTGAACCGACCAACTTCATTTTTTCGTAAACGGACCTGAATCTTGTATCGTTTTCAAAACCCCTTCTTCATACGAGTACGGCACTGATTTCATCATATTTCAAGATTTAAAGTGATTCCATTTTATATGGTTTTTGGGTATAGTTATTTACATTTCTATCCAGAAAATCGATGAAAAATATTGAAAATTCTTTTGGAAATTTGAATTTTTCTTTTTAAGGACCTATTTTTACATTCTATAAGATCATATCACCCATCGCGGTGGCCAGTTTATAGAACATTTGTTGCCGATCCATCCCTACAGGTTGTCCGGGAAAATGTGGGATCTCTTGGATTCAGATAGAACATTGAAAAATAAGATGACAAGTTCCTGATGTAAACTTTTTTTCTAGAGGCCCTCGCTACAGAGATACGGGCCCCGAAAGGACGCCACTGGGAAATCAATTTCTCTTCAATAACTTTTTAACCACTTGATATATTTTGATGAAAATTTAGAACATAATCAGCTCGTTTAGTTTAGCAGGGGCGGACTATGTTGTAAACTTTAATGCTTAAATTTTCAACACCCTGTATGACAAAGACTTGAAAAGAAATTAATTCAGATAGCTTGAACCTTGGGCTTCAAAAAAGGTACTCTTGTTCATTATCGATAAAATAAACCGTTATCAAGAAAAAACATATTTTTATTGAAAAAAACCATCGAAAGCAGCGCTGTCCTCGAGGATTTTTTTTAAAAATTAAACCTATATTTTCCTCGGAATGTTCATGAAAATTATTCTTGAAAAACAATGCAAAATTCGAAAAAATATAGGTTCACATTTTTTTAAATAATTTCGTCAAGAGCACCACTTCGTCATGGTTTTTTTTCGAGTTTTTTTTTCAATTAAAATATGTTTTTTTCTCGAAAACGGTTCATTTTATCTATGATGAACAAGAGTACCTTTTTTGTAGCCTAGGGATCAGGCTATCCAAATTTATTTTTTTCAAGTTTTTATCATACCGTGTGTTGAAAATTTAAGCATTAAAATGTACAGGGTGATCAGTTAAGGATAGCGAGCGGCCATATCTCGGAAACTATTTATCGTAGAGGCTTGCGGCAAAAAATTTTATTACTAAAACGATCAAGAGAAAAACCTTGAGATTATATTCAAGTTTCTGAAATGGTCGCTTGGGGGAGTAACAACCAACACCAAGTAGAAAAATAGGATTTTTATAGAATTTTGAATATGGTAGCATATTTTTGAGTCTCTTCCAAAAAAATAAAATGTGATGGTATATTCATTTTTATATGTATATTTCAAAAAAGGAAACATTTTTCTATTGAAAGATTAAAAAAAAACAAAAAAATTATTGTTTTTTTTTCATTTTTTTTATAGAAAAATGTATCCCCTTTTAAAATATATGAAAATGGATATACCATTACATTTGATTTTTTTGACGGAATTCAAATGAATTATGAAAAAGGAGAGCGATCATCAACAGAAGGCTAAATGAATTATATTTTTTTGAGTAATTTATTTCTAATAATAATATTGTTTATAAATATAAATTTTTCAGTGCCATATTTGATTAATTGAAATTATTGTTTTGTGATCGGTTCTTGACAAGAGGGCGAAGTTTTAAATATTAGACATTTGAAGTGAGTAAAAATCGAGTTTCAAGATTCCTAACCCAAACTAACCCAAATAAACATACAAGCTACAAGAAGCTAATATAAAGCGGGTAAAAATCCCTTGTGTTTTTTTTTTGGCAAGCAAATTACCTTGACAACGTTGCATATCAGGCGGCAGGTTTAAGAATTACTGTCCCGTCCATATAATAATCCCTTATCTATGGTCTTGTCAACCATCTTCCACCGCTTGACTGTCAAACAAACCAAACGTCAAAAAATTCAAGAAAACTACGATTGTGTTAAAATTAAAAATTATTAACAACTTTTTAGCTTGAAATTGTTATTGTATTGTCATCAAAGCATTTTCAGGAGATTGAATTTATTCAACTGTCTTAGAGCCGGACTTGGACAACATTCAGATTTGGTTATTTTAACTCCTTTATCAAAATTATCAATTATTCATCCTATTTTGATAAAAATTGAATAATAATTTTGCACCTACCTTGTTTAGAGGGTTGCGGTCGTTCTCGTAAAGAATGCAAATATTTGGAATTTTTTGGTATGACATCCCAGCAAACACAAAAACATAATATTGATGTTAAAATGATGTAACACAAGTTGAATTACCAGTTGCGTCAATATGATAAAATTATAAGGTACCCAGAAAGTAAACTTTAACCTACAACGACTTCATAATGTCATACCTCCAGTGCATGTAAATTTTATATCAAATTTATGTAAACATTTTTATATGAAAAAGGATATGTAAATTTTATATCGATCTATCTATGTGAACATTATTTAAAATCTATATCATTGCTATATAAATAGTTCTTATAATTATTACCTACTTTTGTGTATATAATCAAGAAATCACGCATTGGTAAATATTTGGTACCAAAACTACGGGAGAAATCCGAGGGGTTTCGCTTTCTTTTACAATTCCCTGCTGCTGCATTTCATCCAATTTGGCTCTCAAAATTTCTTGTTTAGTGACATTCAGACTATGAGACGCTTGCAATAGGAGTAGCTTTTCCAGTGTTGATCTGATGTAAATATTATGGTTCCTAGCTGCATAACTCTCTACAACAGTTTTGCAATCTGTAAGGAGTAATTCATAATCATTATTATCAGCACAGGAATAAAATAACGTCTATGAATATTAGCTACCAAACCACCAAACATAAGTACATAACCTACCTTTTCCCTGCAACAAAACGATATTTTTCTCCGCCTCTATTGCTTAAGTAACGTAACGGCTCGATTTAGAGTTTGCGCATGACGCTTGCCGTTGTCGATTTTCAAATGTCACATGTTAATATAAAATTTACATAATATTGATATAAATCGCTTACGTAATAGAGACATCTATTTGGTTATGAAAAATTCATGTACTTCATATACACCTTAATATTACATCACGTATTTTACATAAAATTTACGTAATAATGAAAGATTCAAAGGTTACATAAATGTTACATATTTTTTACATAAAAACTATTGTGGGAGTCATAATGACTTCAAATTTACATAAATGGTATATCAAAGTCACATATGTGTTTACTGGGATAAAGAACTCTTTTGATGAAAATATCTAGAAAACGGCTCACTTGAGCAGATTTCGATAAAAAAAATCCACAGGAAAAAGAGTTATGGACATTTTGAACAACAAAATGTGCAGTGTAGGGCGCCCTCTGACGAATACAGTAGAACGCAATTCATAATCGAATTTCTCATACCAAAAAGTTCCCGCATGCATAATTTTCAAAGCAACGTGTGAAAAAGTGTTAAATAATGAGAAAAATCGATTTTAATTTTTAAACTCCTTAACGGTGCAATTTTGGACTGAGGTGATTGCGTTAAATAGTCATATTTTGACCTGAGAAGTATGCAGTAGAGTTTTTTCCGCACGTTTTACAGAATTCATTGTAAATACCAAGGAGGATTAAATCATACGATCGCGGAGACCTGTGTGGTGACGCTTTCAAGAAGCTGTTGCTACAAATTAATGTTTTGTTGATGAATATTTTGATCCACCGATTCCTAATAAAACTTGATCAGATTCTTCCAGTTGTCACTACAAAGAAAAAAACAACAAAGTAAGACATCATTACTAAAGTCTAAGCTTGGTAACAGTCTAAAGCTGACTGTTACCAAGAAAGCTGACTGTTACCAAGAAGATCAGTATTACAATCATATATACGTATTATATTCTCAAGTATATGTATACAATAGGTTGCCTCATTTAACCTGAGGTAAGAGACGGAGGGGGGGAAAATATGACGTCATCAGTTTCTAGCGTTCATCTTTTCTTCTCTAATAATGTATAATTAAAAAGAGCAAAATTCCAGACCTAAATCAAAATTCACGATAAACTTCAACCAAAAACCAATGATTATCGGTCTGGAACATTTGCATCCAATCTAATTGGGCAAGATTTAAACCTTTTCTTCCATCTTTTCAGCTCCATTTCTCAAAATATGCTCAAAATCCGACCCCAATCTCAAGCAATGCCTAATAGAGTCTATGGAAGGCCTGCAACCTCTAATGAAGACCGGAATTCCGGAGTTTGGAATTCCTAGTTGTGAGCCACTGACGATTCCTGAGCTTCTGATTGATCAAGGAAACGGGCCTGTCTCTATAAAATCAGTTTACAAAAATATCGAAGTTTTTGGTCCTACCGATTTTAAAGTGAAAAATATCAAGTGAGTTGTCATTCAATTATTTGTTTAATGGTGTTATTTGCGTGAAACTAATAGGTTTTTTTTTCAGGATCGATTTGGATAAAGACCGAGTTAAAATCAAACTATTCTTCCCTGACTTGAAAGTTAATACGGACTATTCTATGAACGGACAGATTTTATTGATGCCAATCAGCGGGTCTGGAAAGAGTTTTGGAAACTACAGTGAGTATTTTGGATAAACATTTTTTTGAAGAAATGTTTCATCAAGTATCTTCCCATTCCAAATAGATTTTGAGATGATCATCTTCCTAGTGGTATTTGATAAAATGATACATTTTTTATGCCTGGCAGTCAAGGAAACTCACAACCATAGTAAGATCAAGCTTACCATTCCTGGACACAACCACGAATTTTCTCCGTTTTGATCTGGAAAGTCTACCGTCTTACTTACAAAGGCCGTCAGGTTCTTGCGACCATGTGTTGTTGCTCTTTTGACCTTGAAACTTCTTGAACGATGTTGGAATCCTTTTTTTAAGTCTTCAATGGCTCGTCCAGGTCATAGTGGCTTGTGCATTCTCTTCATCTATGTACCCCACTCAATTCTTATACATTTTTTACGGTGAATTGTCTTTGTTTTTTTACCAAAATTCTTGTCGTCTGTCTATTTAGAGGGTACAACAGGCTAGTCAGGTTTCCTCCCGTGTCCTGTTCTTTGCTAGGCTTGATCCTACTTTTCTTCTTTTCCGCTCTGCTGGTGTCCAAATGGCTCAGAGTTGTTTCCTCCATGAGTTGGGTTCTGAGTTTGTATGTTCGGCATTGCTGCCTTTCCTCTTCTTTTCTGGTGGTCCATCACATATGGTAAGTTCTCCAGGCATTCTCCTCACCGTGATGTGTCATGTGTCACCAGAAAACTCCTCTTCCCAATGGAATGAGGCTTGTTTTATTATTTCCAAGGGTTTTTAAGTTATTGTGGAAAGTATGGTACATATACATTGGACGTGGTTAGTTAGGGGAAGCAATAATATGCTAGATTTGATCGTTAACAAGGGTTTTCTTCACAAGTATTGGTCAAGGGCACAATCCTCATAAAATTTAGCAAATTTCCTTCTGTTTTTATCAAAATCATGGTCATTATATTATCTTCAAAGGTTTTTGAGTTGATGGGTTAAGTGCGTTAATTCTGCGTTAATTTTAGAAATGTCTCAATTGTTTTTTTTTTCTGGGAAAAATGAAAGGATTTTGAAATGTCCAATTTAATATTTTCAATGTAATCAACGAGTTCGGGTTAGTGTTGGGAGGAAAATAGTTCTTTTTCTTCCGGAGAGGAAAAAATTAGGAAAAATTTTTGACAAAAAAGTACTCACTTCAAGTGGAGCTGCATGGTAGCTGGAAAACTATATTCATTCCTGGAGTAACGTGCTTTTTCCTCCCTTGGATTTTTGATGCCTTCCACATCCACGGGAGGAAAAGAGGCACTTTCCTGTCTTGACGTGTAAATCGCTATTTCTATAGTAAGATAGTGGAAAATAGTATATATTATTCAACGAGCGGGAAATCGTGGATATTACTCACGGGGATGAATTCTGCGCTTCCAGACTAAGGCGAGTAGCATAATCATCTGAGTGTGTAATATCCATTTCCCGCGAGTGGAATACTATATTTTTTCTATGATTATTCAATAATTGAAGTGAACTTTGAAATATTAATTTTCATTTGGACGGCACTTTTTGACAACTACTTAAAGTGAGGTTAGATTGTTAACACAATGTGACAATGACTATAAAACAAGTATTTCGTAGAATGTAATGATTGGCTACAAAACAGTGGAGTAATGAGATTAGATCATTTCATTGGTTATAAAAAATTGAGTAATGAAAAAAAGTGACTAGTATGAGTAACGAGTAACATTAACCAATAAAAAGTGGATGTATAAATGTATAACATCTATTTTTGAATAGTCATAGAAAAAAGAACTTTATTCTTAAAATTTGGATTTTAATGTATTTTCCTTTATTCTTTTTAGTAAGTGTTTTCGTCATACAAAAATAAAAAAAAAGTTTCTCTACATGAAAGTTTTGCCTTGAAATGTTTTTTATTTTTGAAGTTATTATGACATCTGTATTCCGAATAGTTTTCAAGGTTTTTTGTTTTTTTTTTCAGAAAATTTTGATTTTTGAAAATTCGCAACGATTCAATCTGATAGAATTCAATCTGCAGGCTTCGTGGAAAGACCTTTGTTTATTCAGTTCAACTATTCCAACAAAGTCAGGAATTCTTATCTACACTATGAGCATCACTATCTAAACTCATTGTATCCCATTTCAGCTAATATTGATGCTTCCATGTCGATGAAGGCCCAGCGAATCAGAAAAGATGACGAAATGTATTACAATATTCAAGATTGCTTCATTGATTTCCATATTGGAGGCGCTTACTTGAATTTTGATAATTTGTTCAATGGAAATAAAGAACTGGGTGAGTATAAACCTATATGTCGCTAGAATACGTGAAATAAACAAACACACGCAATTTGCACATAGCCTGTCGCTTTGTCTGATCACGTGTGGTGTGTTCACTTTGACGGCACGATAGACTAGCACACGGTATAATCATATACGTATTAATAAGTATATGAGTATAACACTGTTGCGCATGTTGTTGAAGCTGTACAATTTAAACTTTTGGTACATTAATGAATCAGGGTTGAGTTGGGCTTTCTAATACTGTCTCAGTTTTAGTACTATAATTCTTGCGATAGATAAAACTTCATTCATTTTTATTTCAAAATATTTTCCACAGAAAAAATTTGTTTTTCTTCAAGGTGAAGCCATGAATTTATTCTTGAATGATAACTGGAAAACCGTAGCCAATGAGATCAAGCCGGTTTTGGAGGACAGAATTGCCGAAATATTCAAGAAGTTTGCCAATAAGATTTTCCATAAATATCCGATCAGTATGCTGTTTCCTGAATAACTAGCTCCATTGTGTTGAAGAAGACAAATATATTTATCAAACATATAATGCCTCTTTATTGCCTAAAGGCTTCCATGCAGTTGGTGCAAACTGATTAGTTAAGCAAACAATAATTTAATTATTAACGAATAATGCCTGGTTTACATTGAATTTCACTTTGAAGTGGAAGTGACAGATTTCCGCTTGCCAAATGGGAATCATATCATACCATCTAAATTGGTTGGGTATTTCGCCACACCCCAACAAAAAAACTATCAAACTAGGAACTAGAACTACCGGATCTTCTATATTATCTGAAAAAAATAGTCTATTAGTAAACAAAAAACGTATCAATATCAAACGTTTCGGAAGCGAATCTGCTTCCGTCGTCAGTGGACGCTAAGAAAGGAACAATTAATTCAAATTAAAAAAATATTGTTCGTTTTGGTCCGATTTTTTTTTTTGTGTTTATGTCACAAGCTGTCACTTTTACTGACATTGAAGTGTATGGTGTTGATTGTTCAACTTTACATATGTTATATATTTATAATCACTTTTGTTCAATTTCCTAATGAAGGTAACCATGTATTACTTAGACTTACAGAGCAAGTTGCTACACATTCATTAGAATTTAACGCACTTTCTTTAAGTTTACGTTTTCTAGAACATGGTTCCTTTGTTAAGGTTTTTGAATTATCCCAATTTATTTTATGATTATTATAAAACGCATGTGGACAAATTCCCGATCTATGAAACTCCCTTCTTTTCATGTATGATTTATGTTCTTCGATTCTCTTTTTTAAAGGTCGTGAGGTCTCTCCAATATAGAATTTATTACATCGACAGGGAATTTTATTAATTACATAATAATATTATTAGGTCTAATATTTGTTAAATTAGAGCGAAGTGTGTCATTAGTTTTAAAAATGCTCCGTATATTATATGTTTGACCTAAACGTTCAAGTTTATGAGAAATTCCAGGTATGTATGGAATAATTAAATAAGTTACAGAAATATTTACTAAAATAAAAAATAAACACTTTTCAGTATAATTTATGGGATAATTATTTTTTGACAAAACAACTCTTCTGAAATCTTTATCCGATTCAAAATTATCATCATCACCAATTATTTTTGCTCTATCATATGGACTACAGAGCATATCTATAGTAAACGCCAAACAACATTCATCGTTGCCACCAAGCTCGTTGTTATAAAGATTGCTGGTGGCCAAATTTGGTCACCAGCAAATCACATAATAACTCGCTTGGTGGCAATTATGACGTGAATCGAAAGTTGTTTGGCAGCGTGACTGAACACAAATTCAATGTAGATGGTAGCATATGAGTCCCGTTTAGCAAGCGGAGATCTGTCACTTCCATTCCGAAGTGAAATTTAATGTAAATCCATTACGGTGTAAAGAAGACTAATACAAGATTCTTTTCATTCCTGGTCGATCCGAATTAAAAGTGCGTTTGTCGTGGAGTATAGTAAGATAATCACTTACGATGTGGATGGTATTGGTATCTGAGCCAGTCAGTTGTCGCTAATGGAGCTCCTAGGATACCAAGCGACCTCCCAGAGTATCCAGCCTAGCTCTAAAGAGGGAACACTTTGGTTCCTTACTGGAGCGACACAAAAAACAAAGGAAGAGGATGGAACCAAAGCGCAATCTTCTGCCAGCTCATTTCCTACCGTGGAAAGAACTTCAGCTGGATCGACCATGGCTCCCATCCCTTCATTATCTACTTGATATGAGAATAGTCTCCTTTCAAATCTGGATATTCGGATCTGCGTCGGTACTGGGGAAGAAAAATAAACACTTCCATTGTAGCAGAGCGGACATAGGTGATGTCGAAGAAAGCTGGACTCAATCTATCCCTCTATACCATCAGATCCTTTCCGTTCACTTCGATTTTCAAGCGTCGTGAACCAGCACAACACCGGCACAATCCTTGTGCCATCCATAAGAAAATTGACATCATTGGTCTTTATTTTATACGGGAGCAGTATGGTTGTTGTCTTCTCCTTAGCCACCTCCTGACTGTTGGCTGTCATTCAGGCCATCGTCATCATTTTTTCTTCACTATCGGCAGTGACCAGGACCGCAAGGTCATCCGCATAGCATATCAACTCCACAGCTTTAGGCCAAGAACCGATCCCTGTGAAACCCTGCCAGGTTCTGGTGCTTTTCCTACCTTTATTTTTGCTGTAGCCTCCAATTATTTTGCTTCAGAAAATATATCACAGGATGCATCACAGTCTATGTTAATTTTACAGTTTGGTGTCTCAGTCATGAATAGTTCTGTTCATAGGTGTGGGTTCACTGGGTTCCTCTGGAATATTGCACCTTCATCTTGTTCCTTGCCATCCGATAGGCCTCTCCGTAGATAACGTTCTCAAGATTAGTCTAGATCATCGCAGAGTTTTCTCCAGCAATCTTTTTTTTTCTAATGAGGAATCTGATGTCCCGGTTTACTTCCCTGAATTGTTCCCACTCTGTATCTTTGGCCTCTGATGTTTGGGCTCTCTGATGGGTTCTTCTCGTTTTCTTCGTCTGTTTCATTAGATTCTGAATTCTTTCAGTCCACCAGTAGGGTAGGGCATAGTTCACATCTGCTGTTACCATCGGGGTGCTTGAGTTGTATGCTTTCTTCAGTAAATGCGCTAGTTTGTAAGCATTGTGTCGATTTTTTTGGAGTTTGTTGCTTAGCTTAACATCTTTCCCGGGATTTCGGTAAGTTGGTGGTCGCTCATGTAGATTTCTTTTGTAAGGACTTTCCCTTTTAGCTTTTTATCCAATGTCCGATTGCATATCAGGGTGAGGTCAATGAAGAAGACTCATTTTTCTCAATTTTCTTTAAGAAGTCAGAGTATGTTCCATTTCACCTGTCTACTGTGATGGCATAATATGTGTTTCTTGTTTCGTTGTGAGCCACTTGTGTCAGATTCTTGTTCTCTTTGGACAATCTCCGATTTGTCGTTTGGATACTCATGTTAGTTTTACTTCCTGTGCATATGGCCTCCATCATTTTTCTCAGTGTTATCACACTGTTGATATTGGTGTGGTCAATTGAACTGACTCATCCTCCTTATAGTCTCTTCCTTGACTCTGAGTAGCTTCTCCCATAATTGCTTTTCGTCGTTTACGTTATCTATCCTGATTACCTTCTGGTCCATCCGGTTTTTCATGCGGGTTTTCTGCAGCAGCATCAAAGTCTTCTTCTTTCTTTCTCCGAGATATCAACTTTCGTTGTTGGAGCCTCTGTGACCAGGGGGTTGTTCGTGATGATCTTGGTGATTTCGTACATATCCTGGGTACATTCTTCATTTGCTATCGTTAGCCATATATCGTAGTTCCCGCCAATAGTAAACAGATGTAGGATGACATTTATAAATATGCATACCTCAGACTGCATATCCGCGTCCTTCCGCTGGCCTTCTGCGAGCTACCAGTAAGCTGAGGCATGCTGCAAGCGTTGAGGATATTGGTGTAGAGGAGGGCAAGTTTTTTCTGTGCTTGTTGTGGAGAAGTTTATCGTTTGTCTCACCTCATCCACCGAGAAGGCTAGAATGTACTGGGGGGTTTAAGGGTAAAAAAAATCGTTGAAGAGTTTAATAGGTTTCATTCTCTTCGTCAAGAACTAGATGTCTACTTTTCATATTCAGGCATTCACTCTATTACATCCATTTCTTTTTTCAACTTACCCCGTAACTTTTCAAGATGCTCAATATTATTCATATTATTTGGCAACACTTGGCCATGAGCATGCAGTAAGTATGTAATAGGTTAAATAGCTAGATGCAAAAACAATGCGTGCGCAAAATGCAGGGCCACATTCCGACCTGGACTTCAGCACCGCTTAACATTCTGGTTTCGGTTTCAGCAGTTTGAAATCGACAAATAGAATTTGAGCGGGTGCTGAAACCTATACCGGCATGTTTAAATGCGTCTTGGAGCCTCTTCTACTAGACACTTTAAGCACGTCCTAAATTTCAAACGGATCCGTATCCGCATCAATATGCGCATGCTCAGAATAGATGCGGAGGTTCCGATTCGTTACGTTGCACGTATCGTTGCGGGCCTTCCATCGTATCCGTATCTGAGAACGCATCTCAACTGATCGAAGACTTATAACAAAAGCTCTTCAAAACGGATAAACGAAAAATACACAAACATCCAAACCAAACCAAAAATATAAACAAAAATCAATATAAAGGTTACAAAACGCGAAGTTTGACAACTTTGACGTTTCACCAATCCTTTTCGTATACGTAGAACCGATCGCTGCTTAAGCGGGTTTTTATATGATTAACGTATGTCGATTCGTTTACGGATCCGAATACGGATACGTAAAAAAATGTCGGGTTTGCTTAAAGTGTCTACTATCTATCTGGATGTAGAAGACTGTTTTGCTTATTGAACAGATGGAAGAGCTCGGGGTCCTTTCTCCAGTTCTTTCTTAGCTTGTTTCTTCTCTTGATTTCCAAGAGAACCTCTGAAGGCTTGTTGTATTTTGTTCTTGACAGACTCCGCTTGGACAAAATGTTCCCAAGTTCAGCCGTTTTTGAGTTAACGCGTTTTATAAATGACATTTTTGCATCTTTGACAAGCTATGAAGCTCAAACGGTTCAAGTCGGAGAAAAACGGTCTGCACTTTCTAGTCTCAACTTTTCAAGAGCTGAAACATGAAATTTTTCCCATTACTGTTGGAAATTTCTCACATAACTGTCAACTTTTTTCGACACATTTCAATTATTTTCGAAAAAAATGATTTAATGTCCTTAGATCTTGAAAAGTTAAGACTAGGAAGCAGACCGTTTTTCTCCATCTAGAACCGTTCGAGTTTCATAGCTCGTCAAAGATTATTTTATCCGGTAAAGTCGGGTGATGGCATGTTATTCCTGTTTTTTGAACAGCAGTAAAATTGAGAATCCCCCTCTTGGTCACAGCACTTCAAAGATCGAGCGTTCGTATTGGGAATCCCTATACCTCGTTTGGTCGATTCACGATTTTTATAAAAAAATTATGCTACTCAATTTTATCTAAATAATGCACACATTTTTTTTGACTCCTGCCCTGGGCGAGGTAATTTTTGTTCAAATACTCAGAAACATGCACCACCACCTATTATTTAGATCCAAATATTTCATCAAAATCGTTAAAACGGTTTTCAAAATAAAATCAAAAATTCATTTTTTTTTCGTAAAACTTGCTCACCCTGTTACTTAATTGAAGACCGTTTTTCCAAAGACGTATTCCTGAACCAAATTCAAGTAGAAAATATCTTGTAGACATGTGTCCATTAGTGTGATTTTCGAGGTACAGAGTGTTCTAAAAATTTTATATGTTGTTTTAGGTGAAGCAGTTGAAAATACAACTTTTTTTTCTGGGTAGTCAAGTCAAAAGTCAAAGTCAAAAAATAGCTTTATCAAAAAACATGAAGTTGTTGACAAAGACAGATTCAAGGTAAAAACACTACATATACACAGATAGTAGGCTAAAATTGACATTAAATATAGAAGTCAAAGAGTCCAAAGTACATATTCTCTATCTAAGTAACAGTTCACTATCTAAAAAACATCATTGTAAAACTTCTTAAGGTCATGGTATGCCTTATCCATCAAAAATATTTTAGCTTGTTTCCTAAATACTCCAGTACACTTTACCTTTTTATGATTCGTGGAAAGATGGTTAAATAATTTCCTACCATTATATATTATAGAAATTTTGACTAGCTCAGAGTGAGGCAAGACCAAGAGATCACTTTGACGAGTGTTATAATGTTTCCACTGCCATATTTTCTGAAGACCAAACAAACCGTCTTTAGAATAAAAATGCAGCACAATGTCAAAATCCTGTGCTTCACAAAGAGCAGTCGACGTGATTCATGAACTTTGACTCTACATGATATACACCTGATCGCCCTGTTTTCAAGTGTGAAAGGTGATTAAAAAAAGGTATGCGAGCATGTTCCCCAGAAAAAAATTCCGTATCTCAGATGAGAATCAATCAGTGCAAAATGTTATCGAATCTTAGAGAACAGTCAATGGACAAAACCAGAAATATATTAAGTCCTAGTGCGAAAATGATCTCAGACTCGCCCAAAACACATTTAAACTCCAAAACACAGGTCTTCAGAGCATTGAAGAATAACAAAATTGTTATCACATCATCGCCTTATTTTCAACCAGTCCCTCTCCACACTGGCTTTCAACCTAACTATGTTGGGATCACGCCTAAGAATAGTGATGTCATCGGCAAAGATTGTGAGTCAACCTGATATTGGGAGCTGGGGAAGGTCGTGCATATATAAGGAACAGGATCGGACCAAGCACGGAGCCTTGAGGAACTCCTGCATTAATTCTTTGGTCCTCTGAATCCACGTTATTAAACCGCAAACACCAAGTACGATCGAGCAGATAAGAGCGGAACGCTCTGAGAGCTAAAACCATAAACTTCAAGTTTCCGCAGCAGTATCTCATGGTCCAGGCAGTCGAAAGCCTTCGACAAAACGCAAAACACTGCCGCGGCACGGTGACCATCATTAAGCCGGCTTAAGAGAGCTTCCAAGAAACTGAAGATAGCATCGTTTGCACCACGAGCCTCCCAAAAACCAAACTGCTCTGGACTCAGCAGTCCCAATCTTTATTCAAGAAAGAAACCATCCTCACCTTCACCAGCCTTTCTACCAGTTTAGCCAGAGTAGACAGCACCGATATGGGCCGGACGTTTCCTGGAGATTGCCTAGTAAACAGGTATATCCAAAGCCTTTTTGAGACAGCTCGGGAACACTTCCGTCAGACAGGACTCATTTATAGCCTTAGCCAGAACATGGATTGCTTCATTGGACAAGCTCAGCAAGACTCTTGAGATTCCATCCCTCCCATGCAGAAGCTTTCTTATTATTGATGTTCAACAACGCTTCTCTAATCTTACAAACAGTTGTAGGAACGTGGAAAAACGTATCATTCACCGACACGTGACTCAAATAACCCAAGGGATCGCTCCGTTATACTATTTTGCCAGATGAATTGGCCGCAACATTGCAGTAAAACGAGTTAAGCGACACACCACCTTCCTTAAGGTGATTGACTATTGACCAAGATTCTCTAGTTTTGTTGTTGGATTTCTCAATTCTGGACTGAAAGTAGGATCTCTTGGCCGTCCCAATGATGACCCTGTACATTTTGCGGAAACTGTAAAATTATCTTAGGATTTCAGGATTGTCCATTGAATATTTCCTTATAAAATACAGGGCTCGCATATTTTTCCCAGAGCACAGTAGACTCTTCTTGTATTTTTCGTAACTTTCTATATAGATCACTTTATTGCAACGAACAAAGTTGACCTGATTTTATTTCAACAATTTTCTGAAATGCTGTAGTGGTTCTTATGTTTTTCAACAAAAACGAAAACATTTTCGAGAAAATATCAAAAAAGTTGTATTTTTATGTGAAACTCAGAAAACATTTTCAGAAAATGTCAGTGTCACACAATCTTTTGTCAATATGATTCGTGAAACTACCCCTTGGAACGCCACTGGAACTCATAATCAACACCTGGTTAGGGCTAGTTCAGCGTCTTGTTACAATTAAAAACTGTGCCAAATATCAACAGAATCGGCAAAGGGATCTTTGAGATGCCTATTAATATTGGATCTGATTTTTCTTCAAACCTTCAATTCCAAAATCAGACTATCTAGAAGACATGTTCATGAGAAGTTTTCTACTTCAATTTGGTTCAGGAATGCGTCTTTGGAATGACGACCAATCATCAAGTAACACCCTGTATAATTCATTGACATTTCGATACGTATTTAGATAACAAAACTATTTCTGGTCTTCTGACTAGAATATTTCTTGTACTTACCGCACAACAGACTTATATTAAAATAGGAACTATTAACCGCATTGGGCCAATATAATAATACAGTAAGCCGCTTTCCACTTCAGTTTATTCCAGAATCATAATCGTTTCAAGTTCAATAATAAAAGTGAGCGTTTTTCCATTATGTCTTATTTTGAAGAGATATTGGAATCTTTTTTTTAACTTTTCTCAAGGGAACGTTATTGGCCTATGTCCATCTTGGCCATGGAACCTGCTGAGGTCGCATTTTTTTCTCCATGTGAGTATCGCAGTGACGGTATCGCTTATTAGAGACATCCATTTTGTTATGAATAGTTCGATATGGATGGAATTTTACAGTAATTCTTTGGACATGTTCTTTACCCTGCCTCCCGATCACTGCCTTTGTGTACTGTTGCAAAAAAAGGACTCTACACGAAACGTTATTTCTGTTCTTCATTTTATACTTACTCGCAAGCCACTACATTTATTTCATTGTTTTTATTCCTGGCCACATTGCTTGTCTTGTTGCAGGTAACATAAAAATATCATCACTTGAAAAATAATTGCATTACAATTTTCAGGATATCTATTTATGTACTTTTATCTTGTCACATTTTTCTGGTCGAATGTTATGTGCTTTAATATATGGACCATATTCAGGTTCGTCATATAGATAATAAGAAAAACTAACTACTCTGAGAATTTTGTAGAGACCAACGCATTCAGGATCAGGCACAGGCAAAACTATCACTAGTTTACTACATGCTCTATGCTCTTGGTGTTCCACTTGTTATTTCTGGAATAGCTGGACTGATGCAGTTTCTACTACCAATAGACTCAATATTTAATCCAAATATTGGATATGAGAGCCAATGTTCTCTAGTAGGTGAGAATTTATCATAGTCAGGATGATTCAACAGTGAAGGGAGCATGGTGTTCATTAACAATAGTCAGGTCAGGATACACTTAATTTTGATTTTTGATTGAGAGGAGTCGGTAGTTTGGTATTTATACAGGGTGTTTCATTAGCATTGCGAAAAATCGGAATGAGTTTCTCCGTACCACATGGAAAACTATTTGATCATCAATTTTACAAAAAAAGTAATTATAAGAAAAAGTTGCCCATGATCAAAAACCGCGAATGCAACCATCAGATATTCATTTCTCAGTCGTATACGAAATTTCTCAAAATTATGGATTTTGCCCAAGTAGGTATGTGTTTATTTCTGGCAAAATGGAAGACACTCAACGCCTCATCTGTGATTATTGAAAAAATAAACGACATTTCAAAATGGCAAAGAAATTATAAAAAAACGAAAACCGTCCCAAGGTATGGACGTACCAAACATTTGAGCAATTTGGAAAAAAAACTATAAAATCTTTGTGAGAAAAATTTTGAGGAAATTTTTTGCATGTTTGTATACCGCGAAGACCTGCTAAGAATTGTGGGGGAAATCGCATATTTTTCCAGTGAGTGTACAGTTTTTTTTTGTTGAGTAGTCTATTTCATATCTGTCACCGAGATCCCTCGTCCCAATGATCTCTGCCTAAATTAAACATGGAAAAAAACCGAGCCTGTATAATCACCATACATTTTTTAAAGGCGATTGGCCACTCTTCTTGTTTTTCCATGGAGAGATTATATGTCTTACGATTATCGATATAATACTCTTTGCATCAACTGCAATCACCATGTACAGAATGGATATTGCAATCAAGAAGCAGTTGAATACAAAAATAGAGTAAGTCCATACTACGTAAAGAAAGTAATTCATTAATCGTCTTTGATTTTCCAGTGTTTATAAATACTTCAAGCTATTCTTCGGAATGAGAATTTGTTGGATCTTGGAAGTTATATCAAAACTATTACATTATACTGGAAGGATGCGGGTCCCAGATTTCATCGGGGTGATCTCCTTTGCTGTCATTGGTGCAGAGGGTTTATGGATATTTATCTTGTTTGTTGTACTTTCAAAGCCGGTTAAACAAAAATTGAAAAAGTAAGTTCCATGTAGACTTGGTTGTATTAAATTTCCTTGCCACTACTGCTTTTTTATTACAATAATGTATTCTTCCTCACGAGTTATTCGTTTACGGGATAGTTATCTAGTTTTTTGCACATACGTTTTTTTACCGTTAAAATCTGATGATAGCATGTTATTCTTTCTTTCCTGAACAGCAGTAAAATTGAGAATCCCTATCTCGGTTACATTATTATTCCTAGACAAAGAAATGCTCTTGACTAAAAGATTTTTCAGAGAGGATTGTAGGATTCTTTGTTTGATTGTTCATCATTTGCTTAATATACATATCTCCCTTGCAAATAGGTTGTGCTGCTGTATTTCTCCAGGAAACCATGACGGTGAATCAAACATGGTCCATAATATACCGTAGCTGTTACCGCAAACCATAAGATAAATAAGTCTGACAACATATAATTGTAATGTAGCTATGTTTATGTCACGATTGAAGTTTGAAATAAACTATGATGAACCCTTAACATCAATAATGATAATTGCTTTTTAATAATCTTTCAACTCAACGTTCAGTTAATAGTAGAAGTCCCCTCGAGCATCAGGATATCAAGTATCGAAATTTGCTATAATCAACCATTTCAATGCTATATTCAGTAAACGCTATAACCAAGATTTTTTTTTCTCGAGCTGTACCACCACAAGGAAATCAAGATAAAAGTTTGGTACACTTCACTTCGGAATATCTCAAAATACCCACTTTCTATCTATGCCTTAGTGAAGTCAGGACTCTGGTAAGACAGGCAAAGGAGAGAGGTTAGATGAAACGATTACTCAATTCTTAACATAAGTTCCATGGCCGAGCGGGGTAAGGCGTGAGCCCCTACCCCGAATTCAGTAAACAGTAGACATGACGGTGATAGGCAATCCGTGCCTGAGAAAGTTAGATGAAACTGACGGATCTCCTGTGATACTAGACGACCCCCAATGAATTCAGTCTAGCTGCTCCTAGGGGCTCCTTCACGATCGCTTGTCGTCAGCGACTATCAACCAGTAGCGGCGACCGATCCGCCAAGAAATCTCCAATGCTTTGAAAGTTTTTTTCAGAGTCATTCATTTATCCTTTTGAAATTTGCTGTGGAGGGCAAAGATTAGCAAAAGAGGCGATCAGAGGCAGTCACGGGGACGTTCGTGGTGTGGCAGGGATTTTTTGAGTCCTTCCTCCGAGAGGGCGCAACGGCCACGAACGCCTCAATGCATAATACTTGCACCGGTTCATGCTGGGAAGGAGGAGGGGTTGCAGAGCCCAGAGTGTCCTTGCGGAAAGGGATTTCGGGCGCCCTAGCAGCTCTTTTCGCGTGGCCCTCAACCTACTCATGTATTGCAAATACATTTTCGAATTAACCAAAATCTGTCATGCGGATAAATAATAGACCTGAATATGGATAACGACGTTTTTTTCCATTATCTAATTGTCAATATTGTGACGAAATACGTCCAGCGGATCTTGTCCCTCTTGAAACAAAGTCGGTCCACTGTGGGCTGTCATCAAACTTTAGAGCGTCTTCTCTCTTATACTAGAAGCTTTGCTATCTATCGATAAATTCTCGAAAATTCTACGCTATTCATGAACTTTCGGCTAAGGGGCACCGGAAACTATACAAAATTAGTCACCGGCGCCATCAGTTAGTAAATTTTTGGCTTTGGTTGTTGAACAATAGTTGTGATCGTGCAAATTGAAAACATGAATAAGTGACTATACATAAATACTTGACAGAAAATAAATAAGTTGAAGTTGGACAGAAGTTTCTATAGTCGAAATTCGTTACAATATGTTGCAAGTTATGATATTTTTTATAAATTCAGTTAGGCATTCTGTGACTGCGGGACCTCACGCATAGCGGCGGCTGACTCGTGGACCCAGTGGCGTAGTATTAGTAAGGCGAATATCCGCGGTTGCAGGACGGCTTGGCGTTCAAGAGGGCCCTCACTCGATGCATTGTTGCTTTTGAAAAAATGCGCAAAAATCTTGGTGATATATTTAGTGAATGCGATGGTTGAACGGGATGATCCAAAAGAACACAGCTAATTTCAGAGGGGCGTTAGAGGACGCCTCCCAATGCACTTCTGATGTTTTAAAATTGCCAACACATTTTTCTCAGTGTAGCGTTTCACTTTTCATCTCTTTTCTAAACATCTTTATGCAAAAAATGTACACTTAATAAGAACCCCTATGCCCTATATAGTAAGTCGTTGTCGAGATATTTTGGTTCTTCGTGCTCGATGCCGCTCCAGAATACCAATGAGAGTACTTAATAAGATAATCACTCACGTGGATGGTATTGGTATCTGAGCCATAGACAGTTGTCACTTGGGATACCAGGCGACCTCCCAGAGTATTCAGACTAGCTCACAAGGACACTTTGATTAGTAGATCTTCACTACACCTTTTCCAAGTGTATTTCAGAAAGCATCAAATGTTTTTCAGATTAATCAGTTTTATTTCAAAAAGCATCAAATGTTCTTCAGACCATTGAATTGTATTTCGAAAAGCGTCAATTGTATTTGAGAATTAACCACCCGACACGACGCCTTCAGCATTGGAAAATATGCCCGTTGCACGTTAAAAATAATAACTTTTGTTATATATTATTATGTCCTGTTTATTGTGAAAGATGTTTTTTTCATAAATTTGTATTTCAGAAACCGTCAAATGTATTTCGAAAGCATCAATAATTGTTGAATTTCAGTTCGCGTCATTTCAAAATTGAAAATAAAATTCTTGAACAAAGACAAATATTTTATTGTTATAAAATAAAATATCTCACACAATATAGGTTCAGAAGATAACATGACAAAAGTTAATATTTTCAATGTCCAACTGCAATTTGTACAACCCGATCATGTCTTGTCTCTTTTCATTAACGTGAAACAAAAAGGGACAAACTCAGTAGCTGATGATCGGATTATCGGATTTATCTACACTGTGGGTCAAATTAAGTTAGGACATAATTTGACGCTTGATTAATTTTTGGCTTGTTCATGGATTTTGATGATTTTTGGATATGATATCAAACAATATGTTCTGAATATCACCTTGAAATTGAGCTTCTGTATTTTAGCCAGAACCGGACTTGGAACGTTTTTATGAAAAAACGAGCTCAAATGCACCCGTTTGAGCTCGTTGCAAAAACAAACTGCGCCACTCTCCAACTGATATATTTTTTGAGAAAGGCATTCTACAACCATAACCAAAGAAACGATGTTTTTTTTTGTATGATGGTGCTTGTCGGTATTAAAACTATTTCACTTCATTTTGATCGGAGTTTCTTAAAATTTCATAGCAACGTGGATTGTTTGTTAAAAATTTGTCGATTTTTTCACATTTTAGAATTTTCAATTTAGAAAAAAGACGAATTATTAATAATTCAAATAAATTTTTTCGTTGAATAAACTTTGTTAAATTTTAATCGATAATTTGAAAGGGGCCGTGACATTCCCGTGCATCCATATTCTTTTTCATCAATCGTTTAATCGCGATTTTATCTTTCAAAGATAGAACCATGTCTACTTATTTAAAATCAAACAGGCAAACTCTAGAATTTGAAAAATGTTAAAAATTTTCAACAAACAATCAAAGTTGCTATGGAATTTCAAGAAACTTTGATCAAAATGAAGTGAAATAGTTTTAATACTGACAAGCACCATGCGCATCATACATTAAAAAAACATCGTCTCTTTGGTTATGATTCTAAAATATTGATATTATCAGGATACCATTTCCCACTAATGTCCTTCTCAAAAAATATATCCGTTGGTCTGTAAGTTTTTGCAACGAGCTTAAATGCAAATTCATGAAAACGTCGTAAGTCCGGTCCTGAAAAAAAATCGAAAACTCATTTTTGGAGGAATATCCAGAACTTATTGATTAATATCACCAGAAAAGTTATTAAGAATGAAACTATTTTCTAACTTAATTTGGCTCACAAAGTATACCGATATAGTAAACGACTGACAAAATTTATAGTAAAACGGTTTTTATTTTCATTCAGAAGTGGGTGATAAAGTATCGCTTCTGTGGGAGAGTCACGGCTCCATATTTACAACTTGTTCATGAATGACTGCCTCTGTCTCGTTTATTCATAGCCTAAGGCATAGAAAAGTGACCATATATTATATTCACTTTTCTATAGTCTAAGCATGGCCGAACCGTAACTATAGAGGGCCCTGGGCTAACGAACTGTGGGGGATCCTGAATAATTAAAATATTTGTCATTTTTCAAGTGTCTTATTTAAATACATTAGAATATCACCCAACCAAAATAGAAACATTGAACAGGTAGAGTAGCGGAGGGTAATATGGAATACTGTTTTCTATTATGGTAATGACATTTACAAGTATAGTTTATTGCATCAAGGGCCTGTTTATCAGATGAGTTAGCCCCTGAGTTAACGCAAGAACCTTACAATAACCTCAAAATATTTGACATTTGTCCATTTGGTAGTGGCTAAGCTGTTATGTTATTGCTTCTTTTCCCTAACATACTGTATATTTTTGTTATCATTATTTGACTCCCTATCTATTATAATATTGTTAGTTTAGTACATATTATTAAACAGCTATTATTCTTTGGATCGTGATCTTATCTTTTTTTTTTAAAAAGCTAATTATGTATCTGCAAATAGAATAAGCTAATTTATCTACAACTGTCAAAAAATAGTTGTTTTATGCAACCATCCATAGATATAAAATGTTCCACATATTACACGACCTGAGAGAAACCCGTGGATCATAGTTCTTTATCCACGGGCAGGTTCTTCATTCACGGGCAGTGGGCCAATCATAAGCGAGTATTACTAGTAACGCAGCGATCATAGATCTTTATCCACGGGCAGGTTCTTTATTCACGGGCAGTGAGCCAATCATAAGCGAGTATTACCAGTACCGCAGCGATCATAGTCCTTTATCCACGGGCAGGTTCTTTATTCACGGGCAGTGAGCCTAAACACAACTATTTTTGGCTTTATTTAGTGAGTTTTTTTTCCAAATTTTTTGACAGTTGTAGATAAAAGGTCTGATTTGGTTCCAAGTTATTTCAGTTCCGAACCAGTTCCGAACTGTTCTACACATGCGCACTTGAATATTACCATGACAACATTGAAGTGCGCATGTGTAGAACAGTTCGGAACTGCATGAATTTAGAACCAAAACAAAGCTAAAGCATTATTTGACTCGCATATAATGAACATATTACACTCAAACAAAATTAATAACACTTGCCTTCGGCTCGTGATATCAATTTTGATCTAGTGTAATATTTGGCCCACAATACATGCAGAAATACATGCAGAAGTTGATAGTCGAAACTTATTTTTGGTGCACCCTGTATACATGAATTTGCCATAGAAAGAATCGCATCCAAAAATAAAAATCGACGTATCCGAGCGTTTTCCAAAGAATCTAAACCCTGAATTGAAAATGAATTTGTTCCACATTTGAGCCGGTAACTGTATAAAAGATTACAAACAATTATTGATAAAATGAACACATACATCATACATTCTTAGATTTAAATTGAAGCTAATAAATCTATAAGGAAACTTTACTACACTTTTGTGCTGCAAATTCTTTTATTTGCTAATCACATTCCAAGTCTGGTGAGATCAGTATTAATGGAAAGTAATGATAAATAATTCAGTCTTGTGTTGGTAATTGTTGACCTATACAGGGTGTATTATACGTTGGGGTTTTCCTTTTAACACTGTATAGAATGAAAGAAATTGAGAACATTTTTCAAATAAAATTATGTTCGGAAATGCTTCGTTAACGTGATACAGGGTTTTGAAGTTTTAAGAAAAAAATGTTTTTTTTTTGTCATAACATTCCTAACTCTTCAGACATTCTCACAAAATCTGATACACCTCTTTTGACCATTGAATTACATTTTTTGATGTGAAAGTTTTTTTCAATAATTCTACCAGAATTTGTTTTGAATTCTTTTCAAGAAAAAAATAGTACGCCACTGCTTTTTCTTGAAATCGATATTATTTTTGAAATACTGATCTACTTTAGAGTGGATTTTGTCTCTTGATACTTTTTCCTACGAGAAACGGTTTTCGTTTGAAGAAATAAAAGCCATTCTGTTGCATGGCAAAATCTGATATGGTAAAAACATTTTTTCATTTTTGAGTTTTCGAGAAAATGTTATTTGGGAAATCTGCTTCTTTTATCAATTCCTGTCTCATGTTACAAGAAAAATCCAAACTTCAGATACACTCTGTATTTGTTTTTTATACAGGGTGTTAGCAAATAAGTGCGACAAACTTCAGAAGGTGATTGTGCATGAAAAAATAATGACAGTTTTTTTATACATAATAATGTCCGCAAATGCAAATGCTTTGTTTTTTGAGAAAGGACGGGGTCTTTGTCGCACTTATTTAGCAACGCCCTGTATAGGACACTTTAGAAAAGACACGCTCCGATTCACAACTAGTAATTGAGAGTGTTGAAAAAACTTTTAAAAAGATGTATAAATTTGGAAACAAGTTTTTTTCAAAAATAAAATTGAATATATCACTGTAATATTTATTGGTTTTCGACCCAAGCTTAGTTTTCTTAGACATTGAATTGAATACATTCATTTATAAAATTAATGTTGATCACCATCATCTGAATAATAATTAGCAATAGCCTGTAAACTTATCAGTCGATTTCCTCCTTGGTTGAATTTTGTAAATCCATCAAAAATTTCTCATTACATTCTGCATATTCGCTATATGTGCAAGATCCGAACAGTGACATCTGCTGCCAGCAACTGGCGAAACTGCGGGCTATATTCATACATGATCAAATGGTTATATGGATCACTGATTACTGATTACTGAAGTACAGGCTCTACGAAATTTGGGCTGTTGGCACTGACACTGCAGCCTCTAGGTGTCTCTTAGTCGAAGAGCTCCATTGCCCGAATAAGGTTTCTAACTCGTTCTACTGTTTCCCTGTCCGTCTTTTGAGAAGCGGTTGTGAATTTCCCGTTATCTCTTCTCCAGTACGCCAGCGCTTCACATCCGAATACAATGTGGGAGGCTGTTTCCTCCTCCTTGTTGCACAGCCTACATATGGGTTCGTCGTTAAAAATCCCCATGATATGCATGTGTTTCCTTAGAGTGCAGTGTCCAGTTAACATACCTGTTGCTTTTCTAAGCTGATTCCTGCTGAGTTTCAGTAGGCTTCCAGAAAATGATGGTTCGATCTTGTCTGCCATCATTAATTTACTGTGTTTCAGTCCTGGCGATTGACACCATCTAGATTTCTGTTGTTTTTTGGACCAACAGTTCAGCCAACCTCTTAGAGGATTCTGTGATACCATTGGCAGGTTCTGGACCCAGAAGTGGTGTGTTTGCAGCTTTGCGTGCTGGTAAATCCGCCCGTTCGTTCCCAGCTATCCCTGTGTGCTCTGGTATTCATCCAAGAGTAACATCATTAGATGCTCCCAGTGTAACAAGGTTTTGCTGACAGGCCATGACTTGTTTGGATTTGGTTTCCCGCCAGAAGATGGTTTTGATTGCAGCTTGACTCTCACTAAGGATAAGGATTTTTTTTCCTCTGTAGCCTCTCCTGAGATTCTCTTGCACGCATACATGTATTGCATGGTCTTCTGTCTGGAAAACTGTAGCGTTCATCCCAAGTGGTTCATATGTTTCCCACTTTGGGTTTTCTCCTACGATTCCGGCACCAGTCCCCCGGCATGATTTGGAGCCGTCTGTGTACCATATTGCCTCATTTGCCATCCGGAGCTGTTTCACCGTTTCCTCTTTCCATATTAGCTTGGTCTTGGGAGACGTGCTAAAGTTGATATTTTTCAGCATGATATCACTCCTCATTGTTACTAAGTGGTTCGTGATTGTGCTGGTTATCTTAGTGTGTCCTTGGGAGTTTGAGTAGCTCCAGTTCCCGGTGCTGATAAGTCTATATGCTCTCAATCATGCTTCCATTTTCATAAAGATATCTAAAGGAGGGAGGTTAAGCATGGCCTCCATGGCAAGTGTTGGAGTAGTTTTCATGGCTCCCGTTACACAGCGACATGCTCTGAACTTTTGCAAGTTCCGTGACTGCCTGTCGCTGCTCGATTTTCGGCCATCAGACAACAGAGCTGTGAGCAAGAGTGGGTCTTACCACGGAACAGTAGAGCCAGTGTACCATGCGCGGATTCATGCCGTAGTTCTTTCCTATCGCTCTTTTTGTTGCCATCATTGTGGCTTTACCTCGATTGACTATTTTCTGTAGGTGTGAATTCCATGTGATGACAACAGGATGATTCCTAGGAATTTGACTTCTCTTGCTACCTGCAGTTCTTGTTCAAAGAATATGGGTTTGAATAGTCCCACTATATTCTTCTTTCTCGTAAAGCTGACCAGGTAGGTTTTCTCAGGATTGACCTTCAGGTTCACCTTCCTGCACCAGTCTTCTACGATAGTCAGAGCTGTCTGCATCAGTTCAGATATTGTCTTGGTGTGTTTGCCAGTGATAAGTATTGCTACGTCATCGGCATAGCCTTGGGCATAAAATCCCTTGCTCTCTGACTCCACCACAAGTTCATCCGCGACTTGGTTCCAGAGGAAAGGGGATAAGACTCCACCCTGGGGGCATCCTTTAGTCACCTCTATAGTTACAGTTTTGTCAAGAATTGCTTGAATTCTCCTTCCTTTCAGCATGTTTTTTATCCATCTACGGACTGTGTCTTTAATTCCACGCCGGTTAATTGCGGTAGTAAATGAATTGAAGGAGGTATTATCAAATGCACCTTCTATATCAAGGAATGCAGCTAGGGCAATTCCTTGGTTGTTCAGTGGTTGCTCTATTAATTGAACAAGTTCATGCGGAGCAGTTTCACATGATTTACCAGGTTAATAGGCGTTTTGGTTTTTGTGTAGTGGCCTCTCTATCAGGGAATTTTTCCTTAATGTGCCTTTCAATCACTTTCTCCATCGTTTTGAGTAGAAACGACGAGAGATTTATTGGTTTGAATGCCTTGGGCTGAGAGTTATCTTTCCCAGGTTTCGGTATAAAGACCACTCGTGGGAGTTTCCAGATCATGGGTATGTGTCCCGTCGCCAGGCTTGCTCTAAATAGTTGACAAAGCATAGATATGAGTTGGGCTATGCCCTGCTGCAGGTGAGCTATTATTATCCCATCGCATCCAGAGGTGCTTTGTATGAGTTCATAGCCCATTCAATTCTATTTGATGTCACAATTTGTCGGGCTGTGACCAAATCATCTCTTGATCCTCTCATCAGCGGTCGAGAGAAAGTAGGCTATAACTGGTGGGCTTCTCTCGGCTGTTCTACTTCCCGGTTTTCAGAAATCTGGCCCCAGGAGGATCTCAGGAGATAGGAAGTTGGTTCACTGTTGCGAGTTGATTATAGTCGAGTCTGGAAAGTGTGCCCTGAGTAATGTCTCAATGGTTTCTTCGCCAATTTTCGTCTACTCACCATTTGGGTTCTTTAGTGTCCCCATTGGTGAAAGGGGATCTTTAGCTCTAGGATTTTCTGAAGGCGTGCGCCCTCCGAGGTTTTTTCGACCTCAGTGCAGAACTTCCTCCAGGAGTTCCTCTTAGCTTCTCTCACTTCTTTATTGTATTTTGTCAGAGTATGGTGGTATTCATCCCCATTCACCGGTTTTCTTGGACACATTGAAGAGTCTGCTTGATCCCCCTTCATCTTGTCAAGTTTCTCGTTCCACCAGGTAGTGTCCATGCATGAAGAACGCCGGATTGGCGGAGAACTTTGATGGTGAGAGTGAATTATGGTGTTTTGTAGTTGTTCCGCTACCATCTCAACATCAAATTTGTTAAGCATAAGTTCCTTGACCCCGCTCGATTCCGCCTCCAGCTCCTCCCGGTATTCGGCCCAGTTTTTTTTTGCGTGGGTAGCGGTACATTTCAGACGGCTTGTCGATGCTATCGATTTCCATCAGTATATACCTATGGTCGGAAAGGGATGGTTCGTCGGATACGCGCCACCGCTGGATACTGTGATCGATACGGGAGGTGGACAGAGTGACATCAATAACTTCCGACCGTATGCGGTTTGCAAAAGTGGGTTTGTTGTCCTTGTTTAGAATCTCCAAATCATGAGTAATGATAAAATCCAATCCTCTTTTCTTGATATCGCTGCTCCTCCAGATGGTGTGATGCGGGTTGGCGTCCACACCTATTATACACTGTAGGTTTCTCTGCCCACAGTGATTCACTAGTTTCTCCAGGTCTTCCGATGGTGAGGGTCTGGGTGCATCGTAGGGAAGGTGAACCGAGGCTATTTTAATGTTCTTCTGGGTTCCTTCCTCTTTGTAGCTCAGTTAAATGGCTACTTGATCCCTGGAATTTAGTTCATTATTATTGGGAGCCTGCACTCCATTTCACGTATATGCAAGCTCTCACGTTGCCTGTTGGTTGCTCATTGTGAAAGATCTTACCTCCAGTGTTTCCTAGACCGGCTATTTTTCCCTTCGTAATCCAGGGTTCTTGTATGATAGCCAGGTCTATGGTATTCTTTGCCAGCTGTTGGCAAAGGGCGGAAGATGCTTCCTCACTGTGATTAATGTTTATTTGAATTACCCTCAGCATCGGGAGCCTCCTTCTTGAGAAGTCTGAAGGTAAGCTGCGTTAACCCAAAGAAGGCCCGGAGATTCTGGTTTTGCAGCTCCTTCAGAGATCTACTGTCATGTCCGACAATGAATGTCATGCCCTCATTGTCCGTCTTGTGGCTAACAAACCTCCAGTCCTCGTCTTCAGCCCGCGGATTTTGTTGGTATCCAGACTGCAATCCTCACGACTGGAACCACTCTGTGTGCCAGGCCAATCTGGTTCTCTCGTAAGGGCTGAAGCCTGGAACCACCCGCAACAGCCAAGTCTTGGCAGCTTCATTGGCGCAAGTGATATAGATCACCCCACCTCTGAAGCTGCTGTTCTTGAACTGAGGACCAGTTCCGGGTTCGCATTTAGATACTTCCCGCGGGGTAGAGTCTGCTGTAGGCCTCTACACTGCTCCTCAGTGATGGTTTCCTCCGAAGTGATAGCCATTCTAAGCTCGGCTAGGGTTTCGCTGTGGGTTTTCCCAGTTGATGTACTGGGTGTTACTTCAGCGTCCCCGTGGCGTGACTTTTTCTTGGCGCTTTTTCTTGGGTTGGAGTGTTACCCTCAGAGTGACCCCTCTTTGCAGAGGATTTGTTTGCAGTGGTCCTAGGTTTACCTGATGCCCCAGGTTCTAAGGCCTGAGAATCAGGTTTCCCAGGGTTCCCTGAGCTTTTCGGGGGTGTTCTATTCCCGGGATTACTATTTGTCCTCGGTTTACGAGGCCAAATAGGCTCTCCCTTGGCTTCAGCCCTCGCTATTGCAAGCTTCCGTCGCTGTGCTCCGGAAGGCTTTGCCATTTTGTTCAGGCTGATGTTGCCAACGCCCGTACTAATGGCAGATAAACCGGCACTAGGGATTGCATGACTGCTTTCCTGGTTGCCCGTGGTTGATTCATGTGTAGTTACATCGAGGTTTGGTTGTGCTTCGGATGCCAGAACGTGTGATTCGCCCTCCCCAAAATCCGTGGGGCCAGCGTTGCCCACCGGGGCTTCCACCCGGTCAGAACCAACGTTGAGATTGCAACTCACTTAAGGTACAGATTCCTCAGGTTTGTCACACATCGTCCAAAGGCGCTAGTTTTGGTCAACCCCGGGTATTTGATTTTCCCAGTACCTCCCATATCTGGGAGGGATTCCCCTATCCACCACCTGGGGAGGCGCCCGATGAAGGACTAGCAACTCCACACGGGTAATATGGAGAAAAATACCTGATACGACCTCCAGTGACTTTCAGTATGCATAATTTGCATCAGGTTCATTTGATAATTATTATTTCTATCAATAAAATAGCAGAGGATTGTAATTACAATACTTACGTTTATAATTTATCGTTTTTAGTGTTTTGACGTTGAAAACTGAGGTAAACATCAACTACACTGTTGCCAACTTTGTAGAATTCTCAGTAGTTCTAGTGATTTTGAATGAAGGTCGCGAAGTGGATTAATAAGTTACCAGAAATCACTATAGTGAAAAATATAATATGATAAACCTGATTCAGTAATTTTTATATTGATATCATCAATTCGAAAATAGGTATATGCATATTGCATAACTCTTCCACATCGACAACATGATTTGCCTCTGCAAGAGATTTTCCCTTCGACGCAGTTTGCGGTTAAAAGTTGATTTTATGATTTATTTTCCCAAATCCATTCCCAATTCTTAGTATTGAAATTATACTAAAACTGAATTGAGTGAGATTGCGTCGCGTTCATAAGACGAAACAGTAGTGGAATAATTATTGTTAACACTTTTTCTTACAATAAGGTACTTTTAGAAGACTCAACAGTTGCCAATTTAGCGCTACCGGAACGTAGCGGTAACTGTTCCATGTTATGAATGCGACCATTCATTAAAATACAAAGTTGTTTACATCCCCATAACCTCAATTCTTAACGTCAAAACACTGAAAACGATAAATAATAATGGTGAGTTGACGAATTTGATGAACATTAAAAATTTAAATATGAACGATCAGACGTATGTACCAGGATTATCAAGTTAGCTCAGGCTTAACAGAAGAGATTCCAAGCTCCTTTTTCATACATCAAAAATAGCTGAGTATACCTAAGAGAATGGTTGATAGTTTATAGGATGATGTAATTCACAATACATTTTCACATTAAGAAAAACGAGAAAACAAAATGCTCCTCAAAATAGAAGAATAAATCTAGGCAATTCTCTGCTAAATCAATTTTTTTTATTCGCACCTAGTGGAATGTCTTCAACCTAGCAATCAACCTTACCCTTATCAATACTCACTCTGTATGTGTATATGATTAATTGACATTGTGATACGTATAATTCAGATAATTAAACGATTTCTGGTCTTCTGATTGGAATATTTCTTGTACTAACCGCACAAAAAATATATATTCAAACACTGATGTGTGCATAATGAAACACTGTCTACCGCATCAGGAACAATATAAAAAAACCGAATGGCTGCTTTTACCACTTCAGTTAATTCCAGAATCATAATCGTTTCAAGCTCAATCATAAAAGTAAGCGATTTTTCATCATGTCTTCTCTTGGTTTTCTTCCAGGTGAGTAGGCACTATTATATTCATTTTGTTATCAATAGGATATGCATGGCGTTTTACAGTAATACTTTGGATATGTTCTTTACCCTGCCTTCCGATCACTGCCTTAGTGTACTGTTGCAAAAAAAGGACTCTACACGAAACGTTATTTTTGTTCTTCATTTTATCCTTACTCGCAAGCCACTACACCTATTTCATCATCGCATTTCCTAGCGACATCACTTGTGTGATTGCAGGTAACATAGAAATATCTTGGGTCTCACGAGATTCTTGAAATTCGAGATTTCTCGTCTCCATTTCGAAAAATTAGCAAGATATTTTAGTTAAATACAAAGAAGTGGTTTGATTAAAGCATACAGAATTATTCTTGGATCAATTTCATGGTAAACCTCATGGTAAATAAAATCGTACAAAGAATTCATTATCTCTCTTATTATTCGACTTTTGCTAAGGCGTTTTAGCGTTAATCATATTCTTTTAACGTGTAGAAAAGAACATTAAAGAAAAAATCACAAGACCGTAAACACCCTCTATAAAAGAGTGACTCCGAGTCACGCTGAACTTGTTTTCCTTTGTTCCACCTGTCTTGAGTGCACCAAATGTGCTGAACGAACGCGCCTAGTTTTCGTGACACGTTATTTCTCATGGATTAGGAATATTTGCGTCACATGATTACATGATGTTGTCTTGTATAATGCTATTAGTACTATAATGATAATAATTATTATTATCCTTGTTACAAATAGATAATCAAAAGGTAATCGTTGATTCATTAGTGATCAATCGAAACGACATTTTTTTCTTATAAACTCAACCGTATTTCTTTGATGCTGGACTTCAGGTGAAGGTAAAGGGTGTTCACAGATTAATGAACCCCCCCATTAACTTTTTGATTTGATGTTTGGGAAGAAAAAATTGAAATAAAAGTTTAATGGTTCAAAATGAATTTTGTGAAAAGAAGGTTTTGTATATGTGACAGGGTGTTTCAGAACTTCTGGGCGTGGTCCAAAATCATATATTGATGAAAAATTATGTATTTTTGGTCACATCAACTCGAAACTACATATAAATAATCTTGTATGAAATTGATTAAACACATGTTTCGTTATTTTTTGAAATTCAACCCTTAAGGGGATAAAGTCGGGCTCAAACGAGATAAAGTGAGAAAAATCATCAATTGATAAAAGATTATGTATTATTGGTAACATCATCTTGAAACTTCGTATAAATAATATCAAATGTAACTTATGGATACGTATTACGTTATTTCGCGAAATTCAGCCCCTAAGGGGGTCAATTGCGGACAAACGAGTGGGTTGACAAAATCGTTAATTAATTTTGAAACTTCATATTAAAAATCTTCATTGAAATTGATCGAGCACATGTATCGTTGTTTTCTAAAGCTCAACCCCTAGGGGGGACAAAGTCGGGCTAAAAGGAGATGGGGTGGAAAAAATCATTAATTGATGAAAGATCATGTATTTTTGTTGAAACTCCGGCGTATAAATAATCTTGATTGAAATTGATGAAGGGAAAATTCAACCTTTAAGGGGGTGAAAGGGGTGAGAATGTGAGAAATCATAAATCAATTAAGAAAATTGTATTTTTGATCACAATGACTTGAAACTTCACCATGATGATCTTGACTGAAATAGATAGAACACGTGTTTCGTCGATTTCCAAAATTCAACCTTTCATGGGGTGAGAGGGGTTGTGAAAAATCATAAATGAATACATACATTTTTGGTCACATCATCTTGAAACTTTATTATAATGATCTTTAATGGAATTAGTAAAACATGTCTTTCGTTATTTTCCAAAATTCAACCCCTATGGGGGTGAAAGAAGTGGAGGCAATATTTAGAGGTGCGTAGGAAGAGATTTTTCAAAATTTTACCCTCAAGAGCCTGAAAGGAGTGGAGGTAAGAAATGACATGTCAATGAAAAAAATATGTATTTTTGGTCACATCGAATTAAAACTTTATCAATAATTTTGAATAAAATCAACGAAACATGTGATACACCGTTTTCCAAAATTCAACCCTTGATAAAAAGGGTTGAGGGGTGTGCAAAAACATATATAAAAAAAAGTATTTTTAATCATATGGACTTAGAACTTCAATATGATGATCTTGAATGATATTAATAAAACACGTGTTTCGTCGTTTTCCAAAATTCAACCCTCAAGAGGGAGAAAGAGGTGTCAAGAATCATAATAATCAATAAAAAAAATGTATTTTTGGTCACATCGACATGAAACTTCCACATGTTTCGTCGTTTATTTCTTAAATTCAATCTTAAGGGGTCGAAAGGGGTGGAGGTGTCAAAAATCATAAATTTACCAAAAAAAATTATTTTTGGTCACATCGACTTGAAATTTTGGGAGGGGTGTGAAAGCGGTGTGGGTGTGAAAATTCATAAATCAATTAAAAAAAGTATCTTTGGTCACATAGACATTTCTTTATGATGAAATTATCAAAACACGTATTTCGTCGTTTTCAAAGTTTATGAGTTTAGCTTTCAACATTATTCGATAACATTCAAACAATCGCGGGCGAAGCTGTGACAGGTACTGCTAGTAATACCAAACATTTCAAAACATGCTAGAAAAAGTAGCAAATTTCTGATGTTGATATCTTCTTATTGGTTGGATTTGGGTAAACGGTATGCTATATGAAAAAATCAAATAAAAAATAGGGTTGCCTACGCCCGGAAGTTCTGAAACTGTGTATGTGAAAACCTTGTTTTCACAAAATTCATTTTGAACCATTAGACTTTCATTTGAAACATTTTTTTCCCAAACATGAAATTAAAATGTTGGTCCATTTATCTGTGAACGCCCTGTACACACCGCTGTGTTTTTTTTCAAATCCCTGACATATGTCTATTTTGTCAATAACGTATTCCAAAAATCAAATAATCCGCAAAAATTCCTATACAGGGTTTTTCACTTAAAACTCCGCACGTCAATATCTCGGAAACGAATGGGAATATTTGATTTTTGTAAAAAGAAGTCAATGTATGGGGTCGAGTGGTTATTTTTCACAGTTGAAAAAATTCGACGCCTACCAAGAGTAAAGCGTCGCGACGCATCGAAAATATTAATCGATTGCAGGGACTTTGAAATTACGCGCATGCTAAAGTAAATGTTATTTATAAACTTTTTTGTTATTTAGTCGAACTCATTTATTCTACTCAGTTTTGAGATATACAGTGTGTCCATGATAAGGATGTCTATCGTGGGGATCTTGAAAACCGTGAGAGATACAAGGTCGGTTAAATGGAGGCAAGGTTGGGTATTTTGATGCTTAATAAAATGCCGTTTTGAAAGCCAAGAAATTCCGACTACGTCCGAAATTATCCGGGAAAAACCGAAATTTTTCAAAATTGTTTTCATTTTTTTCTGACCACATTTAAAGAGATATTTTGAAATGAATGGAACTTTTTCATTGCCACTTTTTGCCCTTCACAAGATAGCGTTATTAAATTGAAGAACCGACGTTTCGTCTATGAGCAGCCATCATCAACTTTGTTTTTTTAAATACGGTCCTGGATTTTTACCACGGATCTTAAGAGTCTCTTATGTTCCTAAACCAACGAGGTATCGCACTAATTAAATAAGAGGTGGTTGTTTTTAATCTTATTAAAAATGTTTTTTTTTTCTCTCTCTAGGTCTTATGGAAAAATCCATCAACATAATTTTTTTGAATAATTGCGATACATTGTTGGCTTAGGAACATAAGAGGCCCTCAAAATCCGTCATGAAAAATCCAGGACCGTATTTAAAAAAACAAAGTTGATGATGGCTGCTCATAGACGAAACTCCGGTTCTTCAATTCAATAACGCTATCTTGTAAAGGGCAAAAAGTGGCAATGAAGAAGTTCCACCCATTTCAAAATATCTCTTCAAATGTGGTCAGAAAAAAATGAAAACAATTTTGAAAAATTTCGATTTTTTTCGGATAATTTCGGACTTAGTCGGAATTTCTTGGCATTCAAAACGACATTTTGTTAAGCATCAAAATACGCAACTTTGCCTGCATTTAACCGACCTTGACCAAGATCCCCATGATAGACATCCTTATCTTGGACACACTGTATATCTCAAAACTGAGTAGAATAAATGAGTTCGACTGAATAACAAAAAAGTTTATGAATAACATGTACTTTAGCATGCGCGTCCCTGCAATCGATTAATATTTTCGATGCGTTGCGACGCTTTACTCTTGGTAGGCGTCGAATTTTTTTAACTGTGAAAAATAACTACTCGGCCCCATACATTGACTACTTTTTACAGAAATCAAATATTTCTATTCGTTTCCAAGATATTGACGTGCGGAGTTTTAAGTGAAAAGCCCTGTATACGATATTTTTTATAGATCGCAGCTTTTATCGCTCTAGATGTTTTTCGGAGGACATGATAACAAATCTTATATACTTCACAAACAAAAAAACAATTTTAATCTTTCGTGAAATACATTATTTTCAAATAACAATAAGTTGATTTTTTTTCGAGACCGAGAAATTTCGAGAATCTCGGATCGAGAAAAACGTCGTGATGAGAGATTATTAATTTCTCGTCTCGATAATCGGGATGAGACGAGAATTCTCGTTTCGATGAAACCGTAAAAATATCATCATTTGTAAAATGATTGCATTACAATTTACAGGGTATCTATTTATGTACTTTTATCTCGTCACATTCTTCTGGTCTAATGTTCTGTGCTTCAATATATGGACCATATTCAGGTTCGTCCTATAGATAATAAAAAAAATACTAATTTATGTATTTTGTAGAACTCAACGCATTCAGGAACTGGCACAGACAAAACTATTACTAGTATTTTACATGCTCTAGGCTTTTGGTGTTCCACTTGTTATTTCTGGAATAGCTGGACTGATGCAGTTTCTCTTACCAATAGAGTCAATATTCAATCCAAATATTGGATATGAGTGTCAAATTTCTATGGCAGTTAGTGAGTGAATTAAGGAAGCAGTGTGTTCATCAACAAAAGTTGGTCTGCAATTCAACGCCAAGAAATCCATAGACTTTTTAACGTTGACTTGCAGATCAACAATGAACTGTTCATAGTGTTTATGAATCCGGCCCTTGAAGGTGGCTGGCCTACACTCATCCTGTATAATTACTATATATTTTTTCAAGATGTTTGGCCTATCCTTTTGTTTTTCCATGGAGAGATTATATGTCTTACGATTGTCGATATGATACTGTATGCGTCAACTGCAATTACCATATACAGATTGGATATTGCTATCAAGAAGCAGTTGAATACAGGAATAGAGTAGAGACATACGTAAAAAAGAATTCTTTAATTAATTATATTTCATTTTTAGTGTCTATAAATACTTCAAGCTATTCTTCGGAATGAGACTTTGTTGGATTTTGGAAGTAATACTATTACTATTGACTTATGCTGGATGGATGAACGTCCCAGATTTCGTAGGTGAGATTTCCGCTGCTGTCAATGTTTCAGAGGGTTTATGGATATTTATCTTGTTTGTTGTTCTATCAAAGCCAGTTAAACAGAAATTGAAAATGTAAGTTCCATAGACTTGGTTGTATTTGGGCCACTAATGCTTATTAGGAGGAGTTACATTGTTTTTTTTTGAATTGGCGACTTAGAAATTGACAAATCATTTTCTATTGGCTATTTGCTGCCACAAAATAGTATATCTTCATATGGAATCTTTCTTATCAAAGCAATGAACGGCAAATTACCTATAAGCAGACTCAAAATCGGCATCATAACAAACCGTAAACAAACGGCGCAAAACCATCTAACCTCCAAATCCAGTCCAAATTTGTCTTGGAATTTCTGCTTCTGCACTCTGCAAGCAGAAATACGATATCGGCTTAAGCTTGACCTTGAACACAAATTTAATGTGGATGGTAACTCATGATTCTGGCAAGCGGGAATTTGATAGTTCCACTCCGAAGTAAAATTGAATGTAACTCAAGTATAATTTCAAAGTTGAACCTCGTTACGTTCGCTTGGAGTAAAAATTCAACGCCTCGACAAAACTGGGATTCTTTGTTGGACTTGTGAATCTATAAAACTTTGTTTCAAAAATTTTTATTCAAATTTATTCTACGCTAGCTGTCATTATTTGTATACTCTTGAATACAGATCTTTTGATTATTCGTTCATCAATTTTTGCCTAATACATATTTCCCTTGAAATAGGTTGTGCTGCTGTATTACTCCAGGAAATGATGATGGTGAATCAAACATGATCCAGAATATACCGTAGCTCTTACCACAAACCATAAGATAAGTCAATCTGACAATATATAATTTGAATGTAAATATGTTTATTTCCAAGATCAAAGTTTAAAATAAAATATGATCAGCCCAATACTGCTTTCGATAATCTCTGAGCTCACCGTACAGTTGATAGTAGAAGTCCGCTCGAGCTTCACTATATCGAAATTGCTGAGTAATGGAAAACTCCCTCAATAATATTGATATTTATCGAATGTTTAATTTATTTTAAAGATTGTGGAGAATCAATTTAATAATAATAATTGTCTATACTGCTGCTAAATTTGTTTATTTTTTTTTGAAGATTAGGAGTAATTAATTCAATTGTAATAACAAATAACTATTTTGCATTTGTTTGATCATTTTAACAGGTTCGTTAATGTTCCAAAAAACATTTTTAGTTTTATGGTTTTATCAATGCCCATAGGAGGTTGTTACGGCCTATTTCATAAAACCTCCTTGAAGCCAATTAGTTATAAAGATATCATTCAAACAACGATACAACCTCCTTACAACCCTGAGGGCCCACTCCTAAGGAGGCTGTTACGGCCTATTTTGAAGCTTGTTATAAAACCTAAGGAAAGGATAAAGCACTCATAAAACCTTACATACAAATGCGGTTCAAAACTAGTTGACCATAGTCTTACAACCCTTTGACCGTAACACTGACCTCTTCAAAGTCATTGATAAAACCCCTTTTTCTATGACTATTCAATAATAGATGTATTATACATCCCCTTTCTATAGGTTGATGTAACTCGTTACTCATACTAGTGACTTTTTTTTTCATTACTCAATCGTTTTTAACCAATGAAATGATCTAATCTCATTACTCCACTGTTTTAGAGCCAATCAGAACATTCGACAAAATGTCAACTTTCAAATACATCATTTTGAAACAGCTCATACTTGTTTTAGGCCCGGTACTTTCACATTCAAGTAGTCGATTTTATTCCCTCAGAATAACCTCTAAATTGGTCCCGTCATGGTGACGCTCCATTTGTTATCTGACAGTTAGTTATTATTTTATTTATTCGAATGTGAAAGTACCGGCCCTTATAGTCATTGTCACATTGTGTTAACAACCTAACCTCACTCTAAGCAAACTAGTTCTCAAAAAGTGCCGTCCAAATGAAATTGAATATTTTTCAAAGATCGCTTCAATTATTGCATATTCATAGAAAAAGTATAGTATTCTACTCGCGAGAAATATTTCTCGCTCGTTGAATAATATTCTATTTTCTATGACTATTCAATAATAGATGAATTATACATCCACTTTGTATTAGTTATTGTCACAACCAATGAAATGATCTAATGTCATTACTCCACTGTTTTAGAACCAATCAGAACATTCGACAAAATGTCAATCTTCAAATACATCATTTTGAAACAGCTCATTTGACCGTCCATACTTGCTTTATAGTCATTGTTACATTGTTATGACAACCTAACCTCACTTTGAGTAAACTAGTTCTCAAAAAGTGTCGTCCAAATGAAATTGAATATTTTTCAAAGATCGCTTCAATTATTGCATATTCATAGAAAAAGTATAGTATTCTACTCGCGAGAAATATCTCTCGCTCGTTGAATAATATTCTATTTTCTATGACTATTCAATAATAGATGAATTATACATCCACTTTGTATTAGTTATTGTCACAACCAATGAAATGATCTAATGTCATTACTCCACTGTTTTAGAACCAATCAGAACATTCGACAAAATGTCAATCTTCAAATACATCATTTTGAAACAGCTCATTTGACCGTCCATACTTGCTTTATAGTCATTGTTACATTGTTATGACAACCTAACCTCACTTTGAGTAAACTAGTTCTCAAAAAGTGTCGTCCAAATGAAATTGAATATTTTTCAAAGATCGCTTCAATTATTGCATATTCATAGAAAAAGTATAGTATTCTACTCGCGAGAAATATCTCTCGCTCGTTGAATAATATTCTATTTTCTATGACTATTCAATAATAGATGAATTATACATCCACTTTGTATTAGTTATTGTCACAACCAATGAAATGATCTAATGTCATTACTCCACTGTTTTAGAACCAATCAGAACATTCGACAAAATGTCAATCTTCAAATACATCATTTTGAAACAGCTCATTTGACCGTCCATACTTGCTTTATAGTCATTGTTACATTGTTATGACAACCTAACCTCACTTTGAGTAAACTAGTTCTCAAAAAGTGTCGTCCAAATGAAATTGAATATTTTTCAAAGATCGCTTCAATTATTGCATATTCATAGAAAAAGTATAGTATTCTACTCGCGAGAAATATCTCTCGCTCGTTGAATAATATTCTATTTTCTATGACTATTCAATAATAGATGAATTATACATCCACTTTGTATTAGTTATTGTCACAACCAATGAAATGATCTAATGTCATTACTCCACTGTTTTAGAACCAATCAGAACATTCGACAAAATGTCAATCTTCAAATACATCATTTTGAAACAGCCCATTTGACCGTCCATACTTGTTTTATAGTCTTTGTCACATTGTGTTCACAACCTTACCACACTTTAAGCAGGGCCGTCGAGAGACGAGTGACGAGTCAGTCTTTCGGGCCTTTTCAACCCCCCTCCACGCAAAACAAAACCTGAGGTATATACAGATGGTTTAGTTTTAGGGAATGGAGAAATGATTGAGTGAATTTATCATATTGTAATATTTTTTGCTATAGAAAACACTCGTCCAGTTTTGATTTATTTATCTAAGTCACTACTGCACAACTTTCAAACTTTCACAAACATATCGATAAGCATAAGGATAAGAAAGTTGATAATTTTCATCTTTATGTATTAAGTTATGCAAAAATCGGAACAGCGCAGGCGTCATTTCTGACAATCTACTAACGTAGTCAAATATAGTCCTGTCTTCATGTAAGTTTTATAATGATTTTCTTTGGCGCCTGGCATCTCGATAGTTTTTTATGTTCTGTTTTGGTTTCTGGACTGTTCACTGTTTTGTGCATTTTTGTGAATATTTCAATATTTCCTGAAGTCAGTTTTAATTTGATGTTAAGTATGAATTTTGATTGACAAGCAAATTATTTAACGCTTATGCTTATTAAGTTGTATAAACCACCTCAAAGTTACGCATAAATTTACTAAACATTATTTTTTTTTAAATTTTATTCTTTGTTTTTTTTCATATTTTAGTATCCTCTATTGTGTGGCACTATGCAATGTACTATTTCCTATGTCAACCTGTAAATTGTCAGTTTGCTGGCTAAAGTGTTGTCAACTTGGTTTCTGTCAGACTTTTTATTAATTTATTTGCATCCTCAAGATATCTCCAGTTGAGGAACATGCTCTTTAACTATAGTAAGTCAAGGCAACCCTTCTGCTCTTTGCTTTCCATAAACCTTTTCATATGATGGGATTTGGTTGGAGAAAAGACAAAAATAATTTTATGAAAATATATTATTCTATAAAAAATTTGCTTCACCAATATATGTACAATTAACTTAATTAGGTACGTGGCTAAATACAAATATGTGGAACTATATTGGAACTTGATGAGCTAAGGCTAAGAAACTACCTATCCTAAATAATTTCACGGTTTTCTACTGACCATCTTGTCATAAATAGAACTAAGTTTAAAACATGTCAGTGAAAGTGTAAAATAAGGAAATTCATCTAAAGTTAGTTTATCACAATGGCCGTCTTAAATCCTAAGAATTTGTTGTAAATCTTTTCATCAGGCTAACGTATAAATTCTGAGCTTCAGCCACTAAAACGGGCTTAAAATAGTATAATTGTCGATCTTCTAGTAAATTTGACTATGAAAGAACACTTTTTACCTACTGGCAAGACAGGATTCTACAGTTTTTGAGCACCAGATCCATGAAATTCTTAAAATACAATAAATATTAGAAAATAATCATCACAAAAACACGCAGATGTAAAAAAAATATATACATTGTGGTTGCCAAACGTGATCAGGGCAAGATAAGGTTATTTCAATGGCGTCACAAGCAAATGTGTTATATTGTTTGCTGCCGAAGTGGCAAATATGTCACGTGAGTTTGTCTGGCAGCATATCCACAAGCTATTTTAAGACAAGAATATCGCATAATCTAGTGTCTTGTTCGTACAACTACGCTTCCTCTGCCGTGTTTCTGTCAAGAACTGCATTAAGTGGTGTCACTAAGCTATTGAAGTACGTATCCATTTCCCTAGGAGGTAAGCCTTTCTTCTCTGGAATGTAACTAGAGAGCTTCCTATCGATATTTAAAACAAAAGCATCCTCAATCCAAGGATGCTGATTTGATTTGGTACGAGAAGTGGTGAACTTGTAGATTGAGTAAATCAAAGCCCCAACTGAGAATACGAAAGACACATACATAAAAATGGTTTGTGCCATTGGAATTATGTCTAGGTAGAGCTTGAAGCGGATCTTGAGATTGGTTGTCAAGCCGTACATCCCCTGAAACACATGCACAGTCAAAATATGTCCCTGGTTCACCATGGTAGCACTTACAATCTCCATCCACAACATGGGAAGAACCATATCGTTGAACCTGTGCGTATTGGCAATGTTCCCTAGATCGCCCAAGGCCATGTTGATCTGGTACCTAACGGCTAGTTTCAATGGCATACCAGAACGCTAAAATCCACACGTTAATATATGCCTAATGAGTGAAATACAATCAAACTTACAGGCTCAATGACAAAAAAGCTCTCGTGCTTTGCAGGGTCGGGATTCAAACCACTTTCAACTTTGTTGAACAAAATTGGATCGCCTTCATAAAAGTGCGGATAGCTTAGGGCAATGGGGAAGCCATAGTAGCATCCTCTGACGTCCAGCAAGTCATTTGGTAGGCACTTATCGATGTCTTCTTGTTTGCAGAAGCATCGGTTTTTGTCGTGGATTCTTCCGTTGTCGTCCACATCAGTTGCAAATCGGTATCTGTAGCCTTCGAATCCATCGACTGTTGTATCATTGATGTGAATCTGGAAAAAACGTCGTAATCAAGACACATTCTTTGATATAGATCCAGAATGAATTTTGATTGCAAGATTGAGTCTGTATCTGGTAAAAAAATTAGAGATTTGCTTAGTCTTACTCCAATCTTGGTTAACCATGAATTCAGGCAGGATCCATCTTTCGCGAAGGTAGTCGATCATATTCTCAGTGGCATCAGAAGTTTTGCACCCCGAAGAAATAATCTCTTGAACTATATCTCTGGGTAATGGGATAGTCTTACATCCAGAATGAAATTGTAACATTCACAGGAAGAAAATGTGTTTGGCCATCCGTTCCAAGCTATTTGAATTGAATAGATTAACAGTGCCAGAGTCTGTGGGTCTCCAGAGGATGGTGCTACCCATTATATCTCTATGGAATTAAGATTTGGTCAATGGAATGGCCACGGCATAGCATCAACGCCAGCTTCCTGGGAAATGAGGAAGTGCGTTGTGTTCGTGAACTAGGACGTGCGGAAAATCCTCCGAACCTTCACCTCAACAGTAGACAGAATCGCAACATCTCATTGCTGCTGTTATCTGCACCAATTCAAATGACAGTACCATGCTCTGCCGATTTGACGCGTGGTAAGCAATATGGTTTTGCAGAGCTAGTGCCTGAGGCTCCCTCATTGAAGGTTTGTGGTGCGTCTTGGTTGACCAATCCCAGAGAATTGGTTATACGTCAAGAGATAGACCATCAAATTATGGTTACGTTAAAAAAAGTCAGATATCTAACAACTATCTGGAACGTTGTTTTAACGTACAGATTGTTCGTTTATAATGTGAGCACGCCTTGACCTTTTTGTGCCACCTTGTAGAGAAAAATGTTGAATACATAAGTCGTAGGGTTTAACGTAATTTTTTTGTAAAATGTATTTTTGTAGATATAGGGTGCTCTATAAAAGAACAAGTAGAAGGCGAAGTAGTAGGGAAGCAGTCAATGATACAGTTGGGCAGTTAGATGCTCAGTTTATTGATCGTCAAGCTTTCGGGAGACATTTCCTCCCTTCATCAGGACAACTAGTAGTAATATAAGGGTAATAGTAGCATCACAAAATTTGGGTTGGTCTAATCTTGAAAGCCTTGTATCTGTTTTCTTCAAGAGTGTTTTGAATCTTTGCCAAACAGGTATTCCGTGGATCCTCAATATCTTCTTTCTCAGATTTAGATATTCTCCTTATAGAAATATTTGGGTTTTCTTTGCCTTTTACGAAGAACAGTGAACAGAGATGAAAACAGTGACTGAAGGCCCTATGTTCAGTCACTGTTTTCATCTCTGTTCACTGTTCTTTTCTTTCTTCTTAGACTCGACATATGTTGACAATTTTGATAAATTCGACGGATTGTTATTTTGTGTGGATTATGCATTCGGGAAGTAATCCTGTGTAGTTTTCTTCAAATTCAAAAGAGGTACACATGTTGGATTGTTTCCAATCTGCTAATAATATTTTATGTTCTGAATATTAGAACAGAGACTCGCATCTTTGTTGGTGTGACTCGTCACTTGATGGAATATTTATTCACCAATCGCAATGACACGACAAAGAAGTATGTTCATAAATAGAAAAGTGATAAAGAAATTAATATCGTTACTCTAACGTGTCGCAAACACGTTTAGTTTACGTTTATATGTGTTTATTGGGATTGGTCTTCTTCTTGTTCCTCTACCTTTTTCTGTCCACACACGACACCATCAACGCCCAATTCACATTGAAGTGGCGAAATGCGGCGGCGCGGTGCAGGCATAGTGAGGTGCTCGACGTTTCCACATCTCCTTTTATATGTAAACTCAATGAGCAAGGCGTGTTTTGTTTAGTACTGGTTTTATTGGTTGCTTTGAAGTTTTGTGACTGGGCTGTGGTAGAGTACTGATCCAGTTTTCAATATCAGAAGAGGTAAAGCTCAAGATCAGGCATGTGTAAAGATATATAGAAGAGCTCATATCATATCCTCCAAACTTTCGATGTTCGCGGATATTTTTGATGCTGCACTAACTCAAACCAACATCTTATACAATTTGACTCTCCGTCATGTCCCCTTGAAGCCTGCACCGCGCCACCACTTTTCGCCATTTCTATGTGCATTGGACCTTGTACGGCTGCCAATTTGGCGACCGAAAAATATTTTGAAAGGCAAGAATTTTACCCTTGTCAGAATCGCCATGGTGATATTTTTGATGTTTTCGAACTGGAGACATTTTGTCGAGCTCAACAAAAGAAGACGGACCTTGAATAACTAAAAATATTTGTATTAGTCCACTATCACAAACTTGTTTTTTCGAAATCAAAATGTGAAGATGAAACTTTGTTTTTGCAAAGAGAAGATGCTGGAGAGATGTGACGAGGTCAGAATTTTTGGACTTACACACATGAAAAAATCTAGTCGGTAGTTTTCCTATCTGTCTTCTACTGTTGACACATTTCTGGCAAGCTGATGAGTTCATGGTTTCAAGGCACAATTTTAGGAATAATACTCCTATGCCTCTTTCATTCTCTAAGTTTTCTTGACCCTGACCAACAAAGTAGTTATGGCTTATTAATTTGTGAGCACGAAAGAAACCAAGGGATAGTTGAGCTAGTATTTTGTTATTAGTACCACCATCAACACTCATTACACCGCTGACAGGACCAAAACTGTTGATTTAATCTTTTTCGTTGATCACAAAAAGAGCTCAAGAAAGCATCACTGGAATCGCAACATTTTTGAATCAACACAACGTGCGTATCGTGCCATGACTGCAGATCGAGCAGGGTTTCACCCTCTTGGGACCTAGTCAACAAGGGAAGGAGTTAGACCTCCAGCTCACGACCACATCCTTTTTAGAAAAATCGTGGGAGAGTTGAATGACCTCCGTAGCGAGGAAGTCGTGAATTTTGAACAGCAACGTAGAAAATCAACAGGAAGACCTCGGACGATCAGACGATAGTTCTATTGAGTGATAACTGAGCTGATACATAATCAGTCTCCCAACAAAAAAAGACAAACGGAACTTGAGAATAGTGCAAGTGATCCGGAGAAAGAAATGCAAACGGAAGACTTCTCAGCACCTGAAGGTACATCAAGGCAGAAAACTCTAAGTCTGCCAAAGCGATTAAGTATATCCATCACAATCCAATAAGGAAATAGTGATTGGATGAAAAAAAATCAGTATTGTGTAATAAAAATAAAGACGCAATGGTCAAGAAAGCGACAAAATCTTGCCGGAATCGGGCAGTGATTTGAGGAATCTTCTTACTCTCACACTGCTTCAAGATGAAGTGTGTCATGTTGTCATCAGGTATCATCATCAAACGCTGATATTGTCAAAATACAACAGGAATTGGAGGAACGGCAGTTTCAGAACCAGCAAGCACCAGGATTGCTACAGGTGCCCTCACAAAACTGAGTTGTCTCGCAGGAAGAACTAAGGAATCGGTTCATGGGCACATGCTCTTGTTAGGGAGAGGGTAATTTAAATTACGAAGCAAACCAGCAGAAAAGACATGGAAAAGTGGACAACCAAAGAGACAGCTGATTCGAATTCCCCATATCCAAAGAGAAATTGCCTCAACATTAAAAAAATATATATTCAACCCAGAGCCACAAACCATCATATCTGTGAGCGGGGGTATGAGGAGAATATTAAGCAGTCGACCTCCGGCGACGGTGCATGAGCAGATGTGTTCTGTTCAACCGAGATGTTCAAAACTCTATACGCGTCCAAGACTTAATATTTGGAGTATTTGAAGATACTCACCATAGCTTTAGCCCTACACATGCTCTTTCTAAAGAACAACAAAGTATCATTGGGCTTGATATAACCAGGGAACTTAGTCCCATCAGAAGATCCAGTTACATCTCCACATGGACTCTCCCACTGTGGAATTCTTGTATCGCCATTGTATTTATCCAAAAGCCCGATGTTGGAAAGACCATGTTGTGTTCCGGTGAATACAGTTTCATAGTCACCTCTGAACTCGTACATCTGGAACCATCAACGTTAGCTTTGTACTGACTTATCAAAAAAATCAACTCACTCTATCAATCAAGCCGAGCTTATCGAAGTAGATCCAAGAAGGCATAAAAGTGTTTCCCAAATCCATCAGGGTGCTTTTGTAGCCAAACATAAACTCACGGGCTGTCATCTTGATTAGCGGTTGTGATTTTGTCTGACGGATAATCACGTTTAAACCCATTCTAGTGATGAAGGATTTTTTCGCCGCTACATCTGCTATGCTCTGTAATAAAAAAAAAATAATCACACTTTACTAAAGATTAAGTTCACTGTCAAATGAAATTTGCATAGCATGCAATTGGAATAAGTAAAATCGTTTGGTAATAGTTTATTTAAATTATCTATTTATAAACAGAGAGGGTTTGGGTTTGATTGAGGTTTATCTTGGTTAAGGACAATTGGTGTTTGGTAAGGCCCATTAAAGATTGAGCATTCATACTTTGTTTTGCTATTATTAGATTTTCATTGACTTACATTGTGGGCTGCAGTTAAAAGTGATTTTTCTGTAATTGAATGATTTTGTTTGTTTCATTTAACAAATGTTAATTTTGGACCCTTTTATTGTATGATAAAATTAGTCCAATTAGTCGAGTGAGTGAAGAATCACGGCCCTACCACAAAACATAAAATGTAAATTTGTCGCCAAACCATCAAGAAGTCTACATAGATGATTTACGTTCCAAAATGTCACTTAAAAATTAACGTCCATTGTATTCAGAAAACCGTATATTAATAAAAGTCAATTTACCATATCAAAGACAACCATTCACATGGTAAAATTTTAACGAATTCATCTACATGCCCGACTACTTGCTTATTCTGACTTCATATATTTTTATCAAATTATGTATTTACACATTTTCATATTCACATTTAAACCTACCAGCAACGCAATATTTGGCAAAATAAGTAAGTCATCTTCTTTTCTTTCCCCTGACAGTTCTGCTTCCCAGAACAGTGGGTGGTTTGGGTTTGATGACAAGGTCCCATTGTCATTGAAAGACACATTTTCATGCGTCATCAGTTCTCTGCAAATAAAAAAAAAACTTTAGTGAAACATAACGAATATTTTGAGTAAAATAAAGTCTAAAACATCAATATTCATAAATAACTGGATTTATTGATTAACGTCAATTATTAGAATTTATACCATTGATTATCTTTGCAATTGAGCAACCCTAAATCAGTTCAAGGTGGATAGGTGGAATTGTTTCTAGATCATTTCTATAGTTTTATGATGGAAACCACATCGATTAAGGCTTTTATTTTGTTTAGCAAAATCGAGAACGTTCTTTAACGAGATACTATCTAGTCATAATCGGTAGAATGATATCGACATCGAAAGCAAAGAATGTGGATATGTTACAAGTGCATAAGATTTGGAAATGGAGTACAGTAGTTGTTTTGACATACATGATATAGGTTTAAAGCACGGTTAGGTAAGTATTAAAAGATTAAAAAACTTTCTTTTGCTAGAAGGTCTTTCCTGGAGATCCGAGACAGCAGATCCTACTTCTACCCTATTCAAGAACGAAAAAAAAAAATTGCTACCCGGATTCGATGTTTGAAAAAGATAAAGGTGCACACATAGCGTCATTGATTCATCATGATGACCTTTGTGAGCTGATCGTATTAGAGAGGAAGTTTCAAAATTTGTGATAAAGAAGAAACAGCAATTTTTTCAGCGGTGAAATTCTCTTAAAAAACAGTTTTCCCAAGAGATCCTGCCTTTCCAAGAATATGCTCAAGTGCTTTTTGGATAAAGCATGGTCTGTAATGAACCCAGTGGATTTTCTTAGTTGGGTCATGATGTAAAATGCTATCTGCTTGCCTGGAAATGGACGATCGAAGGCTTTCTTGATGATTTTTGTGTTGAGATTCAGTCTAGTTGATGATTTACGATCCTCTGCTGATCCGTGACTCTCCTTTCCAATAGCGAAGTGTGGTTTCCTCCAAGGTACTACTTTTATTTTGTTAAGTGCTTCGAATTGATTTGAAAAGCCTATAAAGCCTGGATTTTGACTTTGACTGATGATTGAGAGTGATATCCTTGGGCGATTGGTGTTCCTCATGTCCACAATTCAGATCTGTGCTGCAATGATGCGTGCTTTATGGTCGGTGCTCTTTGCCTAGGTTTAGATCCTTGTGTCCTTCTTATTCAGAGATCTCCCTTATACCCACAGATGTGCCAGACTCCCTGTTTGTTTTGTTCTATTTGTGAGTTTCTTATCCAGTGTAACTTCTCTTGATGCCCCATCCATCAGAAAGACAATAGATTCTTTCCGTGCTCCAGTTTTCAAGTACACTGAGTCTCCCCTCATCCCCCTAGTTCTCGACAATATTAAGCGTTCTTTGACAAAACTATTTTCCAGAATCCCAGTTCTCACATTCAACATTTCTGTATGCTGATGATAATGATGATAATTATGTCTGCCCAAGTAGCACTCCAGCATGATAAAAACAATTTGGATTTGTTGAAGGTTTAAAATAGTTTTATTGTGGTAAATAAGAAAATAGTAGTTTCAAAGTGGCCTTGTGAATATACTGTGGGCTCTTAAAAACATCTTCAGCATCTTGACCTGGTTTTGAGAAATCTAACAAAACTAGCTAATAAGATCAATTATTCTCAAGCGTTTATCAGCTTTACTGTAGCCTTGAAGTGTCTTGGTTTCAATGTAGCTTACAGCTACTTAGTTTCATGAAGTTTCTTATGGTTTGCTTGGTTTTATTACGTTCTTCAAGATGACTTAATAGTTTTGAAGTAGTTTTAATGTAACTTATAAATCTTGTTATTGAATCCGCGTTGTTTCAGGATTATTTGGTTACTGGAAAATACACTTTAAAACTGTTTTATCAGTTCACTTTATCCACTGGTTAAATTTGATCAGGAAGCCTTATTGAAACTGAACGCTCTGAACTGATCTAATCTGGTCATCATAAAGGCTAATTTGTACCTACTGTTATCATACCCCTGATGAATGCGACATTTTGTTTAAATTTATCATCAGAGAAGATGAAGAAATTGATGATAATAATTGGTTGCTTGAGTAGGAAGACCAAGATAATAAATATAAGGATATACATATTTTTCAACAGGACGAGATACTTGATTTAATATTTTGGGAAGATCTACGGGCACTCATTTCTGCAATATTTTAGAAATTCCATCTATCAAAAAGAAACCAAAGTCAGTGCAGACTAGCATTCATAAAAGCCGCTTTAAAACTAAAAAAAGCGCGCATTGCTTTTGTCTAGGGTTTGTGGTCTTGAATCAGTATGAAATGCTTACATATTATACTGATTAAAATCATTTGATCTGGAAGTTTCTTTGTCGATTTACTAAACGTTTTATTTAATTTCCGACTGACATTTTCACCTTTGTCGTAAGGGCTGGATGAAATAAAGTGGATAGAAATAGATAATCATGCTTTCTAGATTACAATAAATTACAAATTAATCACTTACACGTTAGATATCGATTTTTAAAAAGATTTATCATTATTTTTTTATAAACTTCATGTTCTTTAAATCTTATTTTTTTTGTGCTGATAATTATTTTGATACAAAACTTTAGAGTTTTTAAGAGAAAAGAGTTTTTTAGAAGTCTTTTACTAACATTTATCGATAAAATTAGATGCGCAAGTATTTTTTTACAATATCATCTTGGAATTTCCACTTACTAGCTATTCCAATTCTATATTATTTTATAAAACACATATAAAAATTCTTTGACATTCTAAAGAGGTAGTTATTTTTGGTTTTACTGACCGCTTTAAGTGTGTGCCCTCTCATGCTGAAAGTGAGTTTATAACAACCTTAATGCTTCTTTGTGGTCCAATTGGTTTTGATGAAGTTTTATTCTTTTGCTTTAAAGCATCCTTGAAAGACTTAATGAAACCATTTGGTTCTTTTTGGGTGAGTCCGAGAAGATCGTGGAATTTGAAAGACTAGAATTCTTGGGACATGTCGTATCCTCTTTTTCAAAATTTTATAATTATGTCAGTCTGGATATTTCAGTGTTGGAGGTTGTTCCAAGATCTTTTCATCAGCTGCTCATAGTTTGGAAGTAAGATCAATGTACTGTAACTGTATGGAAGAGTTGATTACCCACTGATCAGGTTTTCACATCAATGTATTTCCAAATGCAGATCCTCTCATAGCGTGTGTCACTTGACCTCCATGTCCTTCAAGATTCTCCAAGGGTTAACCAACTGTTCAGTGACTAAGAATATCCATGAGGCATAATTTCTGCGGGTCTAATTGGGCCACACAATATAAAAATAATTAAAAGAAATAAGGACCCAGTCTTCGATTCTTGGAATGTCAAGATATTCATCGTCATCATTGAAAAAATTGTTTTGATTGTCGAACTATCATAAATTTGTCAATAAAATAACCACAACCCTATACGGCAAAACATGACTTTCACCACCAAGCCGAATATTCTAGAACCACCTGGTTTCGCATATACCTGTTCAACAACATCACATTCCGTCTTGCAGCTTTATGTATAAAATTGAACTTGAACTTATTTTTTTTCACGGTCTTTGACGGGTTTATCCACCTGTTGCTTCAATTTCGGTAATTTGTGTGAATATTTTTATGAATGAACTGCGCTGGTAATGAGATAATGTGTGTTGATATTTGAACTTGATGACAATCGTTGAGAAATGGATTCGGTGCAATTTGTTTTTTCTCATTTTCCTAACAATATTGAATGAGCAAAAAATCAAAATATAATTTTTTTTTTCATTTACATTTTTCACACTGACGATTCTGCATGGAATCGATAGAACGATATCGTGAGAAGTGGACAATCACTTCTTCTGGAATCCGGATTGGTAACATTGATCATCCTACAACGATCTTCACTCGGGTATGATGTGAGAGATCACTGGTGATATGTCATCTCTATTACCCGATTGATCACATCCTACATTTCCTCTTGTTTAAATCCTTTACATGTTATTATTATCAATTTCACTGATACTTTATGGTTGACATACCGAGCTAGAACAGTGCAAAAAGCGAAAAATTGGAATACGCTGCAAGTACGAAACAAGTAATTTTTAATTTCACAAGATCTCGGACTAAGATCAAAAGTAAGTCAAACAAGTACGAAGTGTTATATAAACTATTGCTTATGATTAATTGTATACGAATGAGCTTGAGTAACGGCTACCTTATTATTTTATTATTTTTTTGTCAAAATTCAATTTCGTTGGTGCATGATTATAGTGCGTAGTATCATTGTGTGTGTTATTAACAATTGTGAAATATCAATCACTACTCACCGATAGACATAGGGACCAACTTCTTGGAATTTTAATTTATCCGCCTGGCCACTCATGTATTCCTCACTGTTTGTAACATTCCATAGATAGACTTTCAAAAACAGCTCCACAGGGGGTTTTTCCCATAATGAGAATATTTCACCACCAGGGCCAAATGTGATTTTCTGCAAAAAAACCCAGTTAACTTTCATTAATTTCACATTACATTATAATTAACCTTACCCATTCGTAAAGCAACCTGTGAGGATCCACTATAAGAATGAATAGGCCTGTCATGAGAGCACCGGTACCCAAAAGTGCATATGTGAGTGCCCCTGAAAAAAAATAATTTTTGAACACTTGTTGATTTATGAAAGTTGCTTCTTTGACATTGATGGACCAAATGGTCATGACATTTGAGTTTGAGACATCAAATAATCACTTTAGCTCCAATTGTTACCCTTCTCAACAGGTTTTGGTCAACATTATCTGTTCCCATTTTGAATGGCCTTAATTTTACGTTTTAAATTTGGTGCACAATAAGGAAAAACACGATGGTTTGGTTTCCGGCAGGGTATTTTGGTTTTGTTGTACTAAATAACAGTTTATGGGAAAAAAATTAGATGAGCGTCTTAAACTTTTTATATAGGCAAAAAGATCAGGGTTGTGTATTATTGGGATTCACAATTTCTGTAGCTTTCATGTAAATAACCAATAAACAAATTAAAAGCAATAAAATTTATCAAGAATACAAGATTTAAAAAAAAAAAAATGTATACACGATACACTAACAACATCACAATTTAATTTTGTTCCTTTTGCGCATGACGTATGTAGCTGACCCTTGACATGACAGCAGACAGTGTTGCCAAGTCGCATGAATAAGTGTCTGTCGTCAAACTCGACAAAATGTAGGTGAAGGACGGACTTTCACACTGTTTTATGGAGATCACCGAACGCATCATCAATAATTTGTACAGAGTTATTTGTACGTAGAGGGTCCCGTCCCCTTAGAGATTAGTCATTAAAATAAGGTAAAAACAAGAGTTTTATGTTTTTGATGAGAATTCGTAGGCTTAAATGTCAAAAAATGTTGGTACCTAACTGTCAAATATTGACAAGTTATTGATCTTTTCGAATGGAACATTATATTATTACATTTTTGGATTCTACGTGAAATCCTAGACAGATTTGGGATTTTATATATAATGTTCTATAGCTAAGTATGTATATGCGTTTTGAAATATATGAGTTGTTTTGTAAAAAATGACGCTTGTAGGTTCCTATTCAGATGAAAATTTTTCGTATAAGAAAGCCTGTATGGTTTAATTTGTGTTGGATTTCTTGTTGAAAGGGACCTACTTTTAAAGATTTTCACAATAGTTTGATAACTATTATTGCAGGATTCATGGCGCAAAAATAAGATCTACAATTAAATTAAGGAAACTGGCAATGATAATTTTTTTAAATTCCTCATTCTTCATAACTTTATCTCATCAAGCATTGAAAATAAAAGTGAGTTTGTATAAGATTGTCCATTTCAAAGATTCATTTTTTTTTTCACCTATAATCTCCCTGGAGCTCGAATTATTTCCGGAAATTTTGTCGAGTTGCGAATTTTCTTGAAAAATTCGCAACGAGAACAAATTTCCGGATTTTTAATTCGAGCTCGCGGGAGATTCGGCAAAAAAATTTCATGCCAAAACTGATCATTGGAAAAAACACAACCCAGGACTCACCTCGCATTTAGTGGAAGAAACCAACGGCTCCTTACTCTACTCGCCATTGAGGAAGAAAGAAGGGAATCAGGATTTTATAAAACATTTGGAAGTGATAACCAATATTGTTCATAATTGATAACATTGCATCTTTGTATTGGAAGTTGAAAATAAATCATTTATCAAAAATATTTGTCATTGTTTTTAACAGCTGTCAAGCACTCGCGGCTGGATGTAGCTACCATGCACCAACCACAGTGTTGCCGTTTGCCTTATCTCTGTCTGTGAAAGTTGGGTTGGGTTGGGATTGTTAGGGAGAGTGGAGACGGCAACACTGTAATCATATGGGAGCTACATGCAAAGATGCAAAGCCAGGGAGATTTCCACTTATTGATCTTTCAGTCACGTGATTATGAGCAGGGTGATTTCCGATAAAATTAGGTCGTTGCCATAGCAACATAATAAAATGGAAGCCTATGATTGGTTAGAATTGACTGGTAGGAAATTTTCACTTATAATCTCCCTAGATCTCGAATTATTTCCGGAAATTTTGTCGAGTTGCGAATTTTCTTGAAAAATTCGCAACGAGAACAAATTTCCGGAATTTTAATTCGAGCTCTACGGAGATTCGACAAGAAAATTTCATGCCAAAACTGATCATTGGAAAAAACATAACCCAGGACTCACCTCGCATTTAGTGGAAGAAACCAACGGCTCCTTACTATACTCGCCATTGACGAAGAAAGAAGGGAATCAGGATTTTATAAAACATTTGGAAGTTATAACCAATCTTGTCCATAATTGATAACATTGCAACCTTATATTGGAAGTTGAAAATAAATCATTTATCAAAAATATTTGTCAGTGTTTTTCACAGCTGTCAAGCACTCGCGGCTGGCTGTAGCTCCCATGCACCAACCACAGTGTTGCCGTTTGCCTTATCTCTGTCTGTGAAAGTTGGGTTGGGTTGGGATTGTTAGGGAGAGTGGGGACGGCAACACTGTAATCATATGGGAGCTACATCCAGATGCAAAGCCATCAGGGAGATTTCCACTTATTAATCTTTCAGTCACGTGATTATGAGCAGGCTGATTTCCAATAAAATTAGGTCGTTGCCATAGCAACATAATAAAATGCAAGCCTATGATTGGTTAGAATTGACTGGTAGGAAATTTTCAATAGACAACCTTCTACGAACTCATCTTTATTTTCAATGCTCAATGAGATGAAATTATGAAAATTGGAGGTTTTCATTTTAAAAAACTGATTTTTGGCATTTTTTCTTAATTTAATTTTTTTATCTTATTTTGTGCCAGCCTGTGATAATTGTTATCAAAATATTAAGAAAAATCTCTCAAAGTAGGTCCCTTTTGACAAGAAATCAGGTCAAACAATAGAGGCATCTTGTACGGAAAATTTACATCTAATTAGTGACCCACAAGCGTAATTTTTGACATAAAAACTCAAATATTTCAAAAACGCTTATATATCCTTGGGTATAGGACATATGATACATCAAATCTGTCTAAAATTTTTCGTAAAATCCAAAAATATAATAATATATAGGGTCATACATTTAAAAAAAAATATGACATTTTAGCTTACAAATTCTCAAAGTTAATACAAAAAAAACATGAAACTTTTGTATTCACCTCATTTTAATATCTTTTCAAATAAACTCTATAGGTGGGGTGCAAAAATAAACGGGAAAATCCTGAACTCAAATTATTAAAAAAAAATCCCTCATAAAAACAGTCTGGAACTCAAAACCTTGTAACTTTCTCAAAAATTGAGACTCGATTTAGTCTCTCAAAATCGAAAATATAGGAAAAAAAAACGAACTTTCGCACTATTTTCATAGAAATCACTCAACTTCATCAATCATTTATACAGGGTGTCTCAAATTATTTAAAAAAAATCCTCATACAAACAGAGTGGTTCTAAAAACCTTGCATTTCTCTTGAAAATTAGTAAATTGAGTCCCTCAAAACTGGAAATGTCAGGAAAATTATTGACTTTGGAATCATTTTCATAGAACTCACTCAACTTCCTCAATGTCTCAAATTTTTTGAAAAAAATCTCTCAAAGACAGTCTGGAACTTAAAACCCTGTGCATTCATAAAAATTGAGTTTATTGAGTCAGTCGAGACTCAAAATGTACTGAAAAGGACGGACTTTTATACCATTTTCACAGAACTCACTCAACTTTGTCGATAATTTTCACACAGTGTCTCAAATTATTTTAAAAAAATCCCTCAAACAAAAATAGTCTGGAACTAAAAACCTTGTAACTTACTCAAAAATGTTGTCGCTCAAAATTAAAAATCTAGGCAAAATAACGGACTTTTTTACTATTTTTATAGAAAACACTCAAAAGCATTATTAATTTGTACAGAGTGTCTGAAATTATTTGAAAAATAATTTCCTCATAGAAACAGTCTAAGACTCAAAACCTTGTAACTTCCTTAAAAATTGAGTCACTCAAAACTTTGTCAAGAAAATAATGGACTTTGACACCATTTTTGAAGAACTCACAACGATTTTTAAATAATATGTACACAGTGTCCCAAATTCTTTGAAAAAATAATCTATATCTATCTAATATTATTTCCTATTCTAGAATTAGTTGTGGGTGAGTTTGTTTTGTTACCCAAAAAAGTTTTCAGTAAAACTACGAACGACCAATGTGTTTATCATAGATTATAGCTCGAATTAAACTTGAAAAGACAAAAGCTGATGTTTTATTAGTGTTAAATAGGATTTATATAATTTTAGTGGATGTTTTCAAAGTTGTCTAGCACTGAAGCCTAGTGAAAAAAATTTTTTTTTCTGTTTTTTTTTTTAAATTCAAATTTGGCTGTGGCGATAGAACTCTTATTTAATGTTGAATAGATGCATTGATTCTTGGGTAGCTAATCTCTACTCTGCATGCGCTATAGTTGCAGTAGAAACAAGTTTGGGGAGAGTTAGTTTGTGATGGTTGGTAATTTTGTATTTTTTTAAATTTTCGAGTATTCATCATTGGTCATCAGCGTAACAACAAATTTTCAAAAAATTACCACCTATCAAAAAACTAATTCATCTCAAATTTGTTTCGAAGGCAATTATAGCGCATTAATCCAAAACACGCTATGTGGTTGAGAATAATTAAAAATTATTTCGTGGGTACTCATTACATGCAAGCAAAGTTATTTATGTAAGATAAATAAAAATGGTAGGTATAACATTTTTATGCCAAAAGGTTGAGAGAATGAAAATGTTTTGTCAAAAGTAGTACAAAAAAATTGAAGCCTTTCAAATCAAAGTATAATATCGTATGTGGCGCCCTCTACAAAAGGCGAAAGACGGTGGGCAAATTTGTATTCCTTATCCCGATAAAGCCCCAAATACGAGATTTTGCCAAAATATTATGAGCGTAAATTATTAATTTCTGAAAAAAAATATATGAATAGGTAGCATTCATTTTTGGTCCCGAATTCTCACGTGAATTTTTTGCTCATCATTTCTGGATACCCTGTATATTGTTAATTTTCTAAATTTTAATTAATTATAATTCACTTAAGAACTGATCTGATAGCTTATTTTTTATTTATTTGTCTTTTTCTTTTCTTTGATTGTGATACCTACATATATCTTTGCTGTATATTTTGTAAGTATCATTTCGAAAAATTAAAAAATTAATAAAATCAATATATAAAGACAAAACCTTATGAAGGTTAATGATTACAAAATAAATCCGAATTATTGAAAATCTAAAGAAGTACATAGTAATAAACCAGTTAATGGAATCGAAATAGAAAAAGATTAGAAAAACAAAAATCTTAGAGTTGAATTCATAAAAGGCTTACGAGAATAATTTTATGATAAAACGATTCAAATGAATTGATTACGAAAGTAAAAGGTGTCAATAAGAAGAACATTATATGAATTATCCCGAATCTCTACAGAACCAATGACATTTTTAAACCTCAAAAAAAAAAAATTATTTTTACATTGTCAGCATTAAAGAAGATAAAGAACATAAAGTTAAAGAAAATCAGGTTCAACTACCTACTAGCATATTTTTGTTTAAGAACGCAATAAAAGAATGCATATCCTGCTAAATTACCAAAAAAGGTATTTGGAATGATAATTTACAAAAAAAAATTCTTGATTATACACAAATGATTTTTTGATAGTTAATTGAATTCCCATAAATGGAGTAAATTGTTATGGGGCTTCACGTTAAAGTTATTTGAATCCGCTTCTTCTGCTGAAACCGGTTTCGATATTGGCCATTGCTTTGAAAATTGAACAAAGGAATATGAAAACTTGTAAAGAATACGCCTTTACCCTTAATAATCCATATGATATACCAAAAGATTAATTCAATAATAACAAATTATGTCCGTATTGAATAAATATAAACAATCAATTCAATGAGGAAATAATAGGCAGAATTTAATTATTTCGTTCGGAATTTTTATTTATCATTAATGTTAATTTTGGATTAGGTGACGCAGTTTGTTGCCAATAAAGTGAAATTTTGTTAAAACTTGATTTTTTTAATTCAAACCAACTATCAGGAAATACGAACATCGTCGATACATGAAAATACTTGTGCATTGACAAATAATTGTGATCAATGAGCCTAATAAGCTTTTCGCGGTATTTTTGGCTTGTTGAAAGTTTTAATTGTGACAGGAACTCGTTCATGAACGTGAGTCCTGTTGAAATTGTTTAATTATGACTAAGGAGAACGGTAAAATATTTGTTTGATATATTTTCGACCATAAATGAAGTCTAGGTCGAGTTGACGAAATCTGCTAAAAATAAAAAAATTTAAAACGATTAAACTCTGATCAAAAAGTTGAGAAAAATGTGCAGAAGCGTTTTTATAGCAGAGGACCATGAACCATTAATTTTGATCGATTCAATTTATCGTCCCCACAAACAGCACGTTTTTCGCCAATTATTTCGCACCAGATCGTATCTCGAACAATGCATTTCGCATATGTAGTTCTAACCAGAAATTGTTGTTTTTTTGAACAACCTTAAACTCGTTTGCCGTAAACGTGAACTCGAATGACCATGATTCTCTGCGACTATTGGGAAATATGTAACGATGGCGATTAATCAAAAAACGGAAAAGAATTGACTAATTGGTTTAATAATCAAGTTATATTCCGGACGATGATAATGAGGTGATGGAATCTTCCGATTGAAACTGGTGATTCGCTAGATTTCGGCATTTAAAAACATTTTTCTAATTTTTTTTTGTGATATAGATTCATAAATTATTTTATAATTAGGAAGATTTACATATTCATTTGCTATATGTTTGGGTTCCATTTATTGACAGAAACTGCACGATAATCTATGGTTTCAACCTTGTTATTTGATTCTTTGGGATCTCTGTTCCTGCAACAGACAAACGCCGAATTTGTTTCATCAACATGTTTTTTTCACAAACATCATTTAAATGTAAATTATTTAAAAAACAAACATTTATTGATGTGCCCGAGGATGTGCCTGAAGAATGCCTAAAAATAAAGCCGTAGGTATTGGGAAAATCAAAGTCGAGATAAACAGAATCACAATGTCATCTTGACGAAACGTACCAAAATCGGTTTTTGTATTTTAGTTTTGTCTTGAATAATACCAAAAATAATTTCGAAAAACCATTAAATTGATGATCTTGTATCAAAAAATATATGCGCGTAGGATACAGTTTTCACTTATAATCTCCCTAGAACTCGAATTATTTCCGGAAATTTTGTCGAGTTGCAAGAAAATTTAATGCCAAAACTATTTGAGATGATTTAATAGTAGCGGCTAGATGTAGCTCACATGCACCAGTTGGGTTGGGATTGTTAGGGAGAGTGGGGACGGCAACACTGTAATCATATGGGAGCTACATCCAGATGCAAAGCCAGAGAGATTTCCACTTATTAATCTTTCAGTCACTTGATTATGAGAAGGGTGATTTCCGATAAAATTAGGTCGTTGCCATGGCAACATGTTAAAATGCAAGCCTATGATTGGTTATAATTGACTGGTAGGAAATTTTCTTGAAAAATTCGCAAGGAGAACAAATTTCCGGATTTTTAATTCGAGCTCGCGGGAGATTCGGCAAGAAAATTTTATGCCAAAACTATTTGAGATGATTTAATAGTAGCGGCTAGATGTAGCTCACATGCACCAGTTGGGTTGGGATTGTTAGGGAGAGTGGGGACGGCAACACTGTAATCATATGGGAGCTACATCCAGATGCAAAGCCAGGGAGATTTCCACTTATTAATCTTTCAGTCACTTGATTATGAGTAGGGTGATTTCCGATAAAATTAGGTCGTTGCCATGGCAACATGTTAAAATGCAAGCCTATGATTGGTTAGAATTGACTGGTAGGAAATTTTCTTGAAAAATTCGCAAGGAGAACAAATTTCCGGATTTTTAATTCGAGCTCGCGGGAGATTCGGCAAGAAAATTTCATGCCCAAACTATTTGAGAAGATTTAATAGTAGCGGCTGGATGTAGCTCCCATGCACCAGTTGGGTTGGGATTGTTAGGGAGAGTGGGGACGGCAACACTGTAATCATATGGGAGCTACATCCAGATGCAAAGCCAGGGAGATTTCCACTTATTAATCTTTCAGTCACGTGATTATGAGTAGGGTGATTTCCGATAAAATTCGTTGCCATAGCAACATGTTAAAATGCAAGCCTATGATTGGCTAGAATTGACTGGTAGGAAATTTTCTCTTAAATCATATTCAACAATTATTGTCCCTCAACATTATTCAACACTTTTCATGTATCAAAAAGAGTGTGGCAAGTGAAACTGATAAAACTAGATTTAATATCTAACTATTATTTATTATACATATTAAAGATGGATCAACAACTAAAAAAGTTAAAAATTTAAATTTTAAAAAAAGTTTGAGGAGAATTTTGGGTATCTGTCTGCAGTTAAATTGAGTTGAAAAAGTGTGTTTGTTTGAAGGATTTAATAATTGAATAAAAATTAATGGAACGGAAACCTTCCTGAGTACAATAGAATCAGGAATAAATTATGAACTGATGAATATTTTCAAATTCTAAGATTTTTTTGGAAAAATGTCATTGACAAAAAAACGATGAAAACTCTAAGATTTTGTACAAAAAGGAATGTAGCTGTGTTTTTCACATCATCAAATAATCTTGAATAAGTCCATATCATTCTTTTTTTATTTTAAAAAATAATTATAATGGAAATCGTTTTCCAGATATTTTTTTGCATGCAGAATATAAGTTTTTTGATAAGAGCAATAGTTGAAAAAGTTAAAATTCAATAGATATGCAAAATGTCCGTCGATTTGATTTTGTGTTTTTTTTCCATATTTTGATGTTCTCATTTTTCTTATTTGATTTTAACGATAAAGTGACTGAAGAAAGGATTATTTTAGAAGCATAGAGTTTTCAGAATGAAATTAAAAATGAAAAAAAAGGTTATTCTGCATATAAATTTTTGAATTTTTATTTATCGATTTATTTTTTGAAAATTTGAAGTCTTGATGAAAATGATAATATAGATATCTATTAGAAAATGCTTCAAATATACAAAAGTATAAACATGAAGTAGATATACAAAATCGATCAAATTTGATTCACCTTTTCTTAAAATATTTTGCAATCGATGAATTTATGAAAATATTTATCCAATAAAATTTTTTGACGCGGCGACGTCCACAAAAAGGGCTTCAACATTTTATTACCCTTATCAAATTTTGCAATTTTGGCAAAATAGTGTCATCAGTTTTTTCAAATACTTTCAAATTCAAGATTGTTAACCCAAGTAACACAAGTTTCTTTGTTATGATCTCCAAGAACGTTTTATAACAATGTTATAAAACATAAGGTTTTAAAGAATGAGCTTGAAGATCTTCTCAGGACTCTCATGAAGCAGCTTCTAGCCAAAAAGGGCCCATCCTAAAAGGATCTCCAAGTCTAAATTTTAAAAATATTTTAAAACCGTATAGTTTTAATTTTTTGGTCCTGAAGAGTTCTCCAAGATATCTTTAAATTTATTTATTAAAACCCTGACCGGGCCATGTTACATTTAAAACATACTTGCAGCAGACTAAATGATCTTCGAATTAGTGTAAAATCTCTTGAAGGGGTTATATTTTTATTTATCAATCGGACAACTTGGTGTGCGTGGTTGGTTGTCGAGTTCCATACACCTAAGTAATGGCGGTATATAATATTGAGACTATTATCATAGAAAAAACTGATGTTACTGAATGCGATGTTCTCCGGCATATAATTTACCAACGGATGGCACTTTTTCCACAAAATATAGTACCGTACCTACATAACTCGAGCGCCATCAATTCGCTGATTTCTTAGATATTCTAAGATATTTCAAGAAATTTCATAAATTTTTATTTTACATCTCAACATCTTAAATGCGTTTCCTTTTAAAAATCCATGCTTGTGCACACTGTATTCCACTTCTATCAAAAGTATATACTTCAATAAAATGTTTTTTCTCTCTATCTGTTACAAAGTGTCCAACATGGCGGTGCTCATAATCTTCTAGAAAACAAAAAAACATGGCGCGTTTTAAGTTAAAACCGTTTGCGATTTTAAAGAATCCTTAAAGCCCAACTAGACTTGAAATATCTTTTTATTTACCACTTTCAGAACAAATTCTCTTCAAGTCATCTATCTACTCTTTATTTTAAAACTTTTTTGCCATAATAGGTTCAAACAAGTTTTAACGAAGTTTGCGGAAAGATAATAATATGATACTCAAAATAATTAATAGTTTAAAATGAAAATCTATACGCGCACTACACTGATGGTACACGGTACAGCAGATAGCTTGTGACAAATATGGCGATCTTTCCAAACAAAGAGTTGTAGACAGAATAACACAACAATTTTCAGAAATACCAGGAGCATTTCACACAACTAAATTGACCAAATTAAATCAATTGGGTCTCAAAATATTCCCAATGTACTCTTGAAAATGCAACAATTATGTTTGGTGACTTGATATAGAATTTTATTGTACATTTAGCCTCAAGATGAAATAGTCTTTCTGATGAATTTTAATGGATACATCAAGAGTACTTCATATATCCATATTAAAACTATTTGCTTAAGCCTGGATCGTTTCAAAACCATTTTGCAATTTAATACTTTTTGAAGGCAAATTGGTTTTATAATAACCAGTGACTAGAGTATTTTGAAATCAGTTCAAGATCAATTGTACATTAGGAGTGAATAGTGTTTTGTTTTGATTTGAGGAGTGCATTAAATGCATGATTTAGGAATGAGTGGACTTTAAGAATAATTGGTTTATCGTAAGATAACTTTAAAACACATGTTATTTTATTAAACATATTAAAACCTTTTTAAATCCTGAATAAATCTAAAGTATCTTGGATGTGTTACTTGGGAACTTTCATGTTGATTTAAAAAAAAAACTCTTGATTTTTTTTTGAGAAAGAAACATGAACCTGTGTGTTTTTTTTTCAACAAAGTGCTGAGAAACTAGATTTTGAAAGTATAATATTAAAACAGTATTTAAATCAGAAAGATTGCAAAATGTAAGAAATATGGTCTGTGAAAGATTTTCTTCACATCAAGTATGTAAATCCGCCAATACGTACCACATATTTATTACTAAAGCTTGCAAAATTCACATATTTAGACTAATTCATGAAAAAAATCTACTTTCATATTAAATCGGATTTGCAAATTTTCATATTCACCTATTAAGGCTGAATGTGATGAATTGTTAATTTAGCTATTTTTCCAAATCAAAAAAATAAACTACTTACGTCTTCTTTTTTCACACTTTTTAGAAGTTGAAAACTTGGCTTGTTGTTTTTGAGTGGCCGCATAAAGATGCTCGGGATCGGTTGTCTCTACGGAGTCGTAGTTTTTTCCGAAAAGTCCCCTCCAAATTACGTTATAGTCTTTCATTTTGAAGTTTCACCGATGATTGGACCAGTTCCACCGACAAAATTTGGAGTTTAACTGAAAGTTATCAAAATTGGATTCCAATTCCAAAAGTGTACTGTTGTTTGAGCTGCTTTGTTTTTAGAATTTTGAACATTTGCGAAAGACTAAGAGTGAAAAAATATTATTTTTTAGTTTCACAAAAATGGCAGCTCAAATGAAACCACAATACTGGATACGCACCACAGAACTCCTCAAAACAAAAAAAAGTACAGAAAATTAAAGTACAAAAATGTCAATAAATCACAGCACACACGCGAACTTGATACTTGTTTCAATAAGAATGTAAACAAACGCAATGAATATGATGAGAGTGGCGCGCTCGCGAAAATGCCTCTTTCGAAGTCAACAAAATCTAAATAATTTTATCAGCGCGTTTTGTATATATAGATTGCCGGCAGAACTAGAAGCATGCTGGGCTGACCAATGAGAGTGGGCGATTTCGGTCTGGCAGTAGACCTACTGAGTTCGATGTGCGTGTAGATATTCTGATGTTCAAGGACAGTTACCTGTTTTGTTTTTTTTTTAATTCTCTTCTGTTTGTGGTTTTTGTTGTGATACAACTTTCGAAACCGTGGCAGACTTCATGGAAAACTGCATGGAAATTACTATTTTCGTGACAGGTCAGGTATCCTTGATATTTTCACTGAATCTAATGCGGAAACGCATTTCTGTTCCTTACCTCAACAGTTCGTCGATGGTTATGGATAGTCGGGTTACGTGAAGCCAAAATTTGGTTTAAACACTTTTTTAATGTAGAACATCATTGCAATAGTTTCAGGTTGAACTTTTATAGCTCTGGAACATTATATCAATAAGAAAATAGAAAGCCTGGAACCCACTTCAACATGCTACGCCACGCCACTTGGGATGGGATTTTGATAGTGAGTTTCTCGGATGAAGCATGGAATTTTGTAGAAGTTACTTTGTTAAAGTGGAAATAATACACTTTATTACCAAAACCATCAAATTCCTCACTAATATCAAGGCCATCTTCAAGAAAACCATGATTGTCTCATTGTGAACCATGGAATTTTGTTGAATTTACGTTATATTGAAAATCATGGGTTTCTTCTCCAAAACCATGGAATTCTTCATGAAAAACAAGACTTTCTTGAAGAGAACCTTGAGTGTCTCAATTCAAACCATGGAATTTTGTTCAATTATGGGTTTTCAAAAGAAAAACATGAAATTCTTTACGAATACCAAGGCCATCTTTAGGAAAATCATCAGTGTCTTACTATAAACCGCGGAATTCTGTTGAAGTTACATCGTTATAGTGGAAATAATGGGTTCATTTGCCAAAACCATGAAATTGTTCATGAAAAACAAGACTATCTTCAAGAGAACCTTGAGTGTCTCAATTCAAACCATGGATTTTGTTGATGTTACATAGTTCAGGTGCAAATTGAGGTTTTTTTGAAAAAACATGAAATTAATTACGAATACCAAGGCCATCTTCAAGAAAACCAGTGTCTTAATATATAACATGGAATTTTGTTGCAGTTACATCGTTATAGTGGAAATCATAAAATTCTCACCTAAAACCATAAAATTCTTCACGAGTGCCAATCCCATCTTCTCGAAAACCTTGAGCGTCACAATGTAAACCGCGGAATTTTGTTGAAGTTACATCGTTATAGTTAAAATCATAGGTTTCTCACCCCAAACCATATAATTTTTCACAAATACCAATTCCATCTGCAAGAAAATTTCGAGTGTCACCATGTAAACCGCGGAATTTCGTTGAAGTCACATCGTTCTAGTGGAAATCATAGGTTTGTTTGCCAAAACCATGAAATTCTTCATGAAAAACAAGGCTATCTTCAAGAGAACCTTGAGTGTCCCGATTCAAACCATGTTTTGTTGAAGATACATCGTTATAGTTAGACTCAAAAGTTAACTCATCCAAAACATGAAATTCTTCATGAATACCAAGGATGTATTCAAGAAAACCTTGATTGCCTCAATGTGGACCATCGTATTTTTTTCGAAGTTACATCGTTAGAGTGAAAATCATAAGTTTCTTCATCAAAACCATGAGATTCTTCATAAATACCACAGCAGTCTTCAAGAAAACCTTGAGAGTCTCGATGTAAATCATGAAATTTTGTTGTAGTGAGAATCATAAGTTTCTCTATCAAAATAATGGAAATCTTCAGGAATACCAGGGCTGTCTTCAAGAAAAGAGAATTGAAAGTCTCAATGTAGACAATCGTATTTTTTTTGAATTTAGATCGTTATATTGAGAATCATAAGTTTTCCATCAAAGCCATGAAGTCCTTCACAAATTCCAAGACCATCTTCAATAAAACCTTGAGTGTCTCAATGTAGACCATGCAATTTTGCTGCAGTTACATCGTGATAACGGAAATCAGAGGTTTCTTTACCAAAGCCATAACATTCTTCATGGATATCAAAGCCACCGTCAATGAATACTTGAGTGTCTCGATGTACACCATGGAACTTTGTTGAAGTTACATCGTTATAGTAAGGATCATAAGTTTTTTAATCAGAACCATACAATTTCTCACGAATACCAGAGCCATCTTCAATAAAACCTTGAGTGTCTCGTAATGAGCCATTGAGTTTTGTTGAAGTTACATCGTTATAATAAAAATCAGAGGTTTCATCACCAAAATCATGAAATTCTTCACGAATACCAAGGCCATCCTCAAGAAAACTATGAGTGTCTTAACGTTAACCATGGAATTTTGTTGAAGTTACATCCCTATAGTGCAAATCATAGGTTTCTTCACCAACTTTTGTAGATGTTCAAAATGAGTCTGGACTTGGTGCAATATTGAGCAGAAAAAAAAATAGGTACCTTGATGATGATGGCAAAAAGTTGTCAGCTCGGGTGTCCTTTTCAACGTAAGCTTTGGTGCTACTTTGATCATTGTTATTTTTTCCTCTCAAAATCAATCAAAAAACCGTCCTGATATTCCTGGCCTAGAACATAATCTTGACGTGTTTTTTTTCTAAACATTTCTTGCTTTATGCAGAATAAGGGAATAATTTTGATACATGATGACAAAATATTGCGTATCAAGTTTTTTTTATTTTTTTTTCAAATTGATAATTTTTTTGTTTGTTTCTGCAAAAATGAAAACAAATGTTCATAATTTTAATAATCCAAAGTGGTTTTGATCAATGATCGTATATGGGGGTTGAAAATCATATAAATTATTTTGGCATCATCAACATTACATCATTTCAAAAGTTTGCAAGTTTTGATTTTAAGCAAATCCATAACATTCTCTGAATCAAAAAATTAATAGTGGAAGAAATATGTGGTATACAGGGTGGTCCTTGTTGAGACAGCCGAATATCTGATGAGTATTTGAAAAAAAAAATACATTACACAGAAGCTATTGAGTTCTGTTAGAGAAAACAAAAATATCACATTTATTTTTGACCTTGAAAATCTTCTCGATAGAAACTTAGTTCAAAAACACTTGTTTTTTTAAATCAAATTCTGCAATGAAAAAGGTACATTTCCTTTTAATGAAGGTTCCCAACTTCAAAAATAACTGTGATCAATAACTCACCGTTTGTCAGGTATCGGGCTGTCTCAAGTTAAATGGACCACCCTGTATATAACAAATGAAGCTAGTAATGGTCAGTGTTCCCACGATTCGAAAAATAAATACTTTTATGAAAATGCACTTTGACAATTTTCAAAAAACAATGAAGTTTTTACTTTTCTTACAAAAAGCAAACCTAATTAGGTATTCAAGAAACAAAGAAAATTTTTTCAATGATCTCCATCGTAAATTTGTTAGTCAATATTTTTTTAGGATGTCTTCCGAAATGAAACTGGATTCAATAGATCAAATTTAATCAGATTATTGGTTAATTAGCACTCTATAGACATAAATAACTTTTTCAAATCTCAACGAAATCGGGACATAATTTTAATTATAATAATAATAATAATTTTTCAATTATTTTAATACGACAATGTTTAATCTGTGATAGTTTTTAACGAATTGCCAAACAAATTTACTGTTTGCACCATAATTCAGAGCATTTCTTGGCAAAACTTGCAAAACATAAATTTTCATCAGAAACTTTTTTTATACAGGGTGGCGAAGGAAGAACTAGAAATACTCTTTTTTTACCGTCACTTCTTCTACATAAAAATTCACATACCTCGATAGTTCTCGATTTTTTTGATGAATCTTTTTTCGTTTTTGAAATATAGTCATGTTTGCCTGGCTGTTATAGTATAAATCTTTTGTTCAAATGTCTTTCTGATTTTCCGAGTTGTTGAAAACTAACTATTACCTCATCCAATTAATAAATTGGAAAGACTGTGACAGCAACATATACATTAGCACAACATTAATATTGCATTGATATATAAAATTTTGGCCAGGTTGATGTTGGTGCCCTCTTAATTATTGATCGCAGAATATTCGAGATGAAAGCAGTTCGACTACCTCTTATTTTGAAGTATGAGAAGGTAGTGCAGACCATTTTATAGTCCATGGTGCAGACCCATTAAACCCATATAAAAATTAATCATTCCATGGGGACTAAAAAGGTATAGATAAATTGCGAAATTTGCAAAAACAACTTACATTAGTGAACAAAAATAGTTATAGAATCTACATTCAATTAAAAAAAAAAAAAAAGGAATATTATTGTGTTGTGACTTCACCTGAACAAAGTTTTATATTATTATGGTTGATTAATTATTATTGAATATAAGCGTTATTGAAATTTTCAATCAATCATTACTTTAAGTTGTCTTACAGCATCATCCAAAAATGCTCCTGGTCTATTGATTGTTAGTTAAAAAGCAGAAGTTGTATTTTGAGTTTTATAATAATAAATTCGATTATGCAGAAAATCTGCATACAAGCTAAACCAATTTCAACAGGAATTTATAATTAATGCCCGGTATGGTAGCTATAATGTTGTTCTCTTACAAAGACTAATGAGAGAAATTTATTTGTAACATCTTCGAGATTCTTTTGCCATTTTCAGCAGGGTTCATGCACGATGGGGTTCCCAGTTATTTTCCACTGAATGTAACAAATCATTTGGAACAGCATCAACAGTGAATTGATAGGTCGAAGTAATCACCCGCTGTGAAATGGCCTTCGCGTTTTCCGTACTTGAAACCATTGGATTTTTGATTATGTTGTATTAAAGAAAGGGTCACATAGATAAACAATACTAGACTGGGTGATACGCTGGTTACTAATAAAAGTATCATCCGTAAATGAGAGTTTAGTTTTTTTTTTATTGGGAATAATACGGAGAATTAAGCTGCCGAAGTTCAATGAACTAGTTGTTTATGTTTTTGAACAAAGGTGTTTTTAAATATATGAAGGAAATTTCACATAACAAGATGTACTTCTATGACGCTAAGAAGGGAATTTCATTATACTCTCAATTCAATCAGAAGTACATATTAATCTGGGGAATCGCTTAGGAATATTTTTGATCAATTAGTGAAAATAGTTAATGACTATACAAAAATTCCAAAATCCATTAATTTGTGTAAAATCCTCTATCATTAAGTTGTGAGAGCCGGCATCCGGCATGACTGTGTTGTATTTTTCTAATCTGATTTGCCAATATTTACTGAGATAGTACCACACTTTTATGTAGGTGACTCTTGGAAGTTACTAGTACCAATATTTTAACCGCTTGCAGGTAGTTTTTAAGGAAAGTTGTGAGCGATCAACTATAGCAAATTTTCTCCTTTTTCTAATGGAGCTGACGTCACCTCAATATGTTTGGTAGTTTTTGAGTTATAGAGTAACTTCATTCGGCGTAAGTTGTTCTTGGATGCTATGAGGATATTTTGGCCTCTTACAGATAATTTTTTAGACGGGGTGTGAGTGGTAGAACCTACATTATTTATCGCAAATTTCCTCCTTTTTTCATTGAAGCAAATCTAACCTCAATATCTTTGGCAGTTTTCAAGTTATAGAGTATAGAGTACCTATATTCGGCGGAACTGTTCCTGGATGCTATGAAGATATTCTGACCCTGACAGGTAATTTGTGAGGAGAGTTATGAGTGGTAAGACTAAAATTGTAGCAAATGTCTTTTTTTTCCAATGGAAAGAACCTCACCTCAATATCTTTGATCGTTTTTGAGTTCATTATAAATGGAAGCTGTGAGGTTATGTTGGCATTTGACAGGTTATTTTTAAGGGAAGTTGTGAGTAATAAAACATATACTCATCATGACAAATCTTCCCTTTTTTCCAATGATGCTATCCTCACCTCAATATCTTTGCCAGTTTTTGAGTTACAGTTTCGAATATAGAGTAACTACATCCGTCAGAGGTTGTTCTTGGATCCTATTAGGATATTTTGGCCTTCGACAGGTTATTATTCAGAGAGAGTGTGAGGGACGAAACCTATATTATTCATCGCAAATTTCCTCCTCTTTCTAATGAAGCCAACCACACGTCAATATCTTTGACAGTTTTTGAGTTTTAGAGACGAATATACAGTCACTTCATCCAGCAAAGGCTGTTCTTGGAAGCCATGGAGTTATTTTGGCCTCTGACAGCTAGATTTTGAGAATAGTTGTGAGTGGTAAAAACCCATATCAATTATAACAAACTTCCCTATTTATCTGATAAATCCAAGCTCACCTCAATATCTCTAGAAGTTTTTGAGCACATTGGACGTCCCCTGTATGTGCAATCGACGTACTTCGTGGATCTTTGGGACGTCCCACGTACGACCAATTTAGTAATTCAGTCCCTGCAAAGTACCATGAGGACGTCTGATTCTGATTCCATATTATTTCATCATTATTGATCCACAAACACAATACAAAAAACAAACTCATATCCACAGAAGAATTATTTCTGTCAATATCCAAAAATTGACATGAGTGACAGTTGTCATTACTGTCACGTCATCTTGCCCCAATATTTATCCATCACCCCGTAATTGAAAAATAATTCAGCATCTCCGAGCGCACTGCAGCAGTTGCAAAATTGTTAAGAAGTGCCAGTTAGAACTTTAAATGAAGTTTCTGGTAAACTTATCTTGATACATTCTGAAGTTACCCATATAAGTGTCCTTGAAGATCAAACTTTGTCAGAAAAGTTACGAACTGCGTACGTTCCTGGGACCTCAGTCATACGTCCGCGGACGTAAGGACCAATTATGGATCTTATTTGAACGTCCGATGGACGTCGGATGCTTCAAGGGATTACTTACAATAAATCCAATGGCGCCTAGAAGGGAGGATATGAGATGTATATAAAAAGACCAATGTTTGAGGCAGGGGAGAATGGATCGATCATTAATGAGTCAATGTTGCTCTGTCTATACAAAAATGAGTTCATTGTGCAGAGCTGAGTAGCGTGTTAGAATAGACTTATGAATAAAGTAGGTCGTTTCCATCATATTATTCTCGGAAATCCACGATAAAAAAACTGTTTTGTCGGATGCATTATTCTGAGTTATATGTTGTTGTCCTGTGTTAGTGTCTAGCAGATTTAATGACCTGATTTAAATATTAATTAATACGTTCAGTAGATGATTTATATGATTTATAATTAGTTCAAATATAGTGATGATCAGCTTACATTGGCATTTTTTTTTCATTTTCAATTTCATAGGTTTGGCTGAACTCCGATCTTTGAACATATTTTTATGATAGAACTAAAATAGTAATAAATCGCGCAAAATTATCAAAGAATGCTTAAATCATGCAATAGACCCAAACTCGTTTTAATAAAAAGCAAACAAATTTTAAAAAACTCAATTGATTTATTAATGAGATGTTACGTTATGACTTAAATTATGCTTAATTATTCAATTCATTCATATTTTACGATTTTGGCTCGATGACTAGTCGGTGAGGATGAATGATCTTCAAATACAAGTAGTGTTGGAAGGTGCAAATTTGATAATTTATAAAATGTTAGAACGATAAATTGAATTTTGATAGAAATATTATTTACTTCATGGGCTGCAGACCCACTCGCAAGATCAATACAAGAGTTCAATAAAATAAAATCAGGAGCTTGAGCGCGAGCGGCTGTATGTAGAGCGTGTCGATCTGATCACTAGATTTCCTATTTAATTGAATACAACAATATGATTTGAAATAATTGAATAAGTTCGAGTAATCTCAAGTTATCTTGAAATATAATGGTCAACAGAAACTCTTGAGGTCAGCAAAAAAGCACAACAAAACCTGAAATGCGAATGTTATTACAAATGCCAATAAACAGTTTTTGAATCGCATCCAGAACTGCAGGTGGTGCCGAACGCCGTGTTGATCTACAGGACTCGCTGCTTAAAGTGTCATACAGGCGGAGTCCTTGATGGTCATGGGTTCGATTCCCCCGTTGGGCAGAAATTATTTTCCACTTCGAGTACTGGAAAGTTTTATAGCGAATGTCTGGAAACCTGTATCACTTAACTGTCTTGGTATAGTGGTGCATGACACAGCCCCTAAAGCTAAAATGGCCAAAGACCTCGAGTGTTCATGAAAAATGGGATCATTCGACTGGGTGAATTCCTATTTCATTCACAAAACTACTTCCAACGAGAAAAGTCCAAGTTTGGTTGTGACCCCATTGAGGTCATTGGTACATCAAACTGGGTCTCTTTATGTATGTATTTATAGACAGCAAAGTGAGTGAAAAACCCGCCAAGATATCAATCGTTTGATTCTGTGACCTTCACAATCTTGGCAAAATTCTTTTGAGAGGATATCTTGGAGGCTTACTCAATATTGAGTGTTCTTGGTGAATTGGAATTTATCAACTCATCGTAACTTCAATTATTGACTGACAGCCCAAAGAGGTCTCGACTCAATGAACTTTGATTTTTAATGACTATAGCAGCAAAAAGCGAATTTTGTCAACTGCTAACTATTTTGACCATCATTCAAAGCTCTGAACAAAACATGGACCCTTCAGCAGAGCTCAAAGTTGGATTAGTTTAGTTAAGATTGGGTCAGATGTCCGCCAAAGTATTACCAGTATACTCCAAAGACTTTTACAATTTTGACCAACATCTTGGCAAAATTCTGATACATCAAGGATATCCCGAAGGTAGACTCATCTTATAGCGGGAACACTAAACTGGAACTTGGCAACTCATTACCGTATAACTTCAGTTTTTGACGAAGAGCTCAAAGAGATCCCGACTCAATCATTGTCCTTCACTTGAACTTAACGGCTTCTCATCCATCTTGACCATCATTTAACGCTCTAAGCAAGACAAAAACCTTTCATCAGAGCCCAAAGTCGGGTTATTTTGGGCTAGATGGGGAAGGCATCACTCGTCGACTCCTAAGACTTCCACAATTTTGCCTAAGATCTTGGCAAAATTCAAGCGAAACCTCAAGGATATCTCGAACTCAACATACTGTCTTCCCGGTGCAGCAACTCAAAAACGTAACCTCCAAAGGGCTCTCAGCTCATTAAACTTTATTTTTCTTGACTTTATAGAAGGAAAAGGCTGGAAAATATGTCCAACACTGATATGATACACTAACTAAGAATCTTGTCAACTGCTCCCCAACCATTTTGACCATCTTTGAACGTTCTGGGCCAAACAATAAACTCTCATCAGGAGCGGGACTTCGAGATCAAGAAGGTATCACAGGTGCTGCGAGTGGTCTGTGCTCGGGTCTGTGTATACCATGCGGTATCCACAATACCCAGTTATCACCAGTATTACCAACCCATAAAAAAAAACTCCAACTTTTCAAGACTTTTTCAAATTATTGAAGGATCAAAATTTTCAAATTCCACTTCAGGAAGATCGAAAGACGTGTCTCCGGTTGGAGGTTGGGGTGAACGCTGACTGGCCAGGATCTCCAAGGACACTTTACAGCAAAACCCAATCCATCAGAAGCAGAGCTGATGAACTTCTTTTACTGTTGGGGCATCATGGTTTTCCGGATGTGCTATGCATCACTGAACATTGGTTCAGGCCTCTTGGAGTTTGTTTCATCCCTGAATATAGTATGGTGGCAGAATCAATTCGTGATGAGCGACATGTTTGACCATTCAAATCAGAAGCAAGTTTTTCTGCAATGGCTTCAAGGTCACTTAATTTGATGATGATCTGTGTATAGTTTTCTGTCAAAATTAGAGCTGGCACTGTCCTTGTTTCCAGAAAATTATTGGAATATTTGCTTGGTGAGAGATTTCAATAGAAACCTTCTGGATGCAACATCCAAGTGTATTGCCGTCTCTGCTATCTTCATACAACCTTACCATGCATGACACTCACGGATTCCTCCTCTCCAATTGACTACTCCTGTTCTACTTTTGAGACCAGTGACATTGATTGCACTGTTGTAGATTCTGGACTTCTGACCGTGTGGTAGAAAATCTGGTTTATCCACGCCGGGCGTACATCCAGGCACTCTCAACAACTACTTTTGCACCGTAGCGGACTCTCTTACTAGGAACATGCCACGCATCATCGAAATTTCATTTCAACCGACGCTCTCGAACTCAAATTATGAAGGAGATGAAAAATATGAATTCTTCTGGTGAAGACCCTTGCAAAGTTGGCATCTTTGCAAGGGTCCTTTTTGCTCTGCCGACAGAGGTCGTTGAAGCTCTAGCAGAAGCCATAAATAAATCATGGATTGACGGCAGCCGTCGAGGTTATCCCAAAAATGCTTTGGTGATTCCATTACACAAAAGGGGGAAGGTTAGATTGGGTGACCCAAGTCATTTTCGGCCTCTCTCAGCTGCCTGTACTCTCCAAGAGCTCGTCAAGCATGATTACGTTCTTTAATTCTAACAAATTTGGATATTTATCCAAATTAGGAACAATGGATGCTGTATTCCGGTTCCTGGAAAGAGTGTACCCTTGTGTTGGTGATGGTAGTTCCATGGCGGCCATTCTATACGATCTGTTACAGACGCTCTCGGTTCAAGGTTTTCGTGGAGTGGCTCTGAAGTGATTCGTATCGTTCTTGTTGTGGGCTTCAAGTGTGCCGATGGTGGGCTAAACTTGGGAGATGTGCCTCTGCCTAGTCAGTTGAATTCTCAATCATTGGGTCTGACCATTGATGACCAACCCAAATTTGAGGAGCGAATTCAGCTGCTCTGAAAGCATCTGGATGGAGGTTATGCTATTAGACTCGGTTCGAGAAAGCCAAGTCAGCATGTGGCGAGAGAGGTGTACCACTCCATGGTCAAGTCTCACCTTCGATATGGAATAGCATTTTGGGGGAACACTAACACTTGTTTTCGGAATCAACCACTCATCATCCAGAAGAGGGTAGCACGTTATATCATTGGCATTGGCTGCAGGGAGTCATGTAGACCTATCTCCAGAGAGAGATTGATTCTTACACATTGTACATGCGTCCCGACATTTTTTTTCTAAAGTCCGTGTTTATTTTATTATTTTGATAAGTTAGCCTATTATATATCTGATCATGTTCTATGGAACTTTGAGTGGTCTAGTTTAGTTTGCTCTATTTAGTTATGATCATTTTTGTTTTACTGATTATTGTCATGTGTTCACTGATAGGTTTGTTTATGGGTTTTCACCATTGACACTGAAGAATATTTGATTTGATTTGATATGACCAGCAGCTGCTATCACGACTACTAGACGAAAAAGGTGTGGAAAATCACCAATCACTCGTTGACCCCCAAGTCTTTCCCAATTTTTAGAAACCTTGGAAAAATTTTACTGATACCTCAAGGATATCTCGGAGGCAGACTCAACATTTGATTGGAACTTACCAACTCAGCACTGTAGCTTCAATTTTTGAATGAAGTCCCATGCAGAGAAGTCACAATCCAGTTAACTTTGTTTGGTGAGGATCTGGTCCTTCACTCATCCCAACAATTTTGACCATCATTGAACATCTAAGCAGAACAATAACCTTTTATAAGACCTCAAAGACTAGCCAGAGACTTGGTCTCTGCTCAAGATTCTGCTCTATCTGGGTCAAATCTTATATCATTGTCCTGACATTTATACATGGGTTTTTCAATAAAAGATGTTATTCCTGAAAGCCCGCTATTTCGGTGGATATCACTTTCGAAGCTGTCATTTTTTTGACATTTGACAAGTAGGATCCACGCCATGGGGCAACCACTCTGCGATTGAGTTATAGAAAATTTCATGAAAAGGATATTATGGTCCTGTAGGAGTGGTCGTGGTGGTCAAAATGGCATTTTTTTGGATATCACAATAACACCTCATATTGCAAATCCCTTTATATTTTCTTTTGTGATAGATTTGGATCCTGACACTGTCCTGGATGGGTCTAGTCCTGTGTGATGTATAAAAAAAGGTCCAGGTACAGTAAGAGGCAGTATCCTAACATGTATCCTTTGTCACAAATATTATTCAAAATAAAATGCAAGATGATGCTGAAATACTTCAAGGCTGCTCCCGCTGTTGTTATTGCAGCTAGTAATTCCGTGTAGGTGATCCGCTTGTTCGAAAAACATGGTTTCATTGACTAAACTTGACCGTCCAAGACAATGAACTTGGCCATTACTGTTGTGATCTGGTAAATAATTGATAGTTTTTAACCTTTCCGTTTAACATCGGAAAACCGTAAAACAATGTTTCTTTAATTGATAGTATGTTCAGCATTATGTGATAAAATATGTAAATGGATCAAACTTCCACTTAAACTAATTGAGTTGAGTTGAACTATTACTATTATATAATATATCTTATTATAAACATTCACATTCAATATTATTCAATAAAATGAAGATTCATTTCACTTGGTTGATAAACAAAAACCAAGTTTTTGCAAATATAAGCAAAAAAACATAAAACAGTTTTTTTGGACTCCCTGTATCTCAGAAACTAAGCCATTGTGGACTCATGTTCATATGAACATTTTGTCTTAAAATTAACAAAAGATTAACCCTTTCAAGTTTTTACGAGAACTTAAATTGCACACTGTATTACTAGTCAACTCAATTTGACACGAACTCACCCACTAGAAAGTGTTCCGGCCACTTATTCATGTCTGAGAACAATAAACAAAACAAGTTTCTTGGGAATATTCCAAAAGTCACATCAACAATCAACAATAATCGCCCAAAATCGGCAACTGCAGCTCATCACGTTCTCAAAATATTCCGGTTGTCTTCAGTCTTCTGGTCATTCAGGCAAACTGATAGTAATGTTTATTCGTCACGGAAACCCGTTTTATTGTTTTATCAACTTTAAAGTAGGTTATTTGAGTTAAGATAAAGCAGAGAATTTTCTGTTGACCAAATGTGACTGCCCGTTTGAAATTTCCAACATAGTGAGGGAAAAGATTATAGTTATCAAGACTAAAGTGAGCATGAAGAAGACAATGGAAAATAACAGATTGGAAAGTAAATTTGACGTTTAAGGTATATCAAGTGATAATGGACCATTAAACTAAATAGTTATTTTATTGCCAGGTGAAATGTACATATTCTTTAAAGCATACATCGGTCGTAAATGATCTCGAACGTGCTAAATCTGGTCAGAAATCAGAATACAAAAAAAAAACTTGAGTGCAGTAGTATCCCTGATGTGATAGTCCTCCAACAATGCCCATGCTTCCACTAATTTCAAGTACATTGATGAACCCGGGACAGAAAACTCACTCAAACTGGATAGAAATCTCTCTAGAATACCTACCAAATTAACTTTTCAGTTACTGTACTGTAATGAACTACAAAAAAGCAAACCTGCATGGAAAGTTAGGAGAATGGTTGTCATACCAAACTTTGATTAAAATACAGCGATGATTCCAAATCCGAACAATACACAACTTAGTTTCAAAATTGGTTTTTTGATTTTTCTTTTGATAAACATTGAAATATTTTTCAAATATTTGTTTTTTCTTTTACCTATTCCTGTTTGTGGCTCTAAAGTTGTTGCCTGCCATTGTTTTTTATTTGTTCATATTTTTCCGTCTTCATTCACTCTTAGGATTTTTTGTCTAAATCCGTAAATGTTCACAGGAGGGCTTCACAATTTTTTGTTGAAGGTTTTCTTGATTTGGTTATCTTAAAAGTATTTATTTCTTCATTATTCATTTTATATTTTGATTTTTCTCTTATTGTTATTTTTTTTTTAATCAATCATGTATTTACTTCTTTCGTATTTTTAAAACCAATTCTTCTTTGTTCAAGGATAAAATCACAATGTTCTCTACAGCAATCACTTTTCAATCTTTATCCGGTCCTATTAATGTTGCATTTTATTTTTTTGATATTTATCCATTGACTGTTTTCTTGATTGTTTATCTATACTCATATCATATCTCTTTTTACTGTTTCGAATTGTCTCCATTTCGCCTTTTTCATTTGTTTTTTGTTAAGCGGAAGAGGAGTCATTTTTATTTTATTTTTGGGATTTTTTTTCAATAGTTTTCAAGTACCTTACTGTTTATGTTTGTGTTCCTCAAATCTGTTGAAAATTTTATATTATTTTCTTCTTCTCTACTTTCCTCTTATCCCTATTTTTTTCTTTATTTGCTTTACTTATTTCTCTGAATTTTGAATCGATCTATGTTGTTTAATGGACAGGTTTCTGGATTCGATGACCTCAAAAGTGTATATTTTGATGTTTCTTATTTTTCTTGATTTATATTTTATCTAACTTTCCCTCTTCTTGTTTCCTTTTTATTCTATATCGTCAATGCTTTATCCCAGTTTTTGAAAATTGGCCAATTCCCAAATAGAAGTTTTTGACCCAAAAATGGTCCATTTTAGTAACAACTTCTAGACATATCAAGATATAGGGGGCTCAAAATTCAAAAAATAGTCAGTCGTCAGCTTTTTCTTGCTATTGGAAATTGGTGTTTCAAAAAATCTGGGCGACAAAAAAATCATTTTCAATCATGAAACTTTTATTTGGGATTTTTTTTCATAAACGTCAAATCAAACAGTTCAAAAAACGTATGTAAAGTTTTCTTCAGTTTCAATCAATGAAAGTTTCATAGGTCGATAAATGGATATTGAATTATTTATTTTCCGATTCACAAATGGACGTTTCTAACACAAACTAACCCAAACCAACAAAAATGGACGTTTCTGGTCATAACTTCTAGAATAATCAAGATATAGCGATAAAAGTCAATAAGGTCTGAACTTATGTAGAGTTTTCCAAAGTTTTAATCAAGGAAAGTTTTACAGATAGATACAGGGTGTTTATTAATTGAGTGCCGATACTCAAGGAGGCGGCGCCACTGGACAAAGCAGGAAGTCAATGCAATTAGGTAGATTTGATATTTTTGAGCGAAAACGATGCGCCGGACAAAAAAGAATCAAGAGAACAAATTGGCTCGGAAATATGAAATAGATATTTTAAAAATATTTTTTATTTTAAAAGGAAGCAGTGGCGTACAAGTTTTTTCTCTAAAAATATTGAATGCAAATCACGTACAGACGCCACTGGTAAAAATAATAAAATTGTTTGTACATCAAAAAATGCATATTGATGCAAAGAAGTCGTGTATCGTGTTCCATTGAGATATTTGGAATATATCGAGGTATTTATAAAAAAAAAATCTTCTCAAGTTTTAACACCCTGTAACTTGAAAATTAGGCCATTGCGGATCTATGTCCATATGACCTTCTTGTCTGGAAATCATCCGGCGATTATCACCTTTGAGTATCGGCACTCAATCAATAAACACCCTGTATATGAAATTTTTATTTGCCAATTTTTTAATGGACGTTTCTGGTCGTAACTTCTAGAAAAATTGAGATCAAAATAGAAAATAGAAAACATATAAATTTTGAATCATCTAGGGCCGGTTATAAGAAGAATTGCTTATTCCAAGGAAATACATACTTGAGAATTGTAGAAACGGCCCTTAGTCAGCTTCAAAAAACGTATGTGCACTTTCCTAAAAGAACTCAAACTTATCTGGTCATCACAACTAAAAAAATGATCGAGACCTACATAATCATAACTTCTTCAAAAAAGTTAATTGAAGTTTTTCGATTTTTTTGTCATGTTTTACAAGGGTATATATGGAATTGTGAATGATTTTGTATTACACATTTCCAAATTTCCCAATGGGCGTTTCAACTTCTAGAAAAATAGCGATCACCTACGCTACAATCGGTAGATAAACATTTTAATCAGCATCAAAAAACAGTTTCTTCAGAAGATCATCATGGCTAAAATCTCTCATGACTCAAAAGACTTATTATGTAGTTTCTGCTGAAGGTTCTTACACTTCTCGAGATCCATATTCAAAGTGGTACGATGATAGCAGGATTTCAATTTTCTCAGGCTTGATCCTGAATTCTTCAAGGGAACACCATTCCTTTATTTTTCATGTGAGCCCTGAGCTCCTGGATGTAGCGCCTTAAAGTAAGGATCACCAGATCCTGTGTTTACAATCCCGAATCATTCAGCTGCTGCAACAGGTTGTCCACCACAAGACTATAAAGAACAGGGTTGTGCAGGAGTTGGATTTGTTTCTCCAAGAAAAAATGATCCGTCTTGAGCGTATATAGGAAACCCCCAGATGAGAAGGAAGCAATAATACCGTTTCACCCAAGACCATCAAAATAGCGTCCAAGAACACCTTGCAGAATTTGACTTTCAGGATGTTTGACGCGAGTCTCTTGGTGGTACCAAATCTTCGAGAATGATTTATTTTTCGAAAAAAACAACTTTGAATTGCGTTTGTATGAAGACACCATTGTAGTATTTTGATATTTTTGAATAACAAATCAAAAAAATATGTAACATTATTTGCTAGGTGGTGAAGTTTATTCCATTGGATCAAATTTCCAGATGTAAAATAGTATATTATTTAACGAGTGGGAAATGGTAGATATTACTCACGATAATGAAGGTTGCGTAATCATCTGAGTGAGTAGTAGCCATTTCAAGGAAAGTAGAATACTGTACCATATTTCAATAATTGAAGCGAACTTTGCAATATTTAATTTAATTTGAACGACACTTTTTGACAACTATTGTACTTAAAGTGAGGTTAGGTTTGTTAACACAATGTCAATGACTATAAAACAAGTATTGACGGTCAAATGGGCTGTTTCAAAATGATGTATTTGAAGGTTGACATTTTGTCGAATATTCTGATTGGCTTTTAAACCGTGGAGATCATTTTATTGGTTTAAAACAGTTGAGTAATGAGAAAAAAGTCACTGGTATCAGTAACGAGTTACATCAACCAATAGAAAGTTGATGTATAGTACATCTTTTATTCTTCATGTAGGTGATGTTATTGATAGTCTCAGTTATAAAGCGTGTAAGCTTCTACCTAAGATTTATAGACAAATCTTAACTTCTACTAATAAATTAATTATTGTCATCGCTCATGGCTATAAGCCAGACAGTCAAGATCACGGACGAAGATAATCGCAATAATAGATTATAAGAATTTTCCCAATCTGACTATTTCGTCATGGATTAGCATATGACCGCCTCAGGAAACAACACTTCCAGGTGGTTGTATATAAAAGAAACAATGATTTATTATTATGAAATGATTTGGCAAAAAAATCACGTCAACAACAGAAATGGCTGAAATTTATTCTATTGGCACCCATAAATTGTTGATTGACGCAGGTTGGATTAAAAATGAGTTTTTTTTCCGAAAAAGCGTCAGAGATCAAGAACAGTTAAAGAACAAGGTTACAGCATTTTTCATGAGAAGCTACGGAACGATCAGTTGCTTTCTGGCATTTGCAATTGCTCTGATAAGATCAAATTTTAATTGTGAAAAAATATGTATAACCTCCAGTAGAAGATGAAAGGCCTCCTCCGTCTCCACAGAAAGGTCAGAGGGGTGACATCATCTTCCTAGTAAATGCAGCTAGGTCTATTGAAAACCCATAGTATTTTGTCAAGAGGCATACTTCTTCTACTTCTACAAAAACTCAAAAGTGAGTTGTTGACTTTGACAAGGTTCTGGGTCAGGTTGGTAGCAGATCCCAACTTATCAAATTCACTCGTTCGCTCCCATCGTCTGCTCACCAGCATCAGCTTCGATTGAAAAAAATTGAGTCAATCCCCCAGAAGCCCTTGATGATGGATGAACGACCGTGTTCAAAAAACGTGCGACCAGCGCTGCCGCGATGCTCTCCGCTCCGATGTATTCCTTCAACTGAAAACGAGGCGATTGACTGGACACGAGTCCTCTTTAAGGTGTCCATCCTCACCACAGTGAATGTGGTCGCTCAACGCAACTGCACTGTCTGTTTTGCCGCACCCTGTATTTTTGGACGTATTGCTGATGAAGCTTGAGGATTCAGATCTAGTGATAGAGGAGGTCACTATCACTTATTTGAGTTTGGACTTTGGCTCATGATACACCCTGTGTATCTGCCGTTTCCTGACATTTATCATTTCATAAGTATTAAAACATTATCTCAACCAATGATCTGATATTTATAGATGAAACAAAGCATAGTGCAAAGTTTCTCCCACCACGTTGTTTGTCAAACTCACTCTATTAGAAGTATTATTATGCAGCAAAAAGATTAAAACTATAACTGGAATCATTTTTAAAACCATTTTATGTATGAATTTGATCAAATAAGTTGATGATAGCTTTTTGTTCAAATTGAAACATCTCTTCAAGATTTGTTCAGGTATTTAGGATTTAGAAAAACCAGTATTTTCTTCAGAAAATTAAAAAAGCTGAAGTACGGCAACGCACCAAAATTGAGTCCGCCCCTATCGATCGGATTTTGTCTACACGTTCATTATATTCCGTCTCATTGGCGTCTCTTGTTTTTTGAGTGGGGTTTGGTGTTGATTTTGTGAATGTTTATTGTGTTATTATTCTGGTTTAGTTTGTAGTGCTTCATTATTTACTTATATGGTATATTGAAATGACTCGCAAGTATCAAGCTTGCAGTAAACGAGAATTCAAGAATTCTGTAAAATAGTTACGCCACTGGAAGCTTCGCGTGTAGTAACCGAAGCACATTCCAGTGAGGTGCAAACGTATCCCCACTCAGTGCCCCACTCAACTACCCCTCACGTCTCTTCTATGTTCGATGTTGGCCACACAATTTTTCACAGTTTATGAATGAAATGTTTCATCTATAGTTATTAGATCATTGATCTCAACTTCCAATATAGGTGAGCAGGACAAAATATTTAATCAATTCAGAGTGCGTCAAGGTAAACGGCCTATTACAATATCTCAAAAAATAAAGCGATTAGAATTCTGAAAATTTGTATGGTATCCCTCTTTGTTTTGTAGAGCTTAAAAAGTAGACATGAGAAAGTGTCCTTTGTTTCTCCATATCTCTTCGAATAGATTTGCATGGGAGACACAGGCGAAGATATCAAACAAACAAAGGAGAGAATACAATAGGTAATAGATGATTGTTCATTTTGTCCGAACGGTACCCAAGATCGTTGGAAATTAATTTCCTGACCGATCGTGTTGTTTGCTATTAAAAAAAATACCGTTTTGGTTCAAATAGGATGAATTATTCATAAAGGAGTTATCTCCTGATGTTCTTGAGTGAAACTGCCCCCAGAACGACCGACATAAGTCCATCAGATTTTAACTGTTGAAGAGAGTACAATTTATAAAACTAGTGCAAGTATTTATGGATATTGCTTTATGTCAGTTGTAGGCCAAAATTTTGGCGTATCTCGTCCTATTTTGAAAGAAGGACTGACGTAAAAAATATATTTTTCTATTGCACTCATTGCAGATTTGATCTCGCAATGTCCTAACATTATGACCTATACAAAGTTTTACGTAGGAAAATTATCCTTCTTTCTACAACTCTATACAAAATGGAAAGAAAAAAACATACTTCCTCAGAATTATGTACCATCTCCTCATTCAATTTTGAAAGGTTTCATGTTGACAACAACGCCGTTATGAATAAAACCAATGGGACTGGTCGACTTCGTAAACAACATCACCGGTAATCTCTATAACTTGGCCCCTTTGGGTATATTAGAAAAATCCCAAACGCGGTTTACCTTGAATGCGACTTGTAATCCCTTTAGCCACAAAAACTTGTTGTTGATGAGATAAGAAAGAGCAAATTCTTTCATATACTGAGAAAGAAGTAAATTACATTCTGACGCATCAGCTTCAGTTAATGAAAAACCAATTCGTGCATGATGATCAGAACCAGTTCTTTCCTGCTGATCATATATTTTATCCATGTATGTCTTAAGATGCGTCTTAACGTTTCAATTGGTTTCAACGAACCGAACGAGCAGAGCACACTAGTTTTTCTAGTAAACCGTTGCATCGCACCGAACTGAACGAGCAAAACATTTTCCGCTACTTCTCGGTGGACTGTTAAAGCTCAAAAAGAAGTTGTTGAGTGTGCAGTAGAAACCAGTGTTTGGAGAGTTTGCTGTGTTTGCTCTGTTCGTGGAAAAAATGGAATAGGGAAAAATGTCGCGAATAATCAACTTTGTGGAACTCCAAATATAAGCTTTTAAGTAGAGACAACTTGACCGCAGTGCTATATATATATGTCATAACATACAGAATACAAAATTTCAATGTGTCGAAATTTATCATTGGAGTAATAATTTTTTAGTTTTTTTTTTAAACGAAAAGCATACAATTTACCTGAATCCGCATATCTCCAAAACTCTGCAGTTTCTACATACCTGAAACAAAATATAAATGTTAAATAGAAAAAGGCTTGTCTGAATGCAGTATTCAAGGCATTTGTATAAAACCTGTGGAACAGAGGTTTTATACAGTGCTTTTCTTTAATGTCCCCTCCCCTTATATTTTTTGAATGGCTCAACTCAGAAACTTCAAATTCTAGGTGCTGGAATACAAGCATGTTAACTATGTTTTGACATATGAAAAATTCAAGATGGCGGCTGGGCGCCATCTTGGAAGGTTTTTTTGAATAGGAATAGGGGTCATGTGACACCTCATTTTGAAGGTCCTGGTGAGTACTTCTTAACTCTTGAATATTGAGTCGATATCTTCAAGTACTACAAAATGGCGGTACATTCAATTACTACATTGATACATACACTTTAAAAACAAAATCGTCAAATTCAATTCAAAAGATACTGGAAATATTCTTGACATAAAGTTTGGGTTAGGAATGAAGGACAAAAATGTCAAAAAAGCATCTTTTGAATTGAACTTGACCAATTTTTTCAAAAAGTGTATGTATCAATGTAGTAATTAAATGTACCGCCATTTTGTAGTACTTGAAGATATCGACTCAATATTCTAGGGTTATGAAGTACTCATCAGGATCTTCAAAATGAGGTTTCACATGACCCCTATTCCTATTCAAAAAAACATTCCAAGATGGCGCTTAGCCGCCATCTTGAATTTTCCATTTGTTAATTTTATGTCAAAACATAGTGAACATGCTTGTATTTCATCACCTAGAATTTGAAGTCTCTAAGTTGAGTCGTTCAAAAAATAAAGGAAAGGGGACATTAAAGAAAAGTACTGTAGAACAATTATTATTAGTGAACATATCTTCACTTATCATAAATCGGCTGAAAAAGTAATTTTTCTGTGAAACATCCTTCCATCTATCTGCCTATTGATAAGCCTTGAAATATACAAAATAAAAGATTCACAAACTGATTTTATTTTATTTTTTTTTATCTTACGCTTGATAGTTATAGGTGTCATAATTGATGTCATTTTGGGAAAGTAGAATGTCAAATAACACACTAGTGTGTTATAATCCATAACTCACTAGTTACTTGTGAGTTATGGATTATAACTCACGTACCCGTGGCAACCAAACAAACATTAACCTATTTTGACCTAAATGTAAACATGTCACTGTCTAGTCATTCTGACACTAAAACTTATCTTCTTATATTATATAAATGTGAAAGTCTGTATGTTTCTTTCCCTAAGGCTCTTGAACCGTAGCACAGAATTATCTGAAAGTTTGCAAAGTTATTAGGCTCTACCCAAAAATGGTTTAGGAAAAAAAAAATGAAAAAAAATAAATAAAAAAGTCTGTGTTGGTATTATGAAGGTTCTATGATCAGCCGGAGAAAAAAAAAATACATGAATGAAGAAAAAAATGTGTTGTTATCATGTAGGTTCAATGGGGTATACGGCCAGCGTTAGCAAAAAAAAATTCAAACATAAAAAAACGAATTAAAAAAAATCTGTGTTATTATTATCTTAATGTATATGTATAAATGTGAAAGTCTGTGTGTTTACTGTAGCCTTGTTTTGGTTCCTAATTCATGCAGTTCCGAACTGTTCTACACATGCGCACTTCAATGTTGTCATGATAATATTCAGGTGCGCATGTGTAGAACAGTTCGGAACTGAAATAACTTGGAACCAAAACAGACCTTGTGTTTCTAACGCTAAGGCTTTTGAACCGTAGAATAGAATTATCTGAGAATTTGCACAGATATTTGCCTCTACCCAAAGATGGTTTAGGAAAAAAAAAAAAATAAAAATTATAAAAAAGTCTGTGTTTGTAATATGTAGGTTCTATGAATTCTACGATCAGCGGGAGGAAAAAAAAGTAAAAAAAAAATAAAAAAAAACATAAATTGAAAAAAATTGATAGGGCCAGCGGAAGCAAAAAAAAAATTTAAACATAAAAAAAATGACTCGAAAAAAAACTGTGTTATTATTATCTTATTTATAAACTAGCCTAAGCCCGACGCGGGCGGCGCCGCAGGTTTAGGCTAGTAAATATTAATTATCTCATAAAAAAACGATTTTCTCCATTTGTTGGATAGAACATTGTATGGCACTCGTTTGTTATGTTTCACAATGCACTAGTAACATAAATAACTATTAATAACGTGGTAATATCTATAATAATTTATGCATTCACTTATCATTTCCAAAATAAGTCAGTCCATCGATGATTATTATAAATTATTGAAAATATCAATTATCACTTGAAGATCTATTAAATTTCAATATAAGCAAAGTGGTAAGAAATTAATTCATCACCCATAAACAAATGAAAAATGGCCGTTCATACTAAAACAATATCCATTAGAATGTCTCAATATAATTTTGTTCATAATTAATGAAATTCTTTTTTGAAACAACTGACCCTAATTGTATTTTTTTTTATATATAAGTAGTTTATGGAATATTTTTTGCACTTATGATAAAAGAGTTATCAATTAAGCGAAAGCTCTGCAAATGTTGATTTGATGCAAATAGCAAATTCATAATAACTATTGTGAAAAAGGATCACAATAACTATTAGTGTGAATTATCATTTGTTATAGTGAAAAATTTATCTAGAAACGAGTATTCTTGGTTTTTCTCTCGTGCTTCCATAAAACAAAACCAATTTTAGTTTATTTTGTACGTTTTCACTATCAATGTTATTCTTTTTTTTTTAAATTGTATTGTTATATTCTGGCGTCATCTTGGTGATAGAAAATTGAAAATCCTTTTTTATAGGGATTAGAATAATTTTTTCTAAACATTATAAAAGTTCCTACGGAATTTGACAGTTTGGATGCACTCATATCCGTGATGGAGGTTCAAGGAATCGAAACTTCATCGTTATCAATTATATTGGCAAAAATTCGGTATTTTATTAAAAATTATATTTGAAAAAAACTTTTTAGTAGTACTCAAAAAGCTCTATCTTTTTATTAAAAAAAATTACATTATTCAAAAAATGGTCAGCGTTTCTAAATTGGCCATATTCGAATAATTTTTAAATAAAATATTGTACAGGATTTTCAAAATGTCATCAAATTTAGAAAAAAGTCAATTTTTTATCCACCTTGTATGAAATCTAGCGGAGATTTTGCAAAGATGTTTTGTCATTTCTTGAGATATGACTCAAACTATACACTCGATAAATTTTGCTAATGAAGTATATACCGAGTGTTCAAAAATTGAAGTCGAAAATTATGAAAAAAATTATATTATTTCAAATATTAATAATAATGTAATTGCAGCCAGAATATTGATGGATGAATTATTAAAATGTTCTCTCCTACACACAGGTTCACATTCCTGAAGTTTTGTTACCCCCAGCCCATAGAGGGTCATTCAAAGAGAATACATAAAAAAAAATGTTGCTTTCTTTTTGGATAGCCCTGCCTTTCAATGAGTGCTTTGGAAATAAGAGAGCACTTTATCTCTTGCATCGATCAAAAAAAATTGTCACAGTTTGAAACAAAACAATGTACGATACACAACCGTTAAATGTCATCAAACTACTCGTCTAGTGATTCCATGAACATCTTGACTCGTAATTTAAAAAGTCATTTACCGTCTTGGTAACGTATTAAATCGAATATATTTTTATGAACATAATATGTCTAGCAAATGAATGACTAATCAGAAAATCCTTGCTACTTGTAAGCAATACTGATTCTTGACTCACAATAATCAAATGGCTGATTGATTGTTTATAAATAAAACCATGTCTCGATAACAGCGGGAGTATAATATGCCAAATTATAGCATTATGACCTCGATTGGAAACAAAACAAGATAAAATTAGTATTTTTTTTGTATAGTTCCTTTATACGGTAAGATTGTCGTTGATTGTTAAGTTTCCCACAAAAACATGCTACACGTACCTCTGCAGGGCACAGCACCCAAGGACATGCTAAACATCAGTGGGACAGAGAGGGAGAAGAGGAGAGAAAGAAACTGGATCCACATCTGGTCTTCTACCCATCTGGTTTTCCTGTTGAGAAGCGGGCAACAGTCGCTACAGTACCCAAAACACTCAGAAAGAAGGGCTACTATACCAGTTAAGGCGAAATGCCTAGAGAACACTGGCTACGTTATGGATAGAGCCTTTCAGATTGTGGTAAGCTGGGACGATATCTCCAACACGGAGCTACTGGAGTTCTCTGATGCAACCCTCAAGGCGATATCAACGCGACAAAACTGAGGCAGGTGCTGGTGACAGTTGCTGGCATCGAGAAAGTAGTTTCTTGGGCTCTCAACAAACGTGAGATCCTGGGAAGAAGTCTCTTTCGTGGCGTCTGACCCTGTCTTCAGGCTGATCCGTCGGATGGTCGTTGGCCTCGATGAGAGGTCCATTAGATTTTTGAGAAGTCTGGGCAATCATCCCTCCTATGGCTTGGGGCACAAAGCCAAAATTCACACATCACCCCGACCCATGAGGAGACAGAAGAGGATGACAGAAGTCCATCATAGATTTATCTTTAGCAAGGTAGGGGAGTGGACGGTGGTTGATGAAGACACATTGTCTGACCACCGAAACATCATGTTCACACTTGAACACGAGTATCTAACAGCACACCTCAAGGAAAGAAAAAGGGAAACTAATCAACTGGGATCTCTATAGAGACGAACTGGATGAAGGAGTCGATACTTTCATTACACCAAGCTAAAAGTAGAAGATAACATTGATGAGGCTTCAAATCAACTCCAAGAATGCCTCACTGATTCATTTTGATTACATGCCCCTTGAGAGGAAGGTGAAACAACATCAAGACAGTATGATGGAACAAAACGAAAAATATTTATTCGCTTTGAAGGCGAGGCGCTCATCAGCAGGAGAGTACCCTTTTCCATCGTGAGGTGGGTCTGGTACTTCCTTCGTGACCGCCAAGTTAAAGCGTCCTTGGGAGGCTGCCAGGTAGAGGCAGAAGTCCAAGAAGGCTGCCCTCAAGGCAGCTGCCTCTCCTCCAGACTATGGTGTCTGATGATGGACAGTCTCCTCACAAGTTTGGATGCAGAAGGATTTTACACTCAGGCGTACGCGGACGATGGACTGGTGCAAGTGAGGGGCAAAAACCAAGGGATCTTCTGTGAGCGGATGATCCATATTCCATGCCTGTGAAATAGTAGAAACATGGTGTGGAGAGATGAGCCTGTTAGTTAACCCCTCCAAAATAGAGCTCATCCACTTCACCAGCAGAAGGAATATCCAGGAATTTAAGCCACTCACGATGTACGTAAACACACTGTCACTTGGGCAGAAGGTCAAATACCTCGGGGTGGTGTTGGACAGCAGGCTAACGTGGAAATCCCACGTTGAGAGGAAGATAAAAAAAATAGCCACCTGTGGCTACTGCGTCGAGTGGTCGGAAGACAGTGGGGCCCAAAACCCCACGTCATGCATTGGCTCTTCCAGGCTGTCATCAGACCGATGATCCCATACGGATCCGTGATCTGGTGGCCGGCAACCGATAAGACTACTCATGTACTCAAGCTAGGCCGACTGCAAAGGATGACTTGTTTGGGTACAACAGGCGGAACGAGGACAACTTCTGGAGCAGCACTTCCTCGGACTGCCAGAGCTAGGAGTCTGGGTGAAGAGGACAGCGATGGCCTCCTATAGTAGGATGGTTGTCCAGTAGACATGGAGGAACATGGAAATGGAAGTTGGCCACACCAGAATATCATCACTGGTGCGGTGCGAGTTATCGCTTCTATATCGGCAGAGTTGGTACAAGGAGCTCTGTGGTGCACGTACCAACGAGGGAAGAGTGGCTGACCGAACCGATGGAGGCGCCTGTCAACACTCAAGTCTGGTAAACAGATGGATCCAAGGCTGAACACACGGGTTCGCCTTGAGCCGGACTGTTCAGGTCTGACAGGAACACTGGCGAAACTTTTTTCCTCGGAAGACTTGCAATAGTCTTCCAAGCGGAAATATTCGCTATCCTAGAGGTTGCATCCAGAGATGAGGTGGGTGAAAAGGGAAATGGAGAATAACATTGTTATCTACTCCGACAGTCAAGCGGCACTCGAAGCAATCACCAAACCAAGGAAAAGCTGCCCGCTGTTCCAAGAGTGTGAGAACGCGCTGCAGGTGCTGGGTGAGAACAAGAGAGTCAAACTAGTATGGGTTCCAAGGCACGCGGGGATCACCGGCAATGAGCAAGCTGACAAGCTGGCCAAACGGGGATCTGCCACGCGTCTGTCCGGACCAGAACCATTTCTTGGATTTGGTAAACAACTTATCTCACTGCTCCTATTCACGACAAAAACGAGCCGGTTTAAGTAGTTGGGTTGGACAAGCGGGGATGGCGTAAAGGGCTACTAGGCCTACTCGCCGGGCTTTGCCCCCCCCACCTTTATTACCATGGTGGAATGAACGAACGGAGTCCCATAGTCGCAAAGTTGGCATTCTCCTCAGCAGGACAAGAGAACAGCGCACTTCGGAAAGCTAGGATGAATACAGAAGATTTTAAAAAAGGTCATGAGATCTGCGCCGTGAGCTGTGGCGAAGGGTTGAACGACCTCACACGCTCCGTCTTCGCAGGTCTCCGTGTTTTGGCACCAAGTGAGATCCCGCACTGCACTTGACTATGAAACTGCAAAAAAGGAAAGTCAACTTTGAAAAGGAGAAATGGGCTCCCGAGTACTTCTCTCTTTACAAAGCTCCAGGAATAAACATGGTTTCTCCAGCCTTGCAACAAAAAACTGGAAATCGTGTAACCGAATTCCTGCTTGAACTTTTCAGTTTTCATCTAGCCCTCTAGCTGGAAGAGATGATATTGATTCCAAAACTACATTACAATTTGGAAATATCTCAAATTCACGGTACATGATACAAAATGGTTATCCAAGGCAGTATTTTCGTCAATTGCAAACAAACCTAACTAATGACAGCGGAAAGCGGACAAAAGTATGGATGACTTAAGAGTCCAGCTTCTGTGGCGATTTTGATACGCACTTCCTGAGAACTGCGAAGGCAGTGAGACAAAAATCTGATTATGGAATGAGTTCTTAGTATATTTCGCCCATGTCTGCTCAAAATCAAACTATTATTTTTTAAATAAGTCTTGTCAGTGGTTGATCTAGAAACTTAAAATTCATACCGTAACAGGGACAAGAATAAAATTCTTTCACTGTAGCACATGTGATCTGAATCTAAATACTACCACCAGAGCTGAACAAGTGGCGATTGTGGCGATGAATCATTGATTCTGATAACATAGACCCCAAAAATATGCGGTAGGTCCGAAATTATTCCGAGTATGTCACGTGCAATAAAAATCTATTTATAACTTTTTCTATGCTATTGACATTCAAATGAAACGGATCAGGAAGATACGATTATTTCTCAATTCGTAGTTGGACACATGAAATTGGCTTTGATTTCTTTTCATAATAGACGTGGTGTGGGTCGGAGAAATGTAGTTTTTGCAATTAGCACTATTACTGCTGTATTAATCTTCCGTAATCGTTTTGTTGAATGTTACAGAATAAATTTGCACAATTTCGCTATTATGATTATTATCAGTCCGTTATGTTGTCTCTATAACGATTTGAAGCTTTTAACAAAATTTGTCATTTTTATTGTTATAAATAATTGATTGATTACAATAATGCACACGCACACACGCCGTTGCTTGTTCATGAATTTTTGGCAAAAAACACAGTTATCATGCCTCAGCCACCGTATTGACCGGATTTGACCCCGTTTGACTTTTACCTTAATAAGATAAATATTGATAAATAAATGGATATTTTTATTGTTTTAAAGTAACCCTAGTACATCCTTTGACTTTTATTTGATAAATATAAAACTGTCGTTGATATGAATAGTCATTTTGGTTTACTTACCATAATAAGTGTATTGACGTCATGATTTAAGTGCGGATAATTTTAATGCTTCCGGATATACACATAAACCCATCGTAATAGTCTAGGGATATTATTCTTTTTTGTATGTCAAATTGGATAATATGCAAAAAGTTTTTTTCACTATCGCGGCAAAGGTTGTTTTGTAGGTGATGTCTTGTAAACCCGTATTATTTTCTGCTTTTGGCTTCCTTACATCAAAGACAGTTTCAAGCTGTCTGGAATACTAGTCAATATTTTGAAGGAATCATGTGATCAGTGAAAATAAACCTGGCTGTGTCCTGAACAAAAACATAGCGTCCAGTCTCCTGCCCCCAAAGCTCTTAAGACCGCATAACAGTATTCCACCAAGGATCTTATCAGGGAATTGGACGAACACACGATTGCTTTGAAGTCAATATTGTCTAGTAGGTCAATGCTCCATAAATAATCATACCAAGGTCACTGATGGATTGAAGCTCATGATTGCCAATGTAGTTTTATGGGTGATGAGACCCCTATTTCTATAAAACTACCATCGCACAAAATTAGATAGAAAACCTGGGATGGAATTTGAGATCGTCTGCGAGAAGCAGAAGAAATCCAGAGATTTTGAATCAGAAAACTATATTGTTGATAAACAGTCGAAAAAGAACTGGACCAATATGCTTTGGAGTACACCATGAGGCTGGCAGACACAAATTATCTGATAACTATTTGAAAGGTGAGATTGAATTCACTCCAGATAGCCATCACCACTTTTCATCAGCTTCAACTTTCTCAAAAAAAGAGTATGGCGAACTTTGTCAGATGCCTTAGATTTATCGGTTTAGAATACATTATCCATCAGACTGTCTTCTTTCATAGTAGTACCCAGATGGTGATGACACACGCCCAGATTCATGGATGTATAGAAGCCTGAAAAACCCTAACCTTAACTAACCCTGAAAATGACACCGACGAGATGACTGGGCGGTATTTAGCAATGTCACACCTTTAAGACATAGAAGACTTCCATTTTGTAGAAAACTAAACCACTCAACAATGAAGGAAAAGATATTTGTGCAGAAAATCATAAACATAAAATTCAAATTGAAGAAGATTTCACTATGTGAATTTTGGGATATGGAAAACAGAATCAGTCCTTTAGAAATGTCATAATTTGATCACTGAAAAGAGTTTTTATGATTCAACTGTCATTTGTTCTCGAAAACCAACAAAGAAACTAGTCCGCGGTATAGCATAATATGATTCAAGTCAAAAACTAATAAACCTTACTCAGGCCCTTGGAAGTATGGAGGCCATATAGCTAGTCAATCAAGTTGTGATTGAGAATCATGAGGTAAATACCTGGTGCACCACTTGACCAGAAACTGTCCTGGAAAGAGCACATCTAGGAATTCTGAAAAAACGCTAGGTATCTGCTCTCTAGCTATGGGCATGTAAAAGATCTATAGAACAGCTTGGAGCCGGAAATCCAGAACAATATACTGGATTTTTGTACTATGGTTTTCTGACCTCTGATCACATAGGGAGCCATAGTATGTTGGCCCGCAACTTAGAAAGCATATATCCATTGACAACTAAACAAGATCGTCAAAAATCCAAAGGATAAGATGCACTGGATGGTATAGTAGGTGCAATAGGGACCACATCAACTAGATTGTCGGAAATGTTCTTGGACTTGACTAATGCATTTTTTTGTGGAGAGCGTTTCATACAGGACAGCTTACTGCCTGAACTATTTGGGACACCTAAAACTGAGAAGCAAAGGATACTCCTATTATGGGTTCAGTCAGAGTGCATGGGCAGCTGGAGTGAAGGACGGAGTGATGCTTATGCACTCTGTCCAATCTTCTTTGAGATTGGATGGATCAGAAAATACCATCAATCAAGTTGTGATTGAGAATCATGAGGTAAATACCTGGTGCACCACTTCACCAGAAACTGTCCTGAAAAGAGCACATCTAGGAATTCTGAAAAAACGCTAGGTATCTGCTCTCTAGCTATGGGCATGTAAAAGATCTATAGAACAGCTTGGAGCCGGAAATCCAGAACAATATACTGGATTTTTGTACTATGGTTTTCTGACCTCTGATCACATAGGGAGCCAAAGTATGTTTGTCCCGCAACTGAGAAAGCATATATCCATCGACAACTGGACAAGATCGTCAAAAATCCAAAGGATAAGATGCATTGGATGGTATAGTGGGTGCAATAGGGAGCACATCAACTAGATTGTTAGAAACGGTCTTGGACTTGACCAATGCATTTTTTTGTGGAGAGCGTTCCATACAGGACAGCTTACTGCCTGAACTGTTTGGGACACCTAGTCCGGAGTGCATGGGCAGCTGGAGTGAAGGACGGAGTGATGCTTATGCACTCTGTCCAATCTTCTCTGAGATTGGATGGATCAGTTAATACCATCAATCAAGTTGTGATTGAGAATCATGAGGTGAATACCTGGTGCACCACTTGACCAGAAACTGTCCTGGAAAGAGCACATCTAGGAATTCTGAAAGAAAGCTAGGTATCTGGGCTATGGGCATGTAAAAGATCTATAGAACAGCTTGGAGCCGGAAATCCAGAACAATTTACTGGATTTGTACTGATCACATACGGAGCCATAGTATGTTGGCCCGCAACTGAGAAAGCATATATCCATCGACAACTGGGATAAGATGCATTGAATGGTATAGTAGGTGCAATAGGGACCACATCAACTAGATTGTTGGGAACGGTCTTGGACTTGACCAATGCATTTTTTTATGGAGAGCGTTTCATACAGAACAGCTGTTTGGGACACCCAAAATTGAGGAGCAAAGGATACTCTCCTATTAAGGGTTCAGACAGAGTGCATGAGCAGCTGGAGTGAAGGACGGAGTGATGCTTATGCACTCTGTCCAATATTTTTTGAGATTGGATGGAACAGAAAAAACCAGTCCACATACAAGATGGGTTGTAGTGGTTCACTGATAAAGCACCAGAATTTGGCTAGTGTGTAAAACTGGTTCATCAAGTGAACCAATGATAGGCAATCCCAAGACGATGGGTATAGGCGAAGCGAAAAAACTTTTCGAAAAAGTCAATCTATGTTGAAGCAAGCAACGCCCCTGGCATGATACATGCAAAGACACTAATAATAGGGTCTGACACGGGCAAGACAAAAGTCGTTTTTAGATCTAAGCAGAAAACCTCCGCAAAATGGTCGGTCTATGAACAGGTCACATGAACCTGAAGGGTCGCCTCCATCAGATTGGAATCGGTAAAGATTCAGTCTGCAGGTGGTGTCTTGAAAATGAAGAACCGTGGTCACATCCCAACGGAATGACCGGCTCTTGACACACTTTTGTGAACAAATCACACTTCAGTAAATGGAAGGAACTTTTTTGGAAAATTCGCCAGCGTTCGGCATTCAATGAATTCACTTCAATTATTTGTGGGTTGCAAAGGGCCCTGGAGGCCCAGGCAGGTTTTGGCGTATCACCAATACATTGGTGGAAAACATAAATCATAGTAGACGCCAATGCTTGAAGTAGCTGCTACATCTTTGAAGAATTTAATACACTATGCGACCATGCACGGGTTGCATAAAAGAAGGTTCTACGCTTTGGAAGCATCTTCTACCTTATATGCATTCCACACATTATCATCATCATCATCAATAATATCTGCATTCGCCTGACCAGAAAAGGTGGACTGAAAAAGTCTTGCTGATGTATCCACTATCACTTGAAGGTCGTCGAGTGTCTTGCCATCATATGACATGGTAGATGGGGAACGACCATGCTCACGTAAGCTCTTAATGTATCAGAAATGTATGATTTTCTCTGGTACTGGTCGACCTGGCTTCATAAAAGGAATTGGTACTACAGAAAATCTATTTTTGATGAACCTTCTGGACCAACGCAATGGCAGAATGTATTCATATGTTTCATTGACTATCAAAAGGCCTTTGACAATGTAAAATATGACCCGTGATCTCTATAAGGCGTGGTAACTGAATTAATATTGACGGCAAACCCATCGATATGCAGATCATACTGCAGTCCTGTCTGATGATCTAGAGGATCTGCAGAACATACTGGATGGAGTAAACGAGGTTTAATCAGGAGATAAGTCGGAAATGGGAAATGACAAAAGTCAACAGAGGTTCATTGAGAATTAAGCATAGTCTCAAGTGGGTGTAGCTTATTTTTCACTGCAATCAACTTTCTCCCAGGAACAAGGAAGTCAATACCTTCGAACAGAAAATGGTGAAATAACGCTAACGTTCTTAAATATTGTAGACACTTATCCCGAAAAGATGAAATAATTCAAAGATGGTAAGGATCAATAAGCAAAAAATCTGATCAGCACGAGTGGCCTACATAGTTGCTTCTTCACCATACCAATTGATAGTTGATGTTGCTGAGTTGGAGTTCCAAACAGAAGCTGCTTATCATTCAACTATTCAAAAGACTCTGAAGTATTCTCTGTCATCGACGACCAAGCGACCAGAGAGGTCAAGAACACCGAAGAAACTAATAAATATGTGTACGTATGGCCTAGTACCACATATCGATGTTCCTTTTTTCATCATCTATTTGAGGTTATCTGAGTGTTGCACATGCACTGAAATCCATCATCAAAACAATAATCGATAGCATTTAAACATTTAATTGTTGAGTCAGATGGACAATAAGGAACAAAATGCAAAGTATTTTCCTTTCACATTAATTTTTCCATAATTCGAACTGATGATTGATGTGCACTTCATAATGATTATAAGTTTATTTTGACTGGCGTCACTAGATAATTAATCAAATGAAAATGACGTCAAAATCTCGTCAATTACTAAATTTTGTTTTGATACAAACCAATCATTGTATCAAAAATATCACGTGCTATTTATTAAAGCATAATTCCAAATTTAGAAAAAACTACTGGTTATTGAATTTGTTGAAGAACATAACAAACCATGTGTAACAAACTAACAAAACAATGTAGGTTGGATATAGGGGGTCATCATTGGAAAAAATCAATAAATGGCACTTATTTATAATCTAAAGCGACATTGCAGAATCGGTTGCTCCATAAAAGTAAACATATCAATCAAAAAGCTTTAATAACAACGCCTTTTTGACCAGAAGATCGAAGACGAAAACAAGTTCCTCAGTTCCACTTAAAGAACCGCTATATGCCTGGAAGTTTCGAGAATTTAATCTACCCGCTATGCGTTATGGTGCACATTAATGACCTTATGGAAGTTTCCACTGGGACGAATGTTTTTTGGTTTTTATATGGTGTGTTGCCGTTCATCGGTGCAGTAGTATTGATTTATCGCAAGGGTGACGTCATTCAGCGGCAATTATATGTACCTATCTGGTTTCAGGAAAAGTACAATCGTTATTTATTTTGGGGACGTCATTAACCTTCTTCGAAAAGTTAGTTCACGATCAACAAAAACAAATCACCATTGGGATAAGGGATCCCCGAATTGTAGGTATTCTGATTTTAGACCAATTTGAACGGAAGCACATATTAAGCAGAAATGATTTTTCAAGATCAAGATAAAGTTGTGGATGTCAAGTTTTGGTGTCTCATACCACGCCTCCATGACGATTGAAGACAGTGTTCTTCAATTGTCTCACTGGAGCAATTCTTCGTTAAATCATATTCCACATGTACTCTATTGGATTTAGCTATGGAGACTGTGAAGGCCATGCCAAAACATCGGTGGTGTTATATTCTAAAAACTCCATGGTAACCCTGTCATGCATATAGAAAGAAAGTTTGAACTTATAGCTGCTGCATATACAAACCAGAAAAACAAGTGGAAATCAGCAGAGGGAATGTTGTTTAATAACTGAAGAACCGAAATTAGATGGTATTTACTTCCAAAATTGTTATAGCTGAGGACCTCAACATCAATTATCAAGATAAGAGAAAACTAAATATTCAGAACCAATTTTAACATATTCGTGATGAATTCAAGCATTTTAGATAATTATTGTATTCATGCAACACTGTACTTTCCAAAAAAGACTCAGGTATGGCAGAATCTCAAGGAAAAAAAACCTTGGAAAATTCAGCAAGACTTGCGAACATTTCAACTGTCAGAAATTCCAACGTGAAGAGGAAGGTAGAAGGATAACCATCATCAACATTAGAAGCAGGATTGAGCCCGATATCCTAAATGATTTCGACTGTACGGTCGCAAAAAAAAATAAAATAGTTGATGGAATTAACCAGAGCAAGCATTTTCCAGCAAATTTTCAAAAACACTCAGAGAAACCTGGTCAAATCCTGCATTGCACTTATTCTTTATTTCTTGGAAGGTTTCAAGCAGCTCTCGAAGATCAATCTCTTGAAGGTTGAAAGAGTCCGTCATATCAACCTTCTTCAGAAGAGACAAGCGATTAACTTGTCTATTCTGAAGAAGGTTGAAGGTTCATATATGAACATAATGTTAATGATAATATTGTTAATTCGGAGGTAAATTCAATGGAATGTATAGTTTCTTATAGCTTTAGAACAACTTTAAAGTTTAGACTCACTCATAATGTCAAAACGTTCCTCCACTTTCCTGAAGAATTATCTGCTTTGAAGAATATCAAGCAGAAAATTGCCCATGTTATCAAATAATGAACAGCGCAAGATTCTGAAAATCCCTCGAAAATCTTCGAATAAGTACGGCAACATTGGTATCATGTGGGAGCGGAAGCTACATCCAGTCGCAAGTCCGCCGATGAGGTGACAAGGCTGACGGATGACAGACGACAGCTGATTCTGAAGACTGAATCCTGTCATTCGATTGCATCGGTCTGCATCGTATCGTGTCATGTGTCATTCGCAAGGTTGCCGGAAGTACTATTTTACCAGGAGATCTACTGATTTCGCTCATGGGTTTCTGTTCTACTGTAGACTAGGGATCATCTGGCAACACTCGACACAGATGACGTCATGACCGTAAAAGTGAGGCAACCTGTTAGCTGATCTTGGAAGCAATCGATACGCGATTTTCCGGTTACGAGTGTGTCTATTTTGCTCGCCCGCAGAAGACCCACAATTATATTAACATGATGATAGATTTCGTCTATTTGTGGCACCAACAATATCAACCGGCTGGACAAATTTCTCTACAGCCACGAATAAAGAGAGTACCAACCCATTAAAATGAAATAATCCTTAAAATAGCCTCATGATGATTTGGTGTAACAACAGATTATCTGTTTTTTAGCGTTTCACTTCGTAAGTCATCTCATTCGCTTTTGGATTTATAGTAATAATAATAATAATAATAATAAATCGTCTTCAAGAAAAAAAAAAAAGTGAAGTACATTGTGATAATAATTGACATTAATCATTCCTATTGGGCGATTTCTGATAGGAGCAGATCGACGGCGGGTGACGGAGATTTGTTCGATGATTTTTCGATTGTGTTATGTTATTTTGGAATCTCCGCGTTAATAATAATGATTAGTGAGTAGATTTGTTTGGTTTCGATTAGATAAGATAAGAATGTTCCCTTTCGTTTTCGATTCCGTGTTTTTTCTTCTGGTTGAGGATATTCTACATTGTTGTGCAATGTCAGAGCAGACGACGCCGACGGTGATTTGTTGGATGGTTTTTCGATTGTGTTGTGTTATTTTGAAGTCCCAGCGTTAATAATAATTAGTAGGAAAATTTGTTAGGATTAGGATGTTTCACATTGGTTGAGGATTTAGTATTTTTTCGTTTGAATCAGGATATCTACATTTTGTGCACACTTTCAAAGCAGTTTTTCTCAAGATTTTTGATCAATCGGAATCAATTTTGGACACCCTGTACAAAATAGAAAAAAATCATCTGATGTTGGAGTATGCTCGGACTTACTGTATTGAAATTGCCACTGCGGAGCTGGGAAAAAACAGACTCAAGACCATCTTTAAAATTATTTTTTGAAAGGTTGCAAAACGATTTTCTTGTTTTTTTATTTTTTTTTTCTCGAGAACTATCAAAGCAAATCAGATGGAGATTTTGGACATTGAAAGAACACCGAAACAAATCTTTATATCCAAAAAATACAGGGTTTCCCATTTAAAAAAATAAATAAATTGTCGTGACTTTTTTTTAATCACTTTGCGAAAATATTTTCCTGAAATACACTCATATGTATAGTATAGGTCTGCGCATGAACGAAATTCCCTAACTGGATGATATTTGAGCTATGAATGCCTATAGAATGGTATACGCACTATTGCAGGACCCTGTATATACAAACTTATACCAAGATTTGGTTTGCCTCATAAAAAATCCCCAATTACCAAATTTTGTGAAAATATTTTTCAAAATTAAAAAAAAAAAAATTGAAGTCCCTGTATCTTCAAAGCGATGAATTTGTGGACCTACGTTTATCGGAACTTTCATATCTTTGCAAGATAACACTGTATAATAGTTGAAAAATAAAAAAAATCATATTATTATGTATGGATTGAGAACCAAGTTCTTGGCCTGCACTCTTCCTGGATTTAACGTCTTGCGATTCTCTTTCCATGAGGCTATTTAAAACAGTTGTTGATGTATCAAAATAAAGAAGTTGATGGTGGAAGAGCATGTGGACTCCAGATCTCCAATATTATACAGAATGTCCCTGAAAGGTGCGGAAAAAACTCCACAATTTACTCCTGAGGTGAAAATATTTTGATTTACAGCAATTTATTTTTGTCCAAATCAAAATAGCATCGTTTCCGAGATACAGGGACGATTTTTCTTATTATTTATTTGGACATTTTCTCAAATATTGCTTTGAAAATTGGTATACGGGAGAAAATAATTGTGAACATTTCAAAATGTGCAGTGTAGGGTGCCCTTTAGCGGCCACAGTAGAACGGACTTTATAATCGAATTTCTCATAACACAAAACCTCTGTATCCTACCAATTTTCAAAACAATATGTGAAAAAGAGTCTAAAATAATTGGAAAAATCGATTTTTGACTTTAAACTTGACGACCCTGTATCTCGGAAACGGTGCAATTTTGGACTGAGAGAAATTGCGGCAAGTTAAAATATTTTGGATTCCGAGTTTTTTCGCACCTTTTAGGCACACCCTGTATAACTGAAGGATAACCAGTAACCACAACCGGCTCTGAAAAGTTGGCATCACATGGAGACAAAAAACGACACAGACGCGAAAGCGAACCAGATAAACTCTTCGTACACCCCCATTTATTGCACATATTGCAGTCTAAGCTTCGTCTCTGACAAAATATGCAACCCAACATGCACCGCGCAGTGCTTAAATGGAAATACTTTTTCTTGTTCCGATTACCACTGCAAGAGAAACCAAACGTATATGAGTGCATGATGCATGTTGGGTTGCATTTATTTATCGGAGACGAAGCCGACACATCAATAAACAACAAGCAACTACTAGAAAATTCAAATTTAATCCATTCCCTCAGTGATTTATCGATATTTTTTGGAGCATAAACAACCGTTGCATAAATAAAAATTGATAGGTCAAAAACAAAACTTGGCGAATTGTGCAGCCTGGTCAAGATTTTTCGCATCCGCTGCGGCATTCCAATGAGGACCACCTTACTTTATTATGATAACATGCGGAATTTTTTGGTGTCTTTCTTAATGACCAAACTGGTTTTGTTTTATAATTTTTGACGCGTCCCTTCCCAATTCATGTTTGTATTTTGATTTAGAATTTGCGCAGCAAATAAACTAATTTATTATGATTTATAACTATCTTTTATAGGAAAAATACATTTCAAAGTGGTCAAAGCGCCATAATTAAACTGCTGAAATTAATACATTATACAGGAATATTTAGGTTCTGAATAATAATTTATTATACTGGATCTACCAATAGCTATTAATTTTTTGGAATGTTGATTTTGTGATTTTTTCCATTGTTTTGAAGAAAGTGGGCAGGTTGTAAATTTACAAGGTTTATAGCATTATGTCTTAAAAGATTCGATGATTTTATACAGGCCCAAGAGAAGAAGAGTCGTTTTTTTTTATTGCAGCCTTTCTGAGAAATGGGTAAGTGCATAATTTGTTCTGTGAAGGAGAACAGGACGTTTCGCTGAAGCACGAACTGATATTGTTCAGAGTAGCCCCTTACAATCCGTGAATTCATTCAGCAACTTGTACAGGAACATAAGCAGGGAATCCTCTATCCTGTCTTGGGAACTTTGGGCCTCACCCAACACAACTGCAATCTAGTCTCATATGTCAAATCCTTTTGTGAAAAGTTGTGCTTCTACAGCAAAAACTTGGCGAATTTGCGCTGTACGCGCCCAACTTGTGACGAATGAATATTATAAAAAGGACTCCAGACGATTGAGCACTGATCCAGTTTCGATCTAACAAGGCCATTGAACAAACACAGTATAGCCTTTGAATCGTGAAAGTGCCAAGCTTTGTCAATGTTGAAGGACAACGTGCTGTCACACCAAGATCGTTCACTCTCCATCTTCCGTCCGTCCAATAGCTAAGTTTGGATGATTGGATTCTCATTTCTGCAAAACCTCATCACCTTGCCCTTGGAGATATTGAGGTTCAAAAAGTTATTCTGGCGCCATTTCCTGAAACTGACAAATTGAAGCGAGTGATGAGTATTAGAGTAGTGTAGAATTCAAGGTCGTCGTAATACAGCAGATACTTCGAGGTATTGAAGCAGTATGATCAGAAGAAACAAAACCGGTCCAATCTGGAAATCCTGAGGCACCGACGAGGTCAGGGTCACTTTTTGATAGAGAAAACCACAGAAATCGACTCATTGCCGTCGTGCGGTGAGGATGGGATCCATTCCGGGTAGCTACCGCCCACGCCAATCCGGTCCAGTTTTTTGAGGAGGAGGCCGTGACAGATGAGATCAGTGTAAATGACCTTCACCTGGAATCCCTCTTCCAAGGAAGTTATAGTGGTCACCAAGGTTTGTGGCAGTCGAGCACCCCCGAAATAAGCCTTGCTTATAAACAGAAAATAGCTAATCTTGATTCGAAGATCTTTGGTATGGCAGAATGGTTGAAGATAATCGCCGATATAGCCCCTGTGACCCGTTATGAAAATCGGAATTAAGGCGTTCATCAAAGGATCGATGGAACATATGGCGTAGAGGAGATGCCAGAGGTGGGCACTCCTTCAAAAGTATAGTCAGAACTCCATCAGAAGGATCCAGAGACAACAGTTTCGTCGTGATTTCTTTTTTGGTGGAGTGGTGTGAAGCTAGGTAATTCGCAAAAGGAACAACATCCATGTGTTCAATGCTAACATCGAGTTGGTTGAGAGCTGGCAGCAAAAGCGTCAGAAATCTTTTTAGAGGTAGTTGATGTAACACCATCATGGATCATGGCGGAAGTAAGTTTATTGTCCCTGCGAGGGAGGGCTATTGATGTATTACCAGAAATGCTCGAAATATGTGGGTGTACAATACAAAAGCGACCTCAGGTCGGACACAAGGCGGATTGAGCTTTTTGAAGGCACTCGTCAGTAGAGGGTGATAGACACTGGAGGATTGTAAGACTGGCATACTTTGAAGCGATATAAGTCGTCATCAGCAAACATTAGATCCTCCAGTTCTGTTTCGGACTCCATTCATGTGTTCCTCAGTTTTTCGCAGACATCACAGAAGTATTGGTTAGTGTCAGCCTTGGAACTGGGTGGAAAGTGCACACAGCAGGCCATCAATCTGAGCTTGTCAAATCCAATGCTTGTCCTGACGGCGTGGTATTCTGATAAAGACCTGCAGGAGACTATGAAAGACTTAAGATAATGAGACATCGCAAGCAATTCTCGTGCAGCTCAACCGATCATAGTCTTTTTGCGGTAGATGTTATATTCATCAGAAGAGAGTTCCAAGCTCCCTATTTGTCGTTGAGCCAGATTTTACTAAGCGCTATAATGTCTGTGTCACAAGTCCCGGAACACTTTTCCAAACAGGAACGTTGGATAAAGCTGTTACGTTTGGTCCAGGAATAAGTGATGTATTTGAAAATCTAACACAAAAGGATCGGGCAGCCCAGGAGGATTGACCGCGAACGTCAGCCAATTTTTGATTTTCTTGGCCAGCAGCTTGGTACCGCGCCGCTTGACCGAATGACTCATCCGAGGACTCATCATTCCATAAGAATTCCTTTCCCAGTCGTCGCTGAGATCGTCCAAGTTCACAAAGAGAGGAACTCGATCGACGGAGCTCAGCGCACTACGTGAAGTCTCAACAAGGTCCTTGATAAAGTCGTTGAGAATATTACTGAAGGCCATTAATGGTGGACAATGATGATCATAATGGTCTTCAAAGCCAGTGACTTGAGCTGGTCAAAACAGGACTGTTTGATTCTAACTCCTCTGGCGTTTTTGTTGCCAATGCATATAACAATAAAATAATTTTTATCCAAGCTTTCTAGTCAAGGGAAGAAACTCGTCAATCATTTCATCCAGAGTGGCCCTTCACAGATACTGTGTGTTGGTGTCAAATTTCGATTTTGTCCTTGTTCTCAGCAGAGGTCCCATTCTTCAAATGCAGGACTTATCCCGTAATCCTTGCACAAAGTCTCAATACTGGTCAGCATCTCTTCTCTGATAGTCCTTAGGTCTTTCATTTTTAAGTTGATGTTCAAAATCTTTAACATCAGCCTGAAAAAATAGATAAACTCTCCGGAACTCAATCGACAAAACATGGCGGTTGAGAAATATGACCAGGGTAAAGGTGATTCAAAAAACAAAGCAAACGGAAAACCCAGGAAGCAAACCTTCTCAATGGATCACAGGAGTCACAGGATAAGGGTACCAACCGGAATCAAAAACCCTGCCACTCAGGAAAATACTCCAAACCCAGACAAAGGGGCAACCCTGGCCTCATCAAGAATGGCTATCACTCCGGAGCAATTTCTAATTGACGAGTAACAAACCCTACTCCGGAACATATTTTGTTTAAAATTACAGACTGCAGGGTAGAGGTGATCTACACACCTGCGCCAAAGAAGCTGCTAAGACCTGGCTGCTGCGGGTGGTCCCAGGCCTCATCCCTTTCAATGGAACCAATCTATTGATTGGCCTTTCCACAAAATCATGATGGCTGCCATGGAACGTGTTTTGATGATAGAAGGGACGGCAAAACCGGATATTCCGGACTGACGCAGTCAACCTTCAGACTTCTAATGAAAAAAATCTCCAATGCTCAAGGCAATTAACAGCCCCGTACATGGCAAAGAATGGCTGGACCAAGAAATACAGACAATGGGATCCCATAATTTTGACAATATATTGGATACTCTGATACGCTAAGCCAGAAAGTCTTTGATGGAGGTAACATGCCTCCAAGTATCACCGATCTACTCCCATAGCACTTTCAGTGATCTTTTTCATGCAGGACCCAGAAACTGACACGAAATGTATGGTTCTCTTGCTTACCCACTTAAACTAATTTTGTGAGTTAATTTAACAAAGTAAAAAAATGTTTAATGATTAAATTCCAAATAACGTGACATGTTACATAATAATCAGTATAGTTTTACATAACAATTACTGCCCAGCGTTTGGTGTGGACATTTGTAATTGCAGATTGAAGTCCAATATTTTATTTGTGAATCTACATGACGTAATTATCAAGTGAAAATTAGATCTATTGAAACCGGGATTCCCAAAAATTCTGGCACTTAAAAATCAAAGAAAGTTCTAGTTCGATTATGCAAATCCAATTCTGAGTTATTTTTGACTTTGCAATCACGGTCAAGTTCAGGTTGACATTATTGAGATTAATCACTTGAGTGTCTATGTTAGCTGATGAGGAATCGATAAAAATAAAGAAATAACATTCCAAAAAAGTTACCACATTCAACATGATTCATGTCAGTAAGAGCGGTTTCGTAAAGATCAAGTATCACTTCCGAGAGAAGGATTAAAATTATGCAGATGTCTTCCAAACACTAAGGATAATTGCAAAAGCCTTGGCTTTTTTTGAAATTTACCATTTCCTGGACTGGCAGAGCATTGACCATAGCAATCTTCTATTGAAAATTTGGACTTTTTCCGAATAATAGTAAATAATTTTTTTTTCCTAGGTAGTGTGGGACTCTATCTCTCTCCGTCACTATTATAGCGTGTTTTTCGTGTAATATTTCATCACGTAAACAAATCAAAGTCCACATACTTATCAAACTAACATAAAATTTCATGAATGAACTATTTTTCTCAACAGTAGCCCAAAAAAGTAAACATCTTTTTGATTTCGTGCTTTGCTGTTATTAATAGTGGCTAACAGGTGAGAAAAAAAGCCTAACGGAACGATGTTAACTGTCATTAGGTCACCTTCATGTATGTTAAGAGTTTATTGAATTATTAATGTCATATTAATCATTTACAGGAAAGTATATTACCAGAAAACATTGGAAAAATATGACAGTTCATTTAAATTTTATTTATTTTTTCACATATTTTTACTATACAGACATCAAAAAATCAATTTGATCAAGTCACCGTGACCTATTGTCAATAAATTATCATTCAGACTGTATTTATTCAGTGTTATTTAAATCAAAATTTCCCTTACTTGGCATTATTTTGTATATCGGAATACATTCTTTTCTTTACAGAAAAATCCTCGAAGTATTATGACATCAACTTTGCGAGGAGGGTTCACAAAATTGCCTTTCATGTATGAATATACAGGGTGTTCAAGTGGCGTAACTACACCCCCGCAGCCACAGGGAGCCCCGACTGGATTCATGAAAACTATCAAAACTGGAAACATATTAACAAATTAAAATTATCAAATGAATATTGGAGAAAGACGCTGTTTATTAATCTAGCTCTATTATTTATTCGCAATATACAGGGTGTACGGGAAAATGTGGCAGATCTTTTAGATTCAGGTAGAACATGAGAAAATGAGGTGATGAGTTCCTATAATATTACTCCGCAGAGGCCCTCCCGTGGAGATATGTCCCCCTAAGGGAGCCGATGAAAATCGGTTTTCACAAAAGACTTTCAAAGTACTCAGTCAGTATGATTTGATAAAAATGAAGGACACAACTGAGGACCTCTTAAAATAGTTGTACATATTTGATTGCCTCAATTTTTAAAACCCTGTATTACTATGACAAAGACTTGAAAAAAATAGATACCTATATAAATTTGGATAGCTTGAACCTTGAACTAAAAAAAATGTAGGTACTCCTGTTTATTTTCGATAAAATGAATAGTAATGGAGAAAAAAATCCTTTTTTGAAAATATTAAAATCTACATTATTTGTTCAGGTTGATTTTTACGAACATTTCAAAAAAAACCATTTGTTCAAATAATTTCGTTGAGGGTATCAATTTTTCGAGTTTTTTTTTTCAATACAAGTATCTTTTTTCCCCCAGAACGGTTCATTTCATCGATAATAAACAATCGATGTTATTTTTGACAACAGTTGTATTGATATGTTTATGGGAAATGAATGAGAATTATAATGCTTTGGAGACATTACGAGGAAAAATATTGTGGATTAGCAGAAATAATAAGAATCTACAATGGGGCGTTTTGATTTCGTTGAATTCGACTTTAGTCCAAATTTCAAGCTATCTAAATTTTTTTTCAAGTCTTTATCATACAGTTGAAGAATCAATCAATAAAATATACAACCCAGTTTTCCCCTGGTAAACTTAATAGGGTGGTTATGAGGACAATATTTCAAGAGGTCCTCAATAGTGTCAAGTCATACAAAAATTGCATGGAATTTTATCTATCACTTTGAAAGTTGAGAAGTCCTTTGAGGGGTCATATCTCCGCTAGAGGACCTGGCAAAAAAATTATAGAACTTAACTTCTCCATGTTTTATCCGAATCCAAGAGATTTCCCACATTTTCCCGTACACCCTGTAGATGATTGACAGATTTTTAATAATTTAAAAATTTATTTGCACTATAAGTATGAGTAGGTAGAGGGCCACATAAAAAGACTTGCGGGGGGGCCGAGATTTCTAGTTACGCCACTGGGGTGGGCAAATGAAAACTCAACACCCCGATTCTCCGGTCTTTGATGTTTTTTTTTGGCAAAAATTAGCTCAGGAATACGCTTTGAATTTATTGAACGCAATGAGGAGACACCCTGTGAAATGTTTGCTTACTAATGTTATGAAAGCATGTCTTATTTAGAAAGTGTTTTCTCAAAAACTTTAGGTTCATTCACACTTTTTTTTTGAAAATTACTAATTAAAAAGGGAAGATACCTACTTTGAGATTTGAAATTTTTTAAATTTGTAGTTAGATAGTGTTATGGAACCAGGAATGTCCTTTATGATATATGAGCAAAGTTGTTATTACTCTAATTTCTGTGTTAATTTTCATTTAAAATATATCTTTCTCTGTATGAAATGCAAACATTTCCAAAAATACATGATACGTCACTGAAGCAGGAAGGTGGGAGGTCCTAGAGTCTATTTTAGATTCAAGATGGCAGTATATTCACTGATGAAAGGAATATTAATGTACAAATAATATCGTCAAATCTCAAATAGTGTGAAAATCACACAAAAACAAGGCAAATCAAGCACTTAACACAGACAATGTGGAAGCAACATCGCATAAACTCCTCATAACCACTACCAACATGAATGAATTTTTTTACGCTTCATCGTAAAATCGATACGTAGTATTAGCGACTGGTAGATCGCAGGTATAAGAAACCTGATCTTGTTGACACATATTCGAGGCATTTCTGAAGGAGATGATACGTTTTGTGAAATAAATCGTGCCAGAATGAAAAATACATATTTGGATGCCAATAATATTGTTCTTGTTGTATCTTTAACTGATGGAATAAGATGAGAGTTGATTTTATCTTGATTCTATCATGTTTTAACTGTTGATAAATAAAGACAGTATAATCGAGTACCTTGTTGAAATCGGACACATGCCAATGATGCTGGTGCCAAACGTCGGGGGGCAGAGCTTTATTGGATAAACTGTGGTAGGGGTAGAAATAGGTATATTTGTTTTGTTGAAGCTAATGTATGATCGCTCTCAGAAAAGACAAGCTGGATCATTTTTTTTTATAGTCAATGAGGATTAGTAAGTACTGATGCCATTGATGATTAAAAAATAAACTCACGACCTCTACTAATGTACCAATCTCCGATTAAAGTGCGCCAATCAAAATCCACTACGCCACAGAACACATTATCTTTCTCCGTCTGGCTTATTGTCTTTAATAACCCTCTCTCTTTTGGGAGGTAATATAGTGCCGCCCCGTTTTTGACAATACAGTGAAATTTGCGTTTTCTTTTCCATTTATTGAGTATATTTTTGGGTATTTTGAAGAACATTTTTTGCTGATCAGTTTCAAATACTATGTAGAATATGTAATTTATAAAATTTCAAGTCATTTGAAAATGTATGTAAATTCTCCATTGTGTCCTGAGACATCAAGCAAAGGTAGAGTGTTCAGTTGCGTTGTTCAAATCAGGATTGGGATATAGAGTGCTTGGTACCTGTTGACTGTTCGCTACGTTTGGTGCAGGAGTATTGAGTACCAGTGGTGATGGTACGGCTAAGTCTCTTGAGATGGATTAATGCGGTTAGGATATATTTTTTGAGAATTGGTTTTTATTTACATGATGTGAACATTTTCTCGTATTTAAACTACATTTTTCCACTCGTTCTCGTCGTTTGTTATGACAAATTGTCTAGAAAATACATTGGTGAAAACATTGGGTCTCTACCTCTTGTAGTTTTTGATTTTACAATAATTATAATTATTCCAATTTTCATCTTCATAGCGACTTTTCTAGATGTTTTTCCAATTGTAAACTACATCTTCCAACTCATGTAAAATTTTCTGGAAAATTCATTTGTGACAAAATTGTGTCTATCTTTTGTAGTTTTTGAGTTATTTTATTTCGTAGACTCTACAATTCTCATTTTTATTTTTATAACGTCTCTTTTCTACGTTTTCACAAGTGAAAACTGCACTTAATCTTATTGAAAATTGTCTGGTTAATTCGAGCGGGTGATGATGGCTATTGATCACGAGGATGCGCATTCCGAGTCACAAAGGAGGAGACAGAAGCCCAGTCTAGTCAAAATCAGCGGTTTTTTAGTTTGTACGGCAAAGACCAAATATTTGGTAAGCGTGACGTCATATGGTCCTCGTGGGTACCAAATATTTGATCCTTACTGTATAAACTCAGTCGACCCTTAGATGGTGGAGTTATCACTTCTATTAGCCAATAGAAAGTGGATGTATAATACGCATATTGTTAAATAGTTATAAACAGACATTGTTTTTGTTTTCTTCTCATTCCTTTATTTTTGAGTCAAATTACTCCAATAGGAGTCACCTTTGATAATCGACTCAAATTGTCACCTATTCTCACCAAGAAAATAAAACAAACAAACTCCGGCTACGCTTCACTCTTCCCTCTCCTGGGGCAGAGGAAGCAAAATCTAACTCCTGGTTTGAAACAAGACTCACTCATAAAATAAATATTGAAAGTTTTCAAATTGTGAAAAATAAACAATCCTAAAAAACACTAATAGGCACGCAGACATTACCATACATCCCCAAATCAGCATCCAAGACACCATAGGAAAACCGCTAGACCCCTCCTTCCTTCTAACTTGGAAGTTTTCCTCCAAATAAGTAACCCCATGGTGCACTCCAAAAAATCAACTTATCAATGGGAAAGAGTGCAATGGCACTGGACCCCTCTCTTTAAGAAGTTTAGTTATGTCTGAGCTCATATTTTTTTTGGAGGTTAACGTGAGAGTGTAAAATATGTCATGTTTGGCATTGACCAAGAGAACTCCCACATCGGCACGAAGTTAATTTGTGACCAACGCTCCCGTTTTCGAACGTCTTCTTTCTTCGTCACACATTTTGAGGAGTTGTCCAGTTGATGCTGATAGATTTCTATTGATTGTATTTTGCGCGTGGATTGTTTTCATAACATCGGTAATTGGATATTATTGATCTAACCGAATCATCCCCATCTCTGAAAATAGATAATATACGAGAGGAGAAGGATGAAAACCTTCTTCTCAACTTCAGATTATGGAAGGGAGTAAAGCGATTCAGAACACTCCTAAAAGACAACCTTTACTAAAAAGACTTTTACCATCAGAAACATGGAATTTTTGATTAGCGAATATAAATCTAGAAGGCTAAATGTCAGCATATATCCGTTCCAGATTACAAAAACAAATACAAATCACAAGAATTGCTATGCATTATCAGATAGACACTCATGTCTTGTTCCTTGGTTCAAATCAGCCATCAACCAAAATGGCCGACCAGGTTTGACCAAAACAACATTCAGTTGAATGGTTGGAAGCACTAACTCTGCATAAAACACCTTTATCACTGTCTTTTTCTTATCCCATCAAGTTCACGAAAACCTTGATACATCACTATCAATATAGATCGACACTCAATAAAATCAATCAAATACCCAAGAATGGTGATATTCAAATTAACTCAAATATCAAGCTATACAGGAAGTAGAATATTTCAGATTTACAACTAACATGAATGTGTTAACAGTGGCAATGAACACAGTTCATTACACTCCAGCGAGTAGGCAAATAATATACAAGTTAAATGACAGAAAAGCAAAATTATGTTCAATGAGACTGCTGTAATGACTAAGGAATAGTATCGATTATTATTTACTAGTTTTTCCGACAAGGAAATATTTCTCTCGTTTTTGTGAAGGACGTAATACACGACAATATTATTTTAGGAAGTGAATAGATTGTGGTGTATTAGATTTAATTTGTTGTTCATTACTTATCAGATGAGTCAAACTATAGTTAACTCTGAATTGAAATGTCATTGTTATGGAATATGATGAAGCATTTTTGGGACAATTTTTGAAAATTATAGTTTTGCCAACAGAAGCTCTTAGACGTCGTAAGCCATACGACTTTTGGATTCGACTTACAGTTAAACTCTATGCTATATGATTATTTATGTTGCCTTTTATAGTAAATAATAGGTATCAATAAATTAGTAAGAAAATGAAGGTTAAAGCCAGAGGCGTATTCTTTACATGAATTAACACAGGAAAACATTTTTGGAACCATGCTCATGACAACTTTTCGGATGATTTCCATGTGAGTATGTGAGGAATACGCCACTGGCTTGATAACGCTCAGTTTTGAATCACTCCGTATAAGTGACCACCAAGTAAAATACAAAGATTCAGTGGACTAAAGCTGAGTAAACACTCGAAAGCGATTTTTTTCCCACAAATCACTAAAGACTCAAACAGGACAGAGCGTTGTACAAGAATATGTTAATATTTATCAGGTGATCCTTCTGCGATTAAGATTTCGACTCTCCGTCGTTAGATGCTTGAATGGTTTCAATTTTAATACAAGCTGAATTATTAACTTTTTGTCTGCGATTTATTAATCATTATATTCTTTACTACTCACTTAATTTCAATGGCTATTGAGGGTGCCGCTAAATATTCGAACTAAAAATAATAATTTTTGCCCACCGAGGGAATCGAACTCACGTCCATTAGAGGCTCCGTCCTTTCGGTCCGACATCTTACCTGCTGTACCATGGAGCTCAAGGTATCCCTAGTTCAACACAAAACTTTGACCCAGTGTTGTGTTTAGTGAAGATGGTATCAAGGAATGGAAGACATACTGGAAGGAATAGAGATTGTCCAATATAAAATCGAACGTCAAGTCTTCTAGTTTTGGGAAATTTGCAGTTACCGTTGTTTTCGTAAAAAATCGAAACAAAACCATTCGTTTCATAAGGTTTCGATCAGTAATATCATAATCAGGTGTGAGGAGTCAAGGCAACTTCATTGATTTTTAGTAATAAACAAAAAGAGGTGAACATTTTACCAAGGATTTTGTTTTTCAGTGTGCGATTCAAAAGCTGAGAAAAAAATACATGAGCGGTGCATATATAGGGCGTATTTTACCCAAGATGAGGGTTTTCTTGTAACATGAGACAAGACTTGGTGGAAGAAGCAAATTTCTCTTTTTTTTCCTTTAGGTTTTACATCTTGCATGATGATTTTGCATTACCATTATCATTTGAGATTTACTACACTGTTTCTAAGAAATTCAGCTCTTTTTTCGTATTAAATAGAGTTTCCGCACAGGGACTTTCCTGTATTTTAATATTTTGGGGCGAATTTCCCATTATACACGCTGATACGTCTTGAGTGAGGAAATCTAGAAGGCAACAGAAAACAAAACAAAAATGAGCAGGGAAGAAGCTGAAAAAGTCGTCCGTAGCACAGGTTACGTGATAAAACAGATTCCATAACTCGACCAATCAAACCATAATCTTACCTCACTCAACAACAACACAATCATTATCGGATTCAACAACATATCATCCTCACTGGACCAGGTAACTCAGCCATCACCTTCACCAAATATAGAAACATAACCTTAGCTAACCGAACAAACCCAACCATAACCTAACAATATATTTTGACACGACCAATCCAATCCACCATAGTTCAATTCCCAACACCTTACATCTCTAAGTATCTGATTTGGTTGACTGCGTCTTGACTTGACGGCTCAGTGATGAGCCGTCGACGGCTTCGTCCCGACTGCTCAAAAACATCTGAAGATATTGATGCCGCCTGGTTGGGCTTTGATTACAGCAGAAAAACTCTTCTCATATTGATGACTAATATTAATAGATGATAAAGTTTAATGATTTCCTAGCATTTTTGATCATAAAAAGGTCTTCAGGAGTTACCAGATTTGGAAAAATTAGATTGGATTGGAGTTATCGAAGGGAACCTTTTTAAGAAGAAATACTTAGATCTGTATATACAAGCCAAGTACCTACTTTCAATGCCGATGAAAAGCAGTCACAGATGTCAAGGCCTAATCAAGCGACCTTAACGACCGGCCGTTATTGCTGAAGGTCGCGGGGGGCTAAGAAAAACAAAAATAATTTATTTCATCGATGACGTCGAGCTCCTTTATGTTCACATACTATCAAAATATCCACAGTAACAGATTGGTTGACTTATGTTGGACTTCTAATCCGACGATCCTTGGTTCGAATCCCATGCCTTGGAAATTCCCTCTCTTGCCGGAAAAAATTTAATTGTTGATGTAGATAAGACAACATTGCGATGAAAGTGCTATTTATTTTGACATATTTTTAAAAATAACGCGCGAAACCGGTTTGACTCTTCCTCACCCCGCCCGGTCCCTGTCGGATCGCTCAGTTCCCGTCATTGTAGCGTTATTTGGCGGTAGCTTTAAACACTCTTGGCACCTCATGATCCGGATGGCTTCAAAAAGCAGTGATGAAGCTTATATTTATTAAGCAAGCTTTGACAATGTCTTTCAGCATCCTGTATAGTTTTCTAGACTTGAATGAGTTTCAAAAAATTATGGCCTCTGGAGGTCCGGAAAACAAAGTGAAAAATTGGGGAGAAAAAATTGGAAAATATGAACTGTGAAGAAACCAACTCATCATAATAGTACCAAATAAGAATTCCTAAAAATAATTTGGAATACTTCTTTTCAAAACAATTTTTTGGATAAGAGTGGTATTTCAACAAAACAATTTTAGATCATTCAAGACAAAATACAGGGTGACAATTTAAAAAAGACCAGCATTTGATTGTGTCCAAATCAATGATAGTATGAAGATTTGGCAATACATATCAATTAAGATATCGAGGGGGACAACTTTTGAGGTATCTGTTGTTTTTCTGGAATCAACCCTCTCACGCCCAGGGAAATAACCCCTGAAATTTCAAATAGCAACCCCCACTTATCTTGCGATTTTTGAAATCTTCACGTTATTCTCCATACGCTACATCACTCTTTTTCAAAATTGAAGTTCCTAACTTCACAAAATTTTTCAAACGAACAGAATTAATTATTCCTTGAACTGATGATAGTATGAAAATTTGGTATTTCAAAAAGGTATTTTTTCTATATCTTTTGAAATAGGAGAGTAACAGAGACTTCATCAGGAATCCCTCGAAAAATACTTTTGAAACAGCCCTTGTAAATTTGAATGTGTCAAAAAGATAGGAGTGCCTTGCCAACGGTGGGTATTTTGAGGATCTACACTAGTTTTTTGTTTTTTTTTTGAGGGTTTTATTTAATATTTTTGGAATAAGGTGCTTACTGGTCCATTGTATCATTTTTGGCGTATGGTGCACTGTATTCTACATGACAGCTGCTCGTAGAAAAAAAAACGAAAAATAGTTGGCATTCTCACTTATAGGCTTTTCTTTTAACATTAACTCAAGAACATGTTAGACGCGGATACTGATACACCCTGTATGTTTTTTCAGTGATTTTGATAGGAAAATGGTTGCTGATTTCAATGGTAACTTTTTTCATGGAGCTTTATTTTCTAGTTTTTGAGCTATGCATTTTTTTCACCTCGTTGCATTTTTCCAATCTTTCGACAAGGTTTTTTTGAAATTTCAGTGAGGCACTTTGTTTTTTCAGTGTGTTTGAATTAATTGGCAACTTGTCAACTATAGGGGACACATGAAACAACCAAAAATGACTGAAAATCAGCATGATTTGGCAACTATTTGTAACATTTCAGGAGGCTGAACGTTTGGAACCGGCCGAAGACACTCAAATTATGTACTACGACTACAGTGAAAAACGTTCTCTACCAATCGGTATTCCCAAACATCATGGCGATCTCAAAAAGGAGTTCTGCCATTTTGAAACCTTCATCATTATTTCGGAATTGTTTTTATCAGCGAGATTGTTTTTTAAATGTCCAAAAATATACTAAATAATCAACTGTTTTTCATTTCGCTACATGTCCGAAAACGGGGCGTCACTTAGGTGTTACGATGTAACGTTATTCTGCTGCTATTAGTGCGGAGTTTTCTTCTTTGAAATGAGCTATAGAATAGTCAAATCGGTGAAGAAATTTCAAAGCAATTTAGGCAATTTAATATATAATAATATAATAGGCAATAATAGGCAATTTAGTAACTTCAAGTTTGACGGCCTGTAGCTGGCTTATTTGACAACTTAGAGAGAAGTGTCGGGGCAATTTTGTAAAGAATATGGTCCGGATTCTCTTTCGGTAGTTCACTTGGAAAAATTTCGAAAATATGTGGATTTTCTATTTTCACAGTATACCGTCACGCTCCCTTGCGGCGATTCCAGAAGCTTGAAATATACTAACAGCATTTTCTTTTGGGCATATAACTCTACAGATTTTTTTTCTTGAGTCTATGATGAATAGTTCACAAGAACGGGCACCCCGTTTCTGAAAATAAATCACTCTGTACATCTGTGATAAAACGAATACTTTCAAAAATACTCATAGCTATAATACAAGAAATAAGGAAGACTTTATACTCATACATAAATGTAAATCAAGTTAACTTTATGATTCAATTTTTTATGAAGGTCTCCATGACTTCAATTGTTTACCAGCTTAAATGAAAGAAAGCAATGATAAGATTTTATTAAGAAAATATCTTCTAGAAGAATGTTGATTGGCACATCATTCCTATTTTTTGTTACTTTCCACAATTGTATAGTTTTATAATACCTATTATTATTTACTGTGAATCATTTATTTTATTTTCGTACCATGTATCCTGAAGCTTTTGCTTAATAAGAAACTATATTAATTAGGAAAACTGTCAAAAAACAATGTTTTCAAATGGAAATCCCCAATTTGTACCATTTAATCTTATTAAGAATTAAAAATAAAGGTGAGTTTGTGTGAGATTGTCCAATCCAAAAATTCTTATTTTTATTATTTTTTTTTTAATTTTTGGAATGGACAATCTTTCACATACTCACCATTATTTCTTTGCTCAATAAGATGAAATGATAAAAATAGATTTTTGGCAATTTTCTTCAGTTAAATTTGTACCTTATTTTTGGGCCACTCTCTAATAATAGTTTTTATAATGTGAGAAATAATATTATTTAGTTGTTTCCTCTTAGCAAGAAATCCAATACAAATTGAATAATGAAAGCTTTCTCATACTTACGAAACATTTACATCTAAATAGCACCCTAGAATAGCTATTCACCTAACAAGTGCGGAAATAGTTATTTTCCTAACAAGTTCGCAAAGTGATGCTTTCCCGCACGCAAAAGCAGTAAGACGAACGACGAGAAGCGGAGTTCGGATATGCTTTAAGGGCGGAAAAGACACTTTGCGAACGTTTTAGGAACAATATTTTTTCTACGAGCGTTCACAGATTAGACACGAAAAACTTTAGATAATATATTATTTGAACGCACTTAAAAACATAGAACTTGAGAATAATGATTATTTATGCTTAACAATATATTTATATTGAAAGAACAGTTTGTGGCGGCAGCTGGAAATTGGATAATATGGGTATAATCAAAAACATAATTGATTTATTTTATATTTGAAATGCAAGGGCATGTCCGATCACTGTTAATAAAATTTCCTCTTTTGTCGCCTTATTCCCTGCTATTGGCAACACTGTTTTGATTTGACATGACACTCTAGACAGCTGCGTCAGTCAGTCTTCGTATAATCGTTTATACTTTTATAAATTTGATTGTCCGTTTGTTTGTATACATGATCAGGTTTTTTTGATGCCAGTATTCAGCTCAAATCTTACGAAGATTTCCGATAAACACAGTAGTTTGCACCGAAATCAAGCAAGAACAACTCACAAATGCCGATTGAAAGTCGTCATTATCAATGTTTGTTTACGTTACTGGCGAATGCGTTTTTAACGCAAAAAAAGAATTGTGTGTTTCATTTTGATTTTGACTGAAAAGGGAAAAGTAACAAGAACATTATTTTGTGCATTATCTACAGTTTGGTTGGTATGGAAACGAAGTTTAAAACAACAAATTGATAGGTAGTTATTTTAGTTGACATTTGAGTGCGGGAAAAGGTAACTTTGCACACGCAAATGAGTGTGCGAAGTGGTTACTCTGCGCACGCTTGTAGAAAAATTAGTTTTTCCGCACGAGTCTGCCGTTCACCGACCGACGCGTAGCGGAGTTTGGTGAAGCAGCCGAGGGCGGAAAAACATTTTCCGCAAGTGTTAGGTACAATAGTTTTTCTACAGACGTGCGGAAATAAGGATATAATTCGTAATTTAAAAATTTCTGATGCAACTAATGACAAATAAATAATAATGAATGTCGAAATGTGTAACTAAGCGACCATAGTTACCTGGAAACCTGGTTGCTGTTTGCTTATGATATTGTTAATTTTTCCGCACTGGTGAGGGAAATCTGATTTTCCACACGGATATCGGTGCGGAAAACGTCATTTTTGACACAAAAACTTAAATAATTCAAAAACGCTTATATTAGCTTCAGGACTTGATACATGAAATCTGCCTAAAATTTTACGTAGAATCCAAAAAATGGAATAATATAAAACCGCATCCACAAATAATGAAAATCGACGTCAATTTAAAATTAATTTGTTTCTCATTTTAGCCGGTCACTGTATATTCTGCATTGATTTTTATTCAAAGAAAACAAAATAAAAGAAATTTGAAGAATCTTGAAAAAAATAATTGTTTTGAATCAGGAAACAAAAAACTCATTTGAGATGGTCCCGTGTGGTTTTATCCGCTCATACATAATGACCTTCCATGTTACTCGATATTTTATGCTGAATAGGAAAAAATATTCATCACTACCTACAAATAATGTTGAACAAAGCTAATTTGGAATTATTCAATGGATTCTTTATGAAAGTACCCAGTTGACCAATCCTATAAAATACAGTAGTTTTCAAACCATGAAGCTCGTTATCTATTTCTGGTTAAATGCCCAAGTTAATTTCAACATAGAAGAAAGGCTAGTCTATCATATCAAGCCACCTGAATTTTTCCAAAGAATTGTTTTTGTTGAAGTCCTTATAAAGAAATCTATATAGACCAGGAAAAGATGCCTATCTTTTTTATATTTAGAAATGCAAATAGATGTTGTTCGCGCATAATTTAATGCAATAACGAATACGGAAGACATAAGGATTTTTCGAAAATGTTGCATTGTCGACATTTGTGTATCATATCATAGCATATATGTTTCCGCAATTGGACATAAGACGAACAAACTTGAACTTGTCCATATAACTAAGTGAGAATTTAATATTTTTATTTGTTTTTATGAATAAAAGAAATGAAAAACGCGATGAATGAAGCAGAAATTATTTAACTAAAAAAGTCTAGGAGAATTGATGAAAAATTTATTAAATTAAAATTTTCAAATGCTTTCTTCTCGATATCTAAGCGTGGTAAAAACAGCTTGTTTACTGCACGTCATGGAAAGCTTCAACAGTGGCTTGGCTGTGAGTTATTATTTAAGCTGACTAGAGAAGAAAGCGATTTGTAACAGATTATTTTTTATTAATCTTTCGTGCTTCCACAATACTTCATGAATTTTCTGACATCTATCCTGATCAACTAGACAGATGATTTTGATCATCATAGAGATAACGGATCCTCATAACCTTTTGAGGCCTAATATTCTTTGTTCTACGAATGTGTTCAATATGTCAATGTTTCCTCTGATGCGGTGAAGAATGCACCCAATTTAATGTGAATTTTCAAATAATGATCAATCACAGGAAAATGTTATCATTGTTATGTGAAATTATTGATTCTCGCCAAGTGCTAAGTGAAGAAAATATATTTATTTATTTGAGAAAGTGCTATCTCTTTCTTGAGTTAAGAATATTTTATTAAAATCTTGAAAAGTTTGATTGGATCTGCCTTTTTTTCAAACTCAGCTCTCTGATATCATTTTTGAAAAATGCCATTCTGATGATCTACTTGAAACAAAAATGAAGGGTAAGTTTACCTAAAAACCTGATATACCTATTGTACTGTATTGAATATGCATATTACTGAGTTTTAAGAAAAAACGCGTATTCTTTTTTGCTTTTAACGGTTTAAATGGTCACGTGACCATTAAAATGTTGAAGCGCGCCATATAGCCTGTAGTTTGTTGATAGCCACGTGTAAATCCTTTCAAAATGACTCGACTTCATCTTCATTTGATTTTTTATTTCAAAATGGATTACAGATGTCATTTCGACGTTTTCAGCTGTCATCGTAACTGCTTTTTTTTAATCACCAGATTTTTTTTTCTCTTATCTATGACCAGAAAAGTACATACAAATAAATTTGGATTTTTCGTGACCACTACTCAATTTATATCAAAATTTGTTTCTGGCCAAAAGATATGAAATTTGAATCAAGTCAGAATTTAAACCAAGATTATTTGGAAATTTGTTATTTCCAGACAGTTGCGAATTACGTTTCATTATAATCGACATTTTCAGACATTTATGAAATTATACGGAGTGGCCCAGTTCTATCCGGCAATATAAAACAATTCGAACCGATTAATTGAAATGGAAAATTTGTATTTTACAAAAATTCAACAATTTTGAAATCAGTAGCGTCTAAAAATGGACATAACCTCGATTGTTTGATTGGGCTTGACATGGTTCGGGAGGACATTTATTTTCATCGTCTTTAAGAACAAAACAAAAAAAGATTATCAACTAAATTTTGTTTATAGAAAATGGTAGTTTGACTGTTTCAAATCAAACGTTTGAAAATCATTCCATTCCAATCAGTTGAATCTAAATTTTCAATAGCATCGGATAAAACTGAGTCACTCTGTAGACAGTTGTTTCAAATCGCGTACTTCAAAAAAAATACGCAGACTTTAAATCTTTTTAATAATCAGTTTGAACGCAGAATCAAGATGTGCAAAACTAAAAACGATAATTCTAAGTTTGTTGCAATGAATCATTTTTAAATAATGAATCCGACTGTCAGGAAGAACTATCAATGCAAAAACGTCATTGACGTCCTTGTCATGCATGAACAGAAAATGTCGACATTGGGTGACAAAAACGAAACAAAATCTCCAAAATTCCAGTAATATTAGTTTTTGCTAAATTCAATACCTTATTGAAATTTTATTGCTTGTTGATAAATTACTATTTTATTGCTTCCAAAGAACTCATAATTATTTTATTCTCAGGTTAAAGTATCAATCTTGGTATGTTTCGAATAGTATAATTAATTTCCTTATATCAGGTTAAATGATTTCAATTTTGCTTGTCTAATAGACAAAATCGTAGTTGATTAAAAATTATTTATGAAGATAGATTTTTAAATATTTTTTATCCAGTGATTTTCTCTTCATATACAGGGGGATTTTTGTAAGTGGGTTTCGGGGAATGATGGAGGACGTCGAAATATCAATTTTGATAAAGCACACTGTGGGTTGAAAATGGGAAAAAATGAAAAAAATCACACCACATCTACGCCACGTATTTTTCAAAAACTTTAACTTCAACACCCCCTTTTTACAATCCACGTTATTGTATAAAAAGATTTAGATTATTCAATTGAATATGAAGCATCAAAGAATATAGAAAATTAGGCAAAATGAAATTTGATGTAGATATGATTTTTTCTAATCCCAGCGGCATGTGTGATACTGTTTATTATTATAATATGATACGCTCGCGAATGCGAGGAAATGTATCCGGTCTAATTAATTTATCTATGCGACTAATTTTTTTCTTGGATCGTTATGTTATGGATATGATTATGTTGTAATCTTCTGACACAGAAGGCTCGAAGTCATTAACCTTTGACAAACTGAATTTATTTTGACAGATTTGTCATTATCGAATAAATTTACTTTTTGTTAATTTTATTGAAGATAAACTTGGACCTCTCAGGTTATCTGCTGAGAGCTGATTAGTTTGGATACACAGGCTGATCAAACTCAAGTCTTCACCATTGCTGACTTCTGTACTATCGAAGATACGAGAACTAGTAGTTTTTTGCTGATCAACGCAATTTATTTCAAAAAAAGTATTTTTTTTTCAAGTATATTTTCATCCTAATTCATGGGCTACTCTATCCTGAACATGAAAGGTTATTATGCTTTTTTTGCCAAAACCAAAACTGACGAAGTTATTAGGGGAGAAATATATCAGAGTAACAAGTTTCATCAATTGGATTCTTTCAAGATGAGTTTTACAAACAAAATACGTTCAACAAGTTATACCTAAAAACTTGGCAAATATGGCAACTGATATGTATTGTGATGTTTTTCGCTAGAGAAAACACTTGTCCAAATTTATTTATTCAAAGTCACCACAGCACAATCACAAATATTTGTGTACACAGTCGCAGCCTATTCATGCTTTACGATTTATATTCCGCGGCTAATCAATAACTGGATTCAATGGCGGCACCGCGGTAATACGCATCCCAGGCTTCTTCGTCAAAAATGCAAGAATACCCCAGATCTTTCGAGAATCATCCATAAGCTTCCACCGCGTTCGCGCAGCAACACAATGGCGTTGCAGGGCAAATATGGGCGACAGAATGATGTCTTGTCAACATTGCCCCCTCCTTAAGACATTTCGTTCCGAAATGTCTTCATGTCGGTATCGTCATCTGTCCCCAAACTTGCAGCGCGATGTACGATGAAAATAGTAGTCCACAGTCCTTTGGTTCGACCTCCTGGTAGGAAAGCAGCATACCAGGATGTCGATGCCACTTCCCTTGAAGATCACTTCCAGCATGCTTCTCACTACACGCCAGTCCATTCGGTCATGCGAATGATTGAGGGCGCTCCAGACATAACTGTAGATGGTCAGATATTGTGGAAGCTTTCTCGTTACAAGGAAGAACAGGTGTCGTGTCCCTCCCCTGATTTGTAGCACCCTCCCAACCTCTGGCCTTCGTCGTCGCAGATGGTCCAATTGTCCGAATTTCCGTTTGAAAGCAGCAGCAAGTCCACTCTTGCCATTCTCGACTTTCTGGCCATTGGACTAAAGGGACATGATGGCCTCCGCTGACACGTCCTCCTTGGGTGACGTGACCTGCCTTACTTCAGCCTTCTGATCTTCATATTTCCCAGCATACCGCGCCAAACGGTTGAAATGAACAACCCTAGATTTTCCTCGTGGAGGTTGTAGACGACGTCATTGATCCGCTCCTGGATCTCATACGGGCCCATCCAAGAACTTTGTGGTTTTGGAGAAAAGCCGCGTCGCGTCGCCTCTGTGAGTTGTGTAGTCAAACCAGATACCCAACCTGGAACCCGACATCCATGCACGGCATTCACGTCGTAGGCCTCCTTGATCCTGTCGCTGGCACTTCAGACGGACACGCTGATTAACCTAGCAGGAGTTTCGCCTGTCGATTCGTGCACTGCGGATCGGTATACCAAGAGGAATTGGTGGAGGTGTTCCTCCCAGTCCCTTTGATGGTCAGAGACAACTTTGGCCAAGTGTCGATTGATGGTCCTGTTCATTTGCTCCACCATGCCATCCGATTGTGGGTGCAGCGCTGCCGTTCTTGTCTGTTTGATCTTCAAGACTTCACAAACATTCTGGAACAACAACGATTCTGCCCTGGTTCGAATACATCCCCAATGGAACACCAAAACGGCAGATTCATTCCTTAACCTGTAAATCAGCTACTGTTGCCACTTTTTGGTTTGGCAAGGCATACGCTTCGGCCCACTTGCCAAACTAGTCCATCACGACCAGGATGTATTTATTTCCTCCGTTGGACTCAGAAAGTGGTCCAGCAACATCTATGGCTATCCTCTCAAACGGGCTTCCGACATTGTACTAGCGCATAGGAGCTTTTGGACGTTTCTGTGGTCCATCATTTGCAGCACAAACTGCATATTTTTTGCTCCACTTCCGCACGGCGCGCGGCGCCGCCGGCCTATCAGTTGACCCTGTAAAACTATTCTCGCAGCTTAACCAGCGTCTTGCTCACAATCCGATGTTTACCCTTGATGCCATCATGGACCTCCTTCACAACTTCTGTCTGTCTGCTTCGAGAAACCACCATCTGCCTCCGATCTTCCGTGCCATCCCGATTTTTCACTAGTCTCATCAGGATGTTGTCGCTGATAACCATTGAGCCCTGTGGGATTTTACTGTAGTTGAAAATCGTGCGACCTTCTGCCAAGTCGGTCGTTTGCCTGCTGGCTTCCATTCAATGATGAGCTTTAGATCTAGATCTTTCTCTTGGTCCTCGCGAAGTGCCTTATGCTGCCAGAAATCATCCACCACAGTTGTCCTCAAACGCTTGCTTCCTTTTCTCGGATATGTGACAGAACTCCGGTCTCCGGGACAAGCCATCAAAGCTTTTGTGGCTTGATCTTGCTCGATTATCCTTGTTTTCCGATGCCAGCGCAGGTCCCCGTATCCCTTTCTAACAGCTTCTACGAATATGCTCATACTCTACAAAGTTCCAACACCAAAGCTACTTTCGCTTGGATGCCTCCATTTCTTTTACCACTCTCCTCACAATTGCGTCTTCCTCCAGAACATCCTGTTCCGCGCAGGAAGCTTGCAGCACTGCTTCGCCGCTTCGAGTTCCAACGCTTTGACCAGCGCATCCACCAGATTTTCAGGACGATGAAGAATCAAGAATATCCTTATCTCCTGTTTCCGCAGTCCATCTAGGCGAAGGCCTGAACCGCAAGTCTCTCCATTACGTTCTTCGGTGTGGTTGGGTGAGCCAGTCGTGAAAGGCGAGCTACATCAGCTTGAAGCTCTTTCCAGCTCTCGTTGGTCTTCTGAGAGCGGTCCTTCACCTGCGAGTGGTAAACGAGCTCCAAGTGAATCTGCCCATATTGGAGTTCCAGGTGCTTAACCAGTACATCGTAGTCTTGCTGCTCCCGGGTATTCAGCGTCTGCAGGATTCACGTCGCCCCCCCACAAAGTACCAGACTTAATGCCAGGGCTTTTTCCGATCAAGTTCATTCATTTGTCCCTGCTGCTGCCTCGAACTGGCGATGGTGATTGTTCCAGGACAGCTTTCCATCAAACTGAGGGGCTTTCATGTGGACTCTGACGGTATCAGCCTCTATCTTAGCACTCGCATCTTGGCTCCCGAATGTCACTTCTGGTTGTTTCTTGATCACTGTTACTTGTCTTTTAATTTGCTCCATCTCTGCTTCCAAAGTCTTCTCTTCATCTTCTAGCTGTTTCCCGATTTCTTCTGCCACCTGATCCTTCAAGTGGTTGTAGTTGTCCACCAGCTTGATTTTCTCCTCCATAGCTCTAGAGGTATCTTTGAGCTTCTATTTCATTCTCTCTTACATAGATCTATGGCATTCTTTGAACTTTTCTTCCAAAGCTCTGGAAGATTCCTCCGACTTCTCCATTTTCCTCGAGTTCTCTTCCATAGTTCTAGAAGATTCTTCGAGCTTATCCTCCATTTTTCTCGAGTTCTCTTCCATGTCTCTAGAAGATTCATTGAACTTCTATTCCAATTTTCCTTCCATATGGCTCTAGAAGATTCTCCAAACTCATTTTCCAACTTCCTCGAGTTCTCTTCCAATAATCTTTTCACTGCATTGGGATCAGGAATCTCGAATTAGAACGTATCAGGATCAATGCCATCTTCCAATGAAGCCTCACTAAGTCTCTGTTGTAGATCAGCCTTCTTACGACTCGTAACCAAATCACGCTCGTCCCGCTCCCTTTTCAACACGGATACCTTTAATCCACTTAAAAGCACTAGTTTCATGACCATTATAGCGAATATTTATGTTCGTCTCCATAGCACACAATAAATCCCACTTTTGATACCAATGTAATGTTTTTCGCCATAGACCCTTGTTCAACTTTAATGTATTTATTCAAAGTCACTACAGCACAACCACAAATATTTATGTATTTATGTATGTATGTTATGTATTATTTATGTTTTTAGATTTACATTTCGCGGAAAATCAATAACTGGACTCAATGGCAGCACCTGTCTTATATATCCCAGGCCCCTTCGCCGAAAATGCAAGAATACCCCAGATCATTCGAGAATTATCTATAAGCTTCCACCGCGTTCGCGCACCAGCACAGTGGCGTTGAAGGGCAAATATCGGCGACAAAATGATGTCTCATCACAGTATTATTTTTGATTATTTTGAATAGGCTCGCTCTGGGCTCACCAAAAATAAAATCCACTCAACACTTTTTTCAAATGGCGAGGTGGAGATCTACAATTTTGAGAAAAATCAAGCCAGTCCTACATAATGGTAGGCCATGGAAGCTCCCGATTTGTCTATATTAGATTTCATTTTGTTGAGATTTCTGAAAGATAAGACTTGCGTAATGCTATTAGAAAGAAGTTGGGACTATAAAAAAAACATTTTCACTCACTTCATCTAAATTATATGATAGCTGAGATAGAAGGGGTGTCCGGAAATAGATAATTTTCAATTTCGTCCTGTATATCAAAAACAAAGAGAACCATAAAAAGTTTGTTTGTGGCTTCGTTCGTTTCTCAAAAAAAAAAATATATCACAGCATAGACAAGGAAAACATGGCTCCCTGAACTGTAATTAGGAAAAAAAACAGAATCATATTGGAGAACGGAAAACATTTCTTGTTTTTCAGATTTGAAATGTGAATTGAAAAAAAATACTTTCCGATATTAAACCAAATTGATACAATTTATTATTGATGGATCTTGAATTAAAATCAAAAACAACCCTACTCAGAAAATATTATACCAAGCGACTTCTTCATTAAAGGGTATACACTGAAAAAAGGTGAACAGAATAAGGAAGTAGAACAAACATTTTTTGAAAAAGATCATGGTGTGACGCTCCAAAAACATATTCCCATAATATTCAATGTGGGATTTTAATAGATCGAATAATCATTGCTGCTTATTTATAGGAGCAATCGTTGAATTTAACAACCTTTTAATGACAAATTCTTTCTCTATATGTATTTTCTCAAATTCAGTAGCCAAAATATGGGGCACATGCCTGACATTCAAGGTCGTAAAAATTGGACATGGATCATTTGAGCTCAATTTAAAAAAAAACATTTTACATTCAATATAGCAATTAAGAAATCAATTTAAAATGTTAAAATATGTAAACTATAAATGACCATTAAACATACAAGCATTGTGTCCAATTTGAACACTTTCGCATGCAAATTTCGCAACAAATCACGTCTTATCTCAGAGGAAGATTCATTTGTCTATCAAAATGAATAATTTTCTGACAAATCGCCAAAAATATCCAAATAATAACCAGAATCCAAAAGTTGTTTCTAGAAACATAGAAGACATACTAATTATGCCGGTGCAATTTTACTAATTGCATAAAAGCGTCAAACTACTACGAGTACATTAGCGTCATCCATCAATTTTTGTTCTCGAAAATATTCAATTAAAATCATATATGCTAAATAATGTTTAATAATGCACGGCTATTTACTCATTAACTTACTTTTGATAATTTGTAGAATATTCTGTGGATGGAAATATATGGAAATTTTCAGAAATATTTCCAAGTTTGAACATGTAAGGTGTCTCTGGCAGACATCGCTTCCATTGATCGCGGTGATCAAATGATCAAAGATTTAAGTTTCGAATTTCTTTGTCATGCAGCCTATCCGCCAGATTTGTTTTCCTTGGATTAATTGACATTGAAAACGTGTCATGGTGGTGGAGGTTATTGATAATCGCTGAGTCTTTTTGAATTTTCCATGTTGAGTTACCTCTTTAACTATTTGGTATCCAGTTAAGATCAGCTCAATTCCATCATTCCACGTTCTAAAACGTGCAAGGCCCAATGTATATAGAAATGACGAGGCCTGTACCGCGCCGCCGCCTTCTATGTTAATTGGACCTAAAACAACCTTGGTGACAGTACACAAATCTGGTTGGGGTTTGTTATGAATGGCCTTGAAATTAAAGATACATTTGTCGACTTTATCCGATACATGCAATGTATTGAAACTTTCACCAACTCTTCATAAATGAAAACGATAATTTGATCAAATTTTGCAAAATTATCTTTGATGCAAAGACATTATTATGCGGTTGGCCGTTGTTAAATAAAAGGTTGGAACAGGGTCGTGCTAAACGTTCAGAGTGATGGGAGAGTCATGTAGATCAAAGCGCCACTCTTCGGCAGAATCATCAACCACTAGTTATATTTTCCGCAACAAGAGTGGTGGATTCTTTACCATTGTGTCGTCAATCGATCTCACAACGTCTAGCGTCAGACCCCAGCTATGCTGATGAGGCTTAGTGGGCAGAAACGTTCATAGATTGCTCTGACTGTGGAAATAGTTCGAAATGATTTTCCTTGTTTAGAATAATTTTCGCATAAATAGCGCCTTGATACCGGTTTTATCCCGAATAAGAATCATCAGTCAGCATGGAACAACTTACACAGATATGACTCTTTGATACAGCAGCACAAGGGCGAATCCAAATTTTTTCCAATGTAATTATTCCATTTTTGAAGTAGTATAAACTTATTTTACTGTGTAATTTAAGGTTTTCTGACAGAAGTAAATTTTTGGTTGTGACGTCCCGAATCTGCGATTTTTTTTTCACAACCAACACTATCTACCAATTTTGACTCTATCAACATATTCTTCTGTCCTTGATCATCATCATCATCATCATCATCAGTGAATTTTTTCGGCGAAAACCGTCTTAATACCTTGCATACCAGACGCTGAGGGTGATGAAACAACAAACTGACACTATTAAGCTAAACAAGCGGGTTAATTTGTGACACCCAATAACCAAAATACCAGAATACAGAATAACATATTTTTTCGCGTTTTTACCCTTTTTGTTGAAGATAATTTTGGCTACCTTGGGTTAATTTGAGTCTAGTCCGCTTGGGTGAGTCTGGGTTGATTAGGTTTAGTTTCTTGGGTTAACTCGAGTTGGTTTGGTCAAGAAAGGTCATTTTAGGTTAGTCTTAGTTGATTTGTTGGAAATAATTTTGGTTAGACAGCGTGAATCTTGGTTGACTCGATTTGGTTAACATGAGTTAGTTTGTTGAAGATAATTTTGGTTAACCTGGGAAAACTTAGGTAAGTCTAGTTTTCTTGGGCTGGTCTGGGTGAATTTTGGTTAGTTTGGTTCAACTCGGATCTGATTTTAGTTCACATGAGTTACTTTGAGTGGTTGTTTTGACAAACAATTTGGTTAACTTGAGTTAATTTGGGTCAACTTGGATAAGACTGGTTCCCTTGAGTTAGTCTTATACTAAAGGAATTTTGGCTTTTTTTGGTTAACTCAGGTTAGTTGGATTTAGTTCGAGTTGATTGATAATCATGAAAAGGTTGGTTTGGGTTAATTTATTTGAGATAATATTGGTTAACCTGCGTCAACTCAGATCAGTACACTTGCACAGCTTGTCAGATCGTCAACTCAAGTTGAACCGGAGCTGGCCTAGGTAAATTTTGGTTAGTTTGATTTGAATCGGAGTTGATTGAGTTTATAATATGAATTAGCGTGAGTTGGTGTTTTGACAGAAATTTTGGTTAACTTTGGTTAATTTGTGTCAACTTAGATTGGTATAGTTCACTTGGGTTAGTCTGGATGAATCTTGGTTTGTTTGAGTTAACTCGAGTAAATCAGTCAAAATAAAATGATTTGGGTTAAATATGTCGTCTTTTCCATCTTCCATCTAAACTGATCGATAATATTTATCAAAAATGAAAAAAAAGAACCCTAACAAAAATGACTATATACAGGGTGATTTTCAAGTTGATATATTCCTTTCAAAACTGTATAGAATGTAAAAAAATAACAACATTTTTCAAGTGTTTTTTTCGAGATATTGAAGATTGAAAAAAAAGATAAAAAATATAAATACAATAAAAAATGAAAAACACCTACTGAAAATTTTTTCTTATTTCATTTGAATTGTAGTGAAGTAGGTGATTGGCCACACTTCAATAAAAATTAGACAAAAACAGATTTTACATACAAAAAACCATATCAGATTTTAGCGATTTTGCCATGCATCAAAATGGCTTTTATTTTATTAAACAAAAACCGCTCGTCGTACGAAAAAATACCAGAATACCCAATTAACTCCAAAGTGAATGAGTGTTTTAAAAATAAAATTGATTTCAAGAAAAAGCAGTGGCGTACTATTTTTTTCTTTAAAAATATTCAATACAAATCCGGTTCAAACGCCACTGGTGGAAATTTTTCAAAAACTTTCGCATCAAAAAATGTTATTTATTGGTCAAAAGAAGAGTATCAAATTTTGTGAGAATATCTGAAGAGGTAGGAAAGTTATGATAAAAAAAGCATCTTTTTCTTAAAACTTTGAAACCCTGTATCTCGATAACAAAGCATATTCTGACATAATTATATTCGAAAAACTTCCTTATTTTCTTGCATTCCATACAGTGTCAAAAGGAAAATACCAACTTAAAAATCAGCCTGTATATCTATACAGGGTGTTCCATTATTATTGCGAAAAAATTTGGTATCAGTTTCTCCGCTTAAAAATAAGAACAAAACTTTTTATAAACGTGTATTCGGAAATGATTCGTTATAGAGCTACCGGGTGTTGAAATTTCATTTTAATTTTTAATTTTTCTTAAAAATATTTGAACCATTGAATATGTGATGATGAAATTATGGTCAAGCATGGTGTTTCCTTGATAGTGCCAAAAAAACAGGATGCGTTTGCCTGCTTGAAAATAAGAAAAAAAAATCCTATAAACACGTGTCCGAAATTGCTTCATTACACAGTTTTTTTTTGAAGTTTTTATTTCATTTAATCTTTTTCAGTTTTTTTATTTGTTTTTGTTCAAATAATATTTTAATAGGAGTTGTTGATAATATCACACACAGGTCGACTTTTATCTTTTTTACTGAAAATATGAAGCAATATATTATAACTGTTTGCAGGTTACCTTCGCCATAATTTCAAAACAAATCTTACTTAACTTAAAAGTATAATACAGGTTCGTCCAAAGAAACGTATGGCTGTTCAAAACAGGTAAAATACGTGTAGGTAGCGCCCTCTGCAAGTTAGAGCCATACTAAGGTCAAATTCAAATTTCGCATGACAAAAAATCGCCAATCACCAATTTTCATCAAAAGATCGACATTGGTTCAAATATTATTTAGAAATAACAAAAATGAAAATAAAATTTCAACACTCTGTAGCTCTGAACGAAGCATTTCCGGATACATGTTTATAGGAAGTTCTGTTCCTATTTCGAAACGGGGAAACTCATCCCGAATATTTTCGCAATATCAATGAAACATTCTGTATAATGTTAAACATATTGTCTCTCCTAAAGCTTTATAGAGAAACTAAAGGAAGAGGGCAGAGAGGTATCTTCATCTCTTTTTCAAAAAACTCGTGATAGACCGTAGCTAGCAACTCTGAGCTTATGAAATATTGAAAATTGTACAAATAAATCCTTTTAAATGATAAAAGATTGATTTTTTCCAACCTATAGGATGATTTTTGCAGATAGCACCAGTATTCGTATGAATAATAGGCCGAGGTAGGTATAAAGAAATGCCAAAAAACTTCTTTACCAATTTTTTATGTTCAGAAAATAAATTTTTTTGACGGTAAACATTTGGAATCCCAATATTAATTATTAATAATTTGAGATCATCAATACTTTTAATTTTTCCTAATTTGAATAGATCTGATGTTGGTTAGTTTTTTTTTTCTATTTAAATTTGTGGTGTCTGTTTTATTACTTAATTGACGTTTAACAATTCTGAATATTGACGACAAAGCATTCCTCCGGTATCATAAAATTATATAATATGACATATTCAGATCTTTTGTCGGATCTTTTTATGATCAGCTTATAAAATTGTATATATTTCGATCTATTGAGTCCATAAAAAAAGGGATTGACCTCGAACGAAATCAGATATTCATCATAAATTGTTTCGATTGTTTTCATCGAATGGTATCGGGAGAAAGAGAAACATCATCCAGTCTACTGTTAATGACTACGTTGTAGATCCCAAATAAGTCCTCACATTGTGTCCTACATAAAAAAGGTTGCACTACAGTGGTCGAGGAAATTGAAGTCAACAGATCATGGGATGCTTCTTGTGCCCCACCCGGTATACTATTTCACGATGTCCGCGAATATATTCGCAAAATTTCACTTAACGATCGGTAAAAACCATTTAAAATCTATTGCCTCCATCATTACCATTCAAATCACTATTGATTTATAAGTTGTTTATTCTGTTAATTGGGTATTTATCACGTTAATCACGAACATTCCGAAGATATGTAAATTTAGTTTTCGGACTTATAATGTGTTCATTATACTTCGCCAAATCATTTTTGAAAGTTCTGGCAATATTTGTGAAGCTTGAATGATGTTATCAGGTGTTTTAATTTTATGGACCTGCCAGCATTTTTCTTTTTTTTTTTAATTTTGTTACGTGATTTTTTGGACCATATTATTATAATAACTTGTCTCCCATGACTTAGTCATTTGATCCAATTATAGATGGAATAGTACATAGTGCCCCAATAGTATTCTTCAAAGCAGCACCGACATCTTCCGGTGGAAAAAAGGTATATATTGCAAATAGTCTCTTTTACTATTTTAGCTGTCACTGTCATTTTGTTATCGATGAAAAATATGACGGGAAATTTTAGGGTCAAAATTTATTCGATGAGGCCTTCAAAATGAGGCATAGAAATACCTCTATGCACAAAGAGGGGGTTGTGCTTTCCCCCACCTGAGGGTATCGAAGTTACGGAGATGAAAAAATCACATTAACAACACAAGGGTTTTTTAGAAAAAAAACATTCAAGTTTTCTTTGATTTATCCTATATGGTAACGAATACTTAATACAACCATTTTAGTAGCACAAGCTAGTAGCCGTTCCTGCTAAATATTAATAGAAATCATCGAGAACTAATCAAATTCAACGAAATCCAAACGCCTTAATGTTGATTCCAAATTATTCCTGTTAATTCACAATATTTTGCCTCGTAATGTCTCAAAAACATCATAATTCTCATCCATCTCCCCTTGATATATAATATAATACAACTCTTGTCAAAAATAACATCGATTGAATTGTGACGGGCCAATTGGGAGAAATGTACCAAAAACCACATTTTTTTAAGGAAAACGAATGAAAAGGCTGAATATCAATAAAAATCATTGATAACTGTAGTAGGTAGTTTTGGCCATTTAAGCTGATTCTCCAGACACGCGGGTTCCTACAAAATCCAATGCAAACCTGCACTGAGCTTTATACGCGGAAAATTTGTTGCTTCACGACGACGAACGATCAAGGCGGCTGTGGCTGAGGCACCACAACCCACAACCCAAACGGCAAGTTGGTAGTGGCTGAGTTCGGCCACAAAGGTGAATAAATACGGCGGGGGTTCGATCTGATACATTGCGCGTTAGGATTTCATTCAAATAAGCTGTGTGTGAGTAATTTTCAAAATCGTTTACATTAGGGTTGTTCCTATCACCCACAAGAGCCGGTTTTTTCCAGTTAGTCAATTTTGACAAATGTCTTACTTACATAAAATGATGTGGGCCACTGGAAATTACTGGTTCTGGGACGGTTCTATGGGGGGTTGAAACGAACCTATTGTCTACGACCTAATAATAATTATAGTTAATAATGAAATTATTATGCATTTGTTTTAATTGGGAAGTGTGAAAGTGCAGTGATTATTTCCATTATCCCCAAAAATTTCATAACAATTCAGATTTGTTAGTTTTGGTAATATTGGCAAAGTGAGGTAGGGTAAGGGGAGTTGTAGTATAAGTGTCAAAATGGCTTGACGCAGCACTTTCCCAGCAATACATAGACGGCAATGTAACTTCATAGTAATGGCATTGCCTGCAATTCTTATTGGCAATGTAAAGGCAGTTATCATCTGAGGGGTATCAATTTGTCACGCCGGCCGTCATTCGGCCGCAAGAGATTTTGCTATGATGGATAGATGATTGCAAATCATCAAATTTCAAGGAAATAACACCACCAATTCAGTGCATTATAATTATTGGCATATTTAAGTTGTAATAAAGAAAAAATGTTGTTGGGAAAACAATAGCTAAAACGAAATGCCATTCATTGTGTTTTCCTGTTTGTGCCTCCACCTATGCCAGGTCTTCAAAGACAACGTGAAATTGTTGACTGGAAGTGGATCAGCCTTGACTGAGTCTGCAATAAAAAAATGGAGACTTCATTTTTGAGTGCTCACATGACACATTTTGGCAATGTATGTTGAGCAAATAAACGCTTAACTATGCTTAATACTTCGTATTATACCATTGTTGATATAAGTACAGGATATCAAGTATTAAAAGATGATACATAACCAGTTGATGCGTAAATAGTTGTATATAAAACGTGAAATTCTTACCTCAAATAAGTCGAACGATACCACTTAAACCATCAGAGGGAGGCTTTTTATTTCGTCCTACTGTCCAGTTGATTACACTTTTAAATGTTGATAACTGAGTCAAGTCGTGTGCCTTGGAGTTCGAGCATAACCTTACTCTTGCAGCATGCATGCAGCTTTTTGTGTTCTTTCCCCAACAGATTTTGGAACGTGATCAGAATCACGAATAACCACCTGTACTCTGTGAATGAATTTGTTTCAATTCAATACATACTTGTTCTTGTTCCAACACCCACTACACGAATAAACATGTTAACGGACTTTGAAACTAACGAAAATTTGGATCTGCGACTGCGCATTTGTCAAATGTCAAATGTAAAAAGAAAATATTGGCAGAGATTCAGTCTGAAAGTATAATTCCAGTACATTCCATGGATTGAATCATATAGGATATGAAAAATATCAATATCAATATGCGTCACAGGTTAGGGGTGTAAATAGCGCACATTCTGAAAATATTTGGAAACATACAGGGTGCGTCACAAAAGTATGGCACGAAAAAGTTTGATTTTTTTAAATGGAATGCCCTGTATTGGATTTCATTTCTGGATTCTATGTGTCACTATAAACATTTTTTGTTCTATAATATATGGGTCTTAATTTGATAGTTTTTGAATTATTCGAAATTAACGGAAAATTTTGCATTTTCATGATATTGGAAAATGACTGTTTTCTCCCTTATTTAAGACATAACACTCTTGAAATTTGGTGGAGATAAGGACTAGAGTCATATAAAAGCTTCCACAGAAAATATTCGCTATTTGTTATACAGGGTGTTTTTTATAATGGTCCAAAAAGAGATTTTGAAAAACGAGTTCAGATTTGCAATATCATCAATCAACGAATTCAGTTGGATAACAACTTTTTGTGCAAAATTAAGTTTCCCGATGAGGCGACATTCAGAAGCAACGGGGCTGTAAACAGGCATAATATGCACTATTATGCGACTGAAAATCCATTTTGGCTACGAGAAGTCCAACATCAAAATTATTGGTCAATAAATGTATGGTGTGGCATCCACCATAACCAAATCATTGGTCCCTTCTTTTTTGATGAACATTTATCGGGTCGCAACTATTTGAATTTCTTGCGTGAAGAAATGCCTCTGCTACTTGAAGATATCAATTTAGTCGAACGGGCAAATATGTGGCTGCAACAGGATGGTGCACCTCCACATTACCATCGTGATGTACGGGCATTTTTGGATATGCAATTCCCAGGAAAATGGATAGGACGTGGATGTTCTATTCCGTGGCCACCGAGATCATGCGACTTAGCTCCCCTCGATTTTTTTTATGGGGATTCATAAAAGACTGAGTATACTTTACCACGCCAACCACCATGGAAGATATGAAAAATAGAATACGGGACGTTTGTCATTCAGTGACGCCTTTGATGTTATCAGAAGTCAGGCTGAATCTTCAAAGAAGACTGAATCTGTGTATTCAACAGGGAGGTCACCTCTTTGAACATATATTAAGACAAAATATCGATTAACAATTTGAATATTAGTATTACCTTTGAATAATAACTTGAAACTTGGCATAGTTTATCGTTTTATTGCAAAACACAAGGTAGCGATTTAGAAAATTTGGAATTTCTCGATAACCATGAAAGATAGGTATAGGACATTATTTGCAAAAATGATAGGTTTTCAAATACTCAATCCACTACCGTCATAATAAAAGGGGTGTATCATTTGAAAAAAACGATTTTTTTTAATTTGAAAATCGGAAAGTTTGGACTATAGTAAAAAACACCCTGTATAACAAATAGCGAATATCTCCGGTTCAAGCATTGATATGACACTAGTCCTTATCTCTACCAAATCTCAAGAGTGTAATTTCTTTAGTAACGGAGAAAACAATCATTTTTCAATATCATTAAAATGCAAAATTTTTTCGTTAAATCGAATAATTCAAAAACTATCAAATTTAGACCCATTTATTATATAACAAAAAATGTTCATAGTGACACATAGAATCCAGAAATAAAATCAAAAACAGGGCATTCTATTTAAAAAAATCATACTTTTACACGCCATACTTTTGTGACGCACCCTGTATGTTTCCAAATATTTTCAGAATGTGCGCTATTCACACCCCCAACCTGTGACGCATATTGATATTGATATTTTTCATATCCTATATGATAAAACCTACTTCACTCTATCGTTGGGACACCCTGTACATGTAGATCACCAGATAATATGTGATTGAACATCGCTGTATGCAAGACTATTAGAACACATTGGCTATTGTATGAAGAAAATGTTTCTTAGTTTTACAGGCATCTTGAAAATTTGACATTCGCCTTTTTATAGGTAATGTGCCAATATTTTTTTTTCATTTGGCAAACAATGCATGCCAACGACGCCATCATTAAATAATATGTACCTTGCCGACCAAACGTGTTTGCTGGGTTGGCTCGCAGGTCTAAGAAATTCAGGATACCTGGGGTTTGGATACGTTATGTTATGTTGTCTTGTATTCTCGATATAATGTCTCAAGTACCTACATATTATGTTAATGTAAAAATTCCTAGAAAAGTGGGAATTGATCTTAAAAATATATTAATAAATTCAATACAAAAAGCGTGCTTCATTTATCAGCTTGCTCATAGCTACCGTGTAATTTAACAAAGAAATAAATCAAGGATAAAGAATTAAAGAAGATTTTATACTAAAAAAAGTTTAATAATTGTTGAATGACAGAAGTTATAACTGTTGACATACTCTTTATTCTTTTTCTAAACCACGCATTGCGATGGAATATTTGTCGTTATTAATTTTCAATTGTCAAGTGTAGGTACTTGACAATTGATGATTGGTTACTTCACCTACATACCAATGAATACAAAATAGGAAAATTTAAAAAGTTACTTTTCAAAAAAACTCAAAACCATAAAAACCTGTGCCCGCCTTCCAAAGTTCTGATGCGCAAGAGAAATTCTTATTTGGAGCATGTCACATGCATGGTCTGATGATCTATACGATTTGGATTTGACAATTGGGGCGGCTTATTGTTTATAACGTCCGGTTGTTAAACATTTTCCAGTCCTATGCGAGCTCACACTTCGAGTCACCCCTGAAGATGTGCACATTCTGTACAAGAGTTCCTACGAGTGACATCCACTCAAACCAGCTACAGGATCCAGTGGGGGAACGATACAAAGCTGTCCATACACTCACCAAATCATTTCCAAGATTACAACATTGGGACGAGAGCTCCAGCAACAACTGCAGGGTGTCTTTATCTGAATCAAGTAGAGTATCATCAAAAAAGAATCCTCAGAGTAGTCAATGCTTCTTCATCACAAATAACAGCAAGTCAAAGGAACCACAACCACCCTTGAGATCAGTCTCTGTGATACTGTCCACCACAAGACCCTTGGCATCAGTCTTCGGGAAGCCACTCACCAAACCACCTTTGGCATTATCAAAGCTGAATCTTTACCCAAAGATTCAGCTTTGACGAAAAATCGCCTGCAATTTAAATGGAGTATCATCACGCATAACCGGCTGGAGGCACAGAGAGAGAGAGAGAGAAAAGTGATAAGCGTCAAATCAGTGTGTTGGAATGAGAAAAAAAAATAGGCATTGACCAAGACAACTCCCACATCGGCACGGTTTTCGAATGTCTTCCTTCTTCGCACACATTTTGAGGGGTTGTCGAGAAATGATGCTGATAGATGATGCTGATAGATTTCTATTGATTTTATTTTGCGGGCGGATTGTTCACGTAACATCGGTATTTGGTCGCGAATTGCGTTTTTGATAATAATATGTCGGATCCGTCGGATTGTTGTGTTTTGTGTGCCGTTTTGAATTTAAAAGACGGAGATTGTTTGACTAAGAAACCTCTTGATTTCAAGTCAATTTCATGACGGTTTGAACTTTCTATAATGAGAAATGACTCGAGGAATGATCCCAGGCTACATTTTAGGAATAGGTGACTTTTAAAATTGCCGAGTCTTTATAATTATTATTGTGCTCTTAGCTTTTTTGCGCTCAGTACGATCTATTCCAATTATGTGTTTGCTGTCATGCGATTTTTTCCATATTAAGATATGAGATATCGCATTAAATGTTAAAGGTTCGCGGCTCTTGTAATTTTTTTCGTCTCCAAATATTCGCGCCGTTCCACCGCACAAATATCATTTTGACCTCTCTATTGAATCAACCTTGATTCGCCACTGCTCACCCAGACATCTTTCATGTAGATATCAATGTACCTTGCAGTGACGTTGCCAAGTACCCTGAATGTTCTGAAGCTTTTTGAAAAAATATCCAGAAAAAAATCACTGCTAATCTTCCAAATCACTTATCTCAAACATCCATAATTCCATTTTATCTAAAGTTTTTCGTCACAAGAGTTGAGGCCTGTGATGCTATTGTTTCACTTGATCGTTTTGTCAGGTTAGTGCGTTAGTAGTGAGTGAGAAAACTTACATCTGTGAATCATTTTCTATTCCGCTAATTAGTGTTTTATTGATAAACCAATGACTAGAAAGTCTGTAGTGTACGGCGGAAAAGCAAACCAGGCAGACATTTGGACATTTAACCGGTTAAGTAAATAAAAACAAAGCCGGCGTCCTCTATCATCGGGCTTGGGTCAAAACATTGAATGCTCCAGGTATAGGCGTTATGTCTCTTGTTATTGTAAGTCTATGACCCAAACTCTCTTTAAAGTTACAAATAATTAATATTTTTTGAAAATCAAAAGCGACGTTCCAAAGATGACAGACAAAACAAAAAACACCACGTTTGCGGAATATGAATTCAAATTTTTGTCCCTCAAAACACCAAGAAACAATAAATAATAATCATTGTACTATCGAGCATATTATTATCGTCCTGGTCCTCCAAATCCATCGCCGCCAAACTAACCTCACAAACTCACAAAACAAACAAATATCGTTGATATGGTCGATACGGAACCCTTATTATCGATCAACGACTATGATCGATGACGCCAATATTTATCAACTTTCAGCCGCGTTTGACCCAAGACGCGGATTAATTTTCCAATATCCTTTGGCGTTCGACTACACTCGGTAGTTGTGTATTGTTCGGGTACTTTCGCTAAGCTTCATTGCCACTTCAGCCAGCAGCCCAATCTCATTTCGGAATTCTAACTTTGCTTGGCCCAACTGTTTTAATACAAGAGATGACCAAAATAATATAAGATATGGTCGGTCAATTATACCAAATGACCCTATGGTCATGATGTCTTGCTTTATGGACGAAGAAGAAAATTGTATTCCGCAAAGTGAGTGTATTTAACATTTCACTAAATCGTACGCTTTTCCATAATGGCGGTTTTTGCTTAGATGGTCAAGGTCCGCTCAAATGATCATCTCGAGAAAAACCGCGTGATTTGACCGCACCTTATAATGTACTTCCACACAAAACGTAAGTTCTAATATTTGACTTGACCACCATTTGGTCGTATAGTATAAATCGTTAATAGAATGAGCAATGCCTTCTGGATTGTTACAAATCGTGTCCATATTGATTTCAATCAAAAGAAAATCTCATATACAACGAAAGTGGATAAAAATTGCATAGGAACAAGCATTTTGATCATAGACATTATACCTGCCGCATAACTTAATTGACGCTAAAACATTTTTTCAGGGTCAAATTAAACACTTTGAGTGGGGTAGTACTTCACCGAAATGCACGACATGTTCAGGTAAATCACAGGAAAAAATGAACTTTGGAAGACGCAATTTGAAATTTTCCGCTATTTGATTGCATCTGCTCAAATATGAATATAATATCAAAGTTTATCGGAAATGTATGTCAAGTTGATTAAATAATCATAGTTAAGTATGTCATGCAATTATAAAATTCTAAACCACCAGAAAACAAGCTTCCAAACAACGATGACCTAACCTTTGACTTCTTCATAGTTTTTGTATAGATAATTCTCAATTTTTCACTTTGATAAACATAGAAATGGGTATTTTGCTTACATTCTTGTCTGATGATGGGCAATAAGTTAACTTTGCTTTTTTTTTCAAATGAATGGTTTCATCTATTCAAAAGAAATCAAAAAACAAAATTGACTTGAACATAATTTTTTCGGGTTCTTTGCAAATTTGTCTTTCAATCCACTCAGCAATCTTGAATTGCTTTCCGACGTTCTGGGCAACAATATCAAACAAGTCCGTATCTGTTTTATTCTAGTCAGATTTGACTCTCTAGAGAGGGGTCAACAGCCCTCCCCTGTTCCTCGCTGGTGATGCTTCCTCACTAATTCCATAACAGAGATGGTTGAATCAGACATAATCCAGGAAAAAGATGTGGAAAAGAAATTTATTTCATCAGTTATTGTTCCGGACTGAGTCGTGTTGAATTTGCGATCACTTTTTATTTCTAAGCTATTGATTGTTCTCGTTCCATGTGAATATTGTGAGAATAGACGTTTTAGTGTTTCGGGTTGGTCTGCTGAACAATAGAACACGCTTTAAACAAATCAACTCATTGATTATGAACTTCATTGGACAAAACCCCGAATTAGTTTTTGTCTAAACAAGAGACAGCTGTTTTGATCTTGTTAACTTGGAATTATCACCCAGTAAGGTTTTCCTGATTTCCAGAAACTGTGCAATTTTAACAAGGATTCACACTCTTGAGGAAGGTGTTGCACACAGTTGGACGTCTGATGAAAAAAAAAAAAAACGCGACAATGATGTGGTGACGCCCTCGCTCTCATGTTAGAAAAGATGTATCATTTCAAGAAGTTTTTTTTTTAAATTTATAAAGGATTATTATTTTTGTGCATTCCATTTTTTTAGAGTAGTCGAGAACACCATTTTATTCAAATGAATCCGCAATTGATAGACTCCAATACATATCTATTATGGATTGTTTAATATTATTCTACATTGCATTTCTTGACATCAACCACTCGATCATAGTCCAGTGAAGATATCATCATTTAAAAGAATGTTACGCTACCCGGGATTTGCCGGCGATTTTTGACGAGGTGGGAAAAATCTGTTTTCCTGATCCCGGGCACCACCCTCTGTATTAACGGAGCGCCTTTCGGGTAGCTTTTATACAATGGAGGAAGTCGCTCTAAATTTTTAAATGTAAACACGAGCAGTAAATGAGACAAATAAAACAGTAAAATTCTCTCGGCGAAGATTCCGAGAAAACCTTTAATAACTAAAAGCAAAGCAGATGCAATCATAAACACATCCGTAAAAATGGGCGGCGTGTGTACGTGTTCATTATGCCTAGGGTGGCATAAGTATAGTGTTCAAGATGTATTTGCCTGAGGTGGTAAACATTACATCCACTATGCTAAGAACCTGATGATGACAACATCTTTCATTTTATCTAGGGTGACTTGATGATAAGAATTCACAAGGTCGGTAGTATAGTGTTAAAGATTTATTTGCCTAGGATGGTTAATTTTTAGATCCACTATTCTCTAACTCGCTTAGACATCGGTATAGCCTGATTAAGGGAAAACCAAAAAAAAACAATTGAACGTTACGTGATGTAACTCCAAAACCCTTTTTGAAATATTTCTTCACGGAATTATCTCAAGGTCAAGGACGATACTAAAACGCAAAAAACAAGAAAAGGAATCTGAAAAAATCCCGTAAAACAAGTACCCCCTCTCGTAATAGGCAGGGATGAGAAAAACAGACCCACAGAAAATTCCCTGATCAACATTACAGAGAAAAGAGTTTTCTCAAAGACAGGCGTGGTTTTCCACAAAGTGATCGGCATTTGGAGAAGAGCAACACTCCAAGAAATCTCACCAGAAAATTGTGACGGATTGATTGGTGAAAAAGCAAGATACACTGTTTCGGACAGTAATTAAATAGCGGATTATGACGTGTTGCACGGAAAACGTTATTTTGAAGAAATTGCGGAATCTTTTGACAGATAAATGAGCGAATTACGGGAAATAAATAATAAGCAATTTTGCCTACTGATACTTTTTACTGTTTATCGAAATTAAAAATTCAGTGGCACAGATGAAAAAAGACGACCACATAAGCTGGGACTTTTTTTTGGTTGAACAATCTCTTTTACATTAGGCTTGTCGGTTCGACAATATCTTCCCATTCACCAAAATATGAGTTTTTTGTCAGAAAATTACAAAAATTAGAAACCCTTCACCATGGCTGATAATTCTCAGGACAGTTTTTTAACAATCATGCAAAAAATAAGGTCAGTAAAAAAAGACACCACCCATTTTGAGAAAAAAACCACAACGTTGACGATCACGATCTCTTTGGTTTTATACCCATCAACCCAGAAAAAATCAGATTGCCAAATTTTTTTTTTGCCTCATATCAGACCGTCAAAGTTTGTTGTATTATCAACACTTTGTCATTATTGTTGAATCCACTGAACGATTTTTATTTTTAACATAGAGTCAAAGAAGTTTGGTCTCTCTTCAAAAAATACCAAATTTTATGAAAACCTATTAGTATACTTCAAACTCAATAGTTTTGTCCTCATAATATATCGCGTAAACAAAAATTCTCATCATGAAAAATGTCAAAATCGCTCTTCTTCGAAGTTATCATTTTTAACGTATCAACAAGAGCACAGAATATACTATTGTAACGAATTTCGGTATAGAAAACATTTGTCCAGTTTCAATTATTTATTTAAAGTCACTACAGCACAAGTATTTATGTTTTAACGATTTATATTTCGCGGCCAATCAATAACTGAACTGAACTGAACTCCTTTCCCAAATTGACGGACTTATATTCCCTTGCCAAGATTTGAAAAATATTCTAGTTACACCTAGATGGCGTCGAGCGTTCTACGCTGTTCTAGGTGTTACTAGAATATTCTTCCAATCCTGGCGAGAGAATATATGTCCGTCAATTTGGGAAAGGAGTTCAGTCCATTTTAGTTATTGATTGTGCGCGAAATATGAATCGTTAAAACATAAATGAACATAAATATTTTTGGTGTTGTGATTGTGCTGTAGTGACTTTGAATAAATACATTAAATCTGGTGTTTTCTATAGTGAATTTCGTTACATTGGTGTCAAAAGAGGGATCACTGTGTGCTATAGAAACGGACAAAGATTCGCTGTAATGGCTGCAAAACTAGTGTTTTTGACCGGATTGAAGGTTTACGAGTTGAAGAGAGAGCTGAAGGAGCGTGATATGGATACTAGCGGAAAGAGGCTGAACTACAAGAAAGGCTTCGTGAGGCTTTATTGGATGAAGGCACCGATCCCGATACGTTTCAATTTGGGAATCCCGATCCGAACGCAGTAGTTGAGAAGTCGAAAAACTTGAGAGAGGAGCTGGAGGATCAACTTCAAGAAAACTCTAGAGAACTTTAAAGAATCTTTTTGAGCTATGGAAGAAAAGCTTGACGAATTTCTAGAGCCATGGAGGGAAAATTAGAAGAGAAGTTCTAGGAATCTTCTAGAGCTATGGAAGAGAACTAGAGGAAATAGGAAAAGTTGGAAGAATCTTCTAGAACTTGAGAAGAAGAGTTTAAAGAATCCTATAGAGCTATATATGGGAGAGAAGTGGGAAGAGAAGCTGTAAGAAACTTCAAGAGCTATGGAGGAGAAAATCTTGGAACAGCTGGCGGACAACTACAACTACTTGAAAGATCAGGTAGCAGAAGAGATCGGGAAACAGCTAGGAGATACAGTGAAGACTCTGATGATGGATGGATGAACTGGACCGGAAAAAAGCCCTGGCATCACGATGTGGGGAGGCTACAGAAATCCTGGACGCTGAATACCCCGAAGCAGGAGGACTATGTACTAGTCAAGCACCTGGAACTGCGATACGGGCAGACCCACTTGGAGCACGTTTACCACTTCCAGCTGAAGAGCCGCTCTCAGAAGACCAACGAAAGATTGCCCAACCCAACTTCGCCAAAGAATGTGATGGAGAGGCTTGCTTCACAGGCCTTCTTGGATGGACTGCGGGACCAGAAGATAAGGATGTCCTTGATTTCTCATCGCCCTGACAATTTGGTAGATGCGCTGGCCAAGGCACTTGAACTCGAAGCGGCGAAGCAGTGCTGCAAGCTTCCTGCGCTCGAGCAAAGCATGGATGAACAGTATCCCGCAAAAAAAACATGAATACGCTGCGATTGTGAACATAAATATTTTTGGTGATGTGTTTGTGCTGTAGTGACTGAATAAATAGATTTCAACTGAACAAGTGTTTTCTATTGAGCCAGCGGAGGATTTCGTTATCCAAATAATGGTTTCTTCCTTGATGGAACAATATGAAAGATTGTAACAGAAAACACACCTACTATTGAACTGTATCGAATGATCAGTGTCCAGATACACGCAAGCAGTAGTTTATTGAAATCTACTTCCACTGTATTGGTAACTGCAGTAACAATATAGCTCGTTACTGATTCATCAGAAACTTTCCCACAAATCTATGTACGTTTGTCAACACAATACTTCAATGAGGTATAAACTAGCATGCAGTTCTCTACTTACCTCTTAACATATGCAACGCTTCAACTGCCTTGAAACAAGTATCAGCCAGTCCGCTCATGCCAGTAACAAACCAGTTCAAATACAATCTCATTTTCGCGTTTCGATAGATCACAGAGGAACACGCACTTATGACTTATCCAACAACCACTCTCACATTTCTTGAGTCAAGTATCCAACTGAATTCAAATCAGCAAATGCTGTTTTGGTAGCACTCATATTTCTACGTCAATTGTTAAGTCATTTCTGAGGCTTGATAAGAGACGAATTATCGAGATGAAATTATAATTTGACCTTTCTTGACTTCAAGACCTCGTCTTGAATCCAGATAAGAGTCATAATTGGGCCGATAAATTCCTGGGCTGATCAACAATTGGTTTGGCTGTTAATTGTTCAATTATTTGAGGAATTTGATAAAAAAGTACTTTGCCGCAATCACTGTCTGCATCCGATAGTCATTGGATGCAAAAGCTGTTGTTTTGCTAAAGCCTGAGATAAAACACACAAACAATATAATGTCACATTGAGAATATCTGAGTTTACTTTTAAACAACCAGATAAGCATAGAATTTTTGGAAGTCTGGTTAGTTGTTTTGATGATCGGAAGCATTCCTGGAACCCTTCTTTCGAAAGTTCTACAGAGTGCTCCGTCGTACGTTTTGTCATTAGATAGTTGCTAGAAGTCATCATGCATCATCAATCTATTGTTGAACATAGGCCTCCCAATAGTTTTCCACTCCAGTCGATCCAGTGTTGTCATTTGAACCTCTCACATTCGTACAAAGAGGCTCGCCCTCTTTCACTTTAGCTTTGCTATGGAACTTATGACGTCACTGACACCGATCCTTCTGCCCCCGTTTCATATGTTGTCTTTCAAGATCACATGGGACATGAATCTCTCCATCTTCCTCTGCGTAACTCTAAGCTTTCTAGCTGTTGTTGTGGTTAGTGTACTAGTCGGGTGGTTATGCTACGTGTGAGAGGTTTGAAGAGGTCGCTGAGGATGCTAATTGGCCGGTACCTTCACAGTTCTGCTATATCTCCGTTGATGTGCAGTAGGACTACAAAATTTAATTATGCCATTTGACGAAAATTGTACTATTAGTTAGGCAGGTATTGAGAAGTTCATTTATTTTTTGGAGCAGGGGTTGGCCCCTTATTTTTATTGCTTGTGCAATTATTTTCAACACCAGGTGAGATTTTCTGATACTCCGATGTGCTCGAGTTCAAACTTTCTCATGTTATCATTAATAATTTGGCTTTTACACAGGAGATTTAGAAATCCTGCAAGATTTCTTAGGAGTTCCTTCATGACTGTGTTGCTTTTTATCGTTTGTGTAATTTATTTCATTTTTATCTCTTCTCGTTGCTTTAGTGATTTTTTAATCCGTTTCTCTTAATCCCTCATCTGTGGTTGTTTTTTCGCTCTTTTTGTTTCTTCTTTCTTGTATGAGTTTTTCAATTGTTTCACTTATTTCTTTGTCTTTTTTTTATCGTTGGGAAATGTTTATGATCACTGGTTCTGAGAGCATCGGTTATAGTATCGTTCAAGGTATTTTTCTTTTGTTCTAATGCTGGAAAGTTTGCGACATGGACATTTTTACCCATATCCAAACCTCGATATTTTTGAAACGGAAAGTCATCGAGTTGCGGTCTTCGGGAGGTCCTTGACCAATTCTTCGGGAATACGAACATGGTTGGGTCAGTGTATTTCTTTCATCTATTCACGTATTCAGGGTGGATAAAAGAAGTCATGTTTTTTTTTTAGCAAAGTTTGGTGCTATTTCAGATACCCAATTTTTGATATTGAACATTTTTCTATTCATACTTTGAATCTTTGAGCTATCCTGGAAAAAGAAATTTCTCAATTTTTTCAGAAGTTGGCTATAACTCAATCCATCCGATTTTTTAAAAGAAGTTGGTCAAAAAGAACTTTTTCAGGGTTGCTCTTGTAAATTTTGGACAAGATAAATGATTTAGAGATACATTGAATGTTATTGACTCCAGTGGCATGCAGTACAAAGTTGCTTCTTTTTAATTCGAACCAAATTTTTTAATTTTCCATGCTAATTATCAGCTTGATGGGAGAATCCTAGTAACAACACTTTACTTTAGGAGTGTATGTCAGTAGCGTAACCATAGTTTTTTTTGTGGTCTGTTCAGAAGTGCTCAAAACTGTTCGCTGTACTTCCAAAATTTATTACCGCAAGAAAATGTTGCTTCGAAACTTGGAAAATTCCGGAGATATCCGGCAATATCCGATTTTTTCGAAATTCTTTATTTTGTCCTAAATTCATCTGAAGAGATATTTGAAAACGAATGAACATGGCACTTTTATGCTCTTCAAGATAGTATGGTCGGAATTGGTATCCGACGTTTATAATAATTATAATATAATAATAATAATAATAATAATTCCTTTATTGTCATAAGTTTCATTGAAACATAACAATCGTCAAGTATTACAAATTGTGAAAAAATAAAAGAAAAATTTAGAACAATGAAATTTCAGTAAAACAATACAGTACAGTAGCTTGAACAATTAGTTATACAAAATGAAAAGTAACAAAGTTTGAAACAAAAGAAAAAAGAGTCAAAAAAAAATAAACAAATAAAAGGTTATTACATAGAAAAAGTGAAATCATAAAATTCTTCCAGATTGTAAAACGCCTGGCTAATTAAAATTGACTCAAGTGTTCTCCTAAAGGTGCCCAAGTTTTTCATTTCCTTCAATTTTAATGGCAGTTTGTTGTTTACTTTGATACAGTTGTAAGTTGGTCCTTTTTTAAATAATCTTGTTCTGTGTGAAGGAATACAGAGCTCCCCATGGCCTCTAGTCTTCATCAGAGAATAATAATCCGAATTTTTCGTGGATTTGTTCATGTTCTTCTTCACATAAACAGCTATGTTGAGGATATACAGGGATGGCATCGTCAAGATTCCTAACTTTACGAAATGTTTTCTGCATGAATCTTGAGGTGGAAGCTTCAACATGCATCTAATAAATGGCTTTTGAGCAATGAAAACTCGTCCAGATTCAGCGGCATGATACCAAAACATAACCCTGTACTGCAAAAACGACTGAACGTATGCGAAGTAATATGATCTTATAGACTCAATAAACAGCTCACTTCTCAACCGGCGTACGACATAACAAGCCGTATGAATCTTTGACACCAAACCATCAATTTGATTTGACCATGAGAGAGACTCATCGAAGTGAACTCCCAAGAACTTGGTCGACTCCGTCTGAGGAATACTCTGTCCATTCAGTGGGACGTATAGCGAAGCAGAAGATGCCTTGTTGTTGTGGTATGAAACTGCTGCTGTTTTTGTCACATTAAGCTGGAGCTGATTTTTTTGACACCATAGATGCATCTTTGAAACTGCTTCACTGGATGCGCGGGACAAAATCTCCACTGAAGGAGCAGATAGTACAATCGATGTATCATCCGCAAACTGGACCACTCTCATGGAACCCATAGCATAATAAAGGTCACATAAACTAAAAAAAGTAGTGGTCCTAGAATGGATCCCTGTGGAACACCCATTGTAGAATAAAAAAAATCCGAATGACTGGTCTTCTCAATCGCATCAATTCTGTTCCTAACAGTCACTGACTGACTTCTGTTTTCGAGATATGATTTTATTAGGTTATTTGCAGTTCCTCTTACTCCACACTGGTGCAGTTTGTGCAGCAAAATATCGAAACTGATCGTATCGAATGCCTTGGAAAGGTCAAAATATATTCCATTTACCTTTTGGCCCTTGTCTAGTTCCATGATTATCTCGCTCAACGAACTGCAAATGGCGTCAACAGTTGACCTCTTTGGCAGATAACTATATTGACTATCCAAAAAAAAGCATTCATCATGTAAAAAATCAAACAATCTTCTTAAGATAGCTCGTTCCACTATCTTGGAAAATCCTGAGGATAAGGCTATCGGTCGAAAGTTGTCAGCATTCGTCAAGTCACCTTTCTTGGGTATCGATATCACTTTAGAGACTTTCAGGTCATCAGGATAAACTCTCTCAAACATAGAATTTATAATATCCGTGAGAGGAGAATCAATGATTTCGGCACATCTCTTCAACACGAAAGTAGGTATATCATCAAGTCCTGTCGAAAATTTGGAAGACAGATTCCTTATGATTTCAACCACATCCACTTTGGTAAAAAAAAAAGAAACATTGTTTTACTTTTGAGATCTGACATTGATTTAACAGCACAAACAAAATTCTCGTTTGAAGCAACCCCACGAGGAACACATTGAAACTTGTTTCTGAAAATCTCTACCAACTGATCCGGATCCTGAATCAAAACACCGTCCTGCTTCAAAACTATATTTCCACACTTTGAGTTGTTCTTCCTGTTTAGTATGCTCCACATGGTCTTGGCCTTGTTCTTGGAATTTAGTATCATGTTGTCATTTCTGGCTTTCTTGAAATTACTGACATACTTGTTAAATTGTCTTTTCTCAGTTTTATATCTCTGCATGATGAATTCAGAATTTGTCTGCTTCGCCAGGTAATACCAATCCCTGATGGATTCAGACCATACTCTAATCTCAGAACTGATCCACGTAATTGCAGGTTTCGGTTTTTTAACAACTTTTTTACTTGGAAAACTCAAATCAAAGTAATACTTCTTGAACAGTCTTGAACAATTGTTTGAATTTATTGTTGACCTCTTCCTCGCAAGACACTGCTACCAAGCTCTCACCACTGAGATAATGGATAAAATTGGTTATATTCTCCTCGCCGAAATTTCTTTGGTAGGTGATCACCGCATCAGTGTGGGCTTTGATGCCACTTACCCTTAAGAATATGGCACAATGGTCTGACATATCAACATCTACTATTCTGCATACAATATTACTAGGGTCGACGATTCCTCCGGTTGAACAGTTACTGTCAACTTAGAAGCTACAAGATTTGTCTTCACAAATAAAGCTGTTCCACCACCCTTCAGAGTTTCTCTACAAAAGTGACTGACCATATTATAATTATCCAGGCAATAAATTTCAGCTTCATGTTGGCTTATCCAGGTTTCACATAAACATACAATATCCGGGTCCCATTTGTCCAATAAAATATTTAAGTCATCAACTTTGTTTTTTATACTGCGAATATTTAAGCTAATACATGTAATTTTATTTGGATGAGCGGATTCTGGAGCGAAAAAACCTATTCCTGGTAGTATTAATAGGATTATTATTAATAGGATTATCATTATTGATGTCCAAACCAGCATCCGTGACAGCATCCTCAGATATAAGTGGCAAATAGTCAGAAGATATACTCATAATGCTATGATTGTTCACCTGAACATCAATCACCTGATTTCCATCAGCGGGCCTGTCCACACATTCTATGAACGTTAAATTCTTAACTATTGTATTTCCATTAAGTACTACATTTGGCAAAAATTTATGATTTTGAATATTGTCTTCCCTTGAGTTGTAGTTGGATTCACAGTAGTATGCATTTCCAGGAATATGACGATCTATTCTTTCGATAAATTCTTTAAGCTTGTTATTGAATTTATTTATGCGATTATTCACCGATCTATTATGACCTATGGAAGGAATTGACCTAAAGATGAAATTTGAATTTGAACAACCATTTATCAGTCTCAGAATGTTCTTGAATTTTGGATAAACATTGTGTCGTATGTCGTTGTATGCCGCCATAATCAGAATGTAATCCATTTTAGAAAAGCCAGTCATATCATGATCTAGACCCTTTACCACCTCTTCAAATTGGGCATATGGTTTTATGAAGGATTGAATTTGAAATTGATTAAAATTTTCATCACTTTGGACCAACTTGTTAAACCTCCTACCCGTTTCGTCACAGAATATGAAGATTTTTCCTTCCTTCTCACAAATAGTGCGAAAGGTATCGGATGAAGACATAATGTGAAACTTTCCCGGCTGCGAGTCATGCTTATTTTTGGAACTCCTTAATTGTTCCTCAGAAGAGATCACATTTTCCTCCAACTTCTTGTTCAAAATTTTCAGTTCCTTGAGTGATTGTTGATTTTCCTCAAGTTTTAGCTTGAAATTTTCAATTCCTTTTTTGAGAGAGTCACATTCCCCACAAGTAGATCTACTTTCAGCAGACTTCTTATGCTTTTCACCCTCTTGTAACCATCATCAACTTTTTTTTTCAAAGATGGACCAAACTTTTTTGATTCTTTTTTAATTTTTTTTTTTCTGAAATTAATGATGCATCATACTTAAGTTTCTTTTGTATTTGTTCATTTTTTGTTTGTTTTTTTTTTGTTTATGAACTTTTTTCGTACGTGGATCTTCTCTATTCAAGCTTAGAAAGTAACAATATATTACTGTTACCATGACTACGAACCGCGTGATGTGTTCTGAAAGGATCTTAAACTATTTTTGATAGCTCCCGTCATTTACTGCATGATTATTTCAACATAGTATTTTGACATATCATTATTTTTAGAAAGCAAAGAGTGATTCAAAAAAGAGCAAAACAGAACAAAGGCTTGGAACAACCGAAATGAGGGCACTAAGGACGATAGTGAGAGTTACTCTCCATGACAAAATACCAAGTCGAGAAATGAGGAACAAGTGCGACATCCAGGACATAGAGTGATGCGTCAAGACAAGAAGAAAATAATGGAGCGCACACCTCGATCGTATGGATGAAGATCGGTTACCAAAAATCGTACGTGACGGAATCCCCTTGGGCAAGAGACGACCGGGAAGGCTACCGAAAAGATGGACTGACATCGTCGATAGAATCGCTGAGGCCGAATGCTGATGAAAAACAGGCAAATGCCTGAAGAAAAGAGGAAGAAGAAGAAGAAGAAGAAATATGATATTATAGTTTTCTTGAGTTAAACAACTAATAGCTGTTTATGACATTCAAGTCAAGTTGTGAGGTTAAATTATACCAAACCAAGTCATTTTTTTTTCTTCTGGTCTAGAGTCCCTGAATAGTTTGTTAGGTTCTGGCGTCGAAGTGGGTGGGTATCTACTAACCCTGTGGAGCCAAAAACTCTAAAATCATAAGCAAGGTGGAACAAAAAGACAGGAAGCCATCTAGTTCTTCCATTTCTCCAATTGTTCTAGTTTATCTTCTAGCTTCAAAGTTGAACCATGCTAGAATCACCACCTACCAGGAACAATTGCAAAATGCACTCTTATATCATGAGGGGGGTTCTTGTTAACATTAGGCATCCACATATTTTGTACTTTTTGGAGGCAAATTTGGTAAATTATCCTTCGTTTAACTATTCAAAACAGAAAAAATGCTGAATAAATCACTTTTTTTATAGATAAACACTATTTTAGGCACATTGTTTCATACAAACATTTTCCAAAAATCCCGATTTGTTCCAGTTGTGGGTCATCCAAATGGACAATTTCTCTTGTTCTCATGTACTACAGTTCCTCACGTAACCACTAAAGAAGTTAAAACAAATAGCTAAGCAGGATAAATAAATTTTGAAAATTTGATTTACAAAACTTATCGCCGCGAAGTCGATATTTTCAATACTGTCAATATGTCAAGATGTTCAAATCACTACTCACTAATTGAAGACCAAGAATGATAAACACGCGCTGTGTTGCCAAGTGGATGCTGTGAGAAATGTTTTCCATATCTTTGTCTGTAGCGGATGAAGGGTTAGTTTTAATTTGATTGGGTTAGTTTTTGTTAGTTTGGGTGAGTTTTTGTTAGATTAAGTCAGTCTTGGTTAGATTGGTCTAGTTTTCGTTAGTTCGGGTGAGTTTTGGTTATGAATATTGGGATAGTTTTGGTCAGATTGAGTCGATAAGATTGGGAGAGTTTTGGTTGGATTGGGTTAGTTTGGGTTAGTTCTGGTTAGTTTTGGTTAGTTTTGGTTAGATTGGGTTAGTTTGGTTTGATTTTGGTCAAACTGGGTCAGTCCTGGTCAGAATGGTCTAGTTTTGGTTAATTTGAGTTAGTATAGGTGAATTTTGGTTAGATTGGGTTCGTTTTGGTCAGATTGGGTTAGTTTGGTTAGTTTTTGGTCAGATTGGGTCAGTTTGAATTGGGTTAGTCTTGGTTAGATTGGGTTAGTTTTGGTCAGATTGGGTGAGCTCCGGTTAATTTTCGTGAGTTCTGGTTAAATTTGGTTAGTTTGGGTCATATTGGGTTGGTTTTGGTCAGATTGGGTTTTTTTGATTCGGGTTAGTTTTGGTGAGGATTGGGTTAGTTCTGGTTAGTTTGGGTCATCGCCTGAGAGATTCAGAAACTTGATTGATCAGATAAGCCAAGGATATAATTTTTGAAACTTTGACATTTTTATAGTTCTCATTTCCAGTGACTTATGTTATATTGTTTTTTTTGTCATAGTCTATCAAAATATACAGGCCAAACTATCGCAGTCATGGTTTTCAAGAAGTTTGGATACGTTTGACAACATTGCATGTTGGTTCTAATATGTAGCTTGTAGTGACGAATGTCATTTTAGGGAGTTGTTGCATTCAAATCTGAAAAAAAATTAGTTTATTCTGGATTTTTTTTTCTTGTTAAAAGTTGTTCATTCAGCATTTTTTTCAGCTGAGATTGTTCTATAAACCCAAAACTATGCTTAAAAATTGGAAAAACGCATTGATGTATGGATGCCTGATCTTTACAAGACCCCATGAGGGTATATAAGCTAAGGAATGAAGAGATTTGTCATTATGGGTCCAATATTATTTGATTGCAGACTGGGTTGAGCTGATTATTCCCAGACTTCAAGATTGGCTGCATGAGAATAGATTAGCACATATACAGGATTAGTTCATGATTTGTTCTGGTGTAACGAGGTTACAGAATTGTTTGATTCTCTTTTGTCATTTTTCGAGCATGTTCCGTTATTTTGTTGATAACCACCATATATAGAGTTTCATTATTCACCGCAGCCCAAACAACCGCTCAAATATATCCCGAAACAATCGTGTCTACCGTCCTGATCAAGGTATTTTTCTAATTAGCTGCGCACCAGATCTAGGATTCAGCTCCCTACTCAAAGTGGAACGGCATCTCGACTACCTCGAATCGATTCATTCTCGGAGCACTCTGCCATCAGTGACCTTCCGCATCAGCCGTACCAAAATTACCATTTTATACCACAATTTTCAACTGTTCATTATTTTCTGATTCCAACTGAATACCACCGGTAGGACTCTTCGCCGGTTGGGTGTCCGAAACTCTCTCAACTTGGTTCACTGCATAACGTTCTCTTTGATCAACATTGCAGTGAACCTTACTATTTTCCTATATCCCAGTGGATTCTGTTTTTCCAATGGCGTATGTCATCGGGCAAAGCAGGGCGGTATCTGGGAAATCCTTCCCTCAATACAAAAATCGTGTAGGTTCTAAAAATAACTCAGCAATTAAGCAAAGTGGAATCTAGATAAAATAAGACTACACCCATTCAAAAGCCTACAGACCTATCAGTTTGGTTATTTTCTGATGAAGATTCTGGAAAGGCTCTGTGACAGACAAACTAGGGACGTTTTCCTGCCTCTGTGGGAAATCCACCCCAATCAACATGCGTTCCAACCTGGAGAATCAACAGACACTGCTTTACACTGTGTAGTTCAAAGAATAGAAGAAGCGCTCTCTCACAAGCAGTCGGCACTAGGGGCTTTCCTAGATATAGACGACAAAACGACTTTTGAAAGTGTAGAACCTGCTCTTTCTGGGCATAACATAGACCCAGCCAGTGCTGGCTGGATCAGTTGCATGCTGAAAAACCTAACAGTTCAACTAAAAACGGAAGATACTATGGTGAAGGCACTGGTGAGCAAAGACTGCCTACAAGAAGGCGGCCACTGATGGCCTTATAAAGAATCTTAACGAACAACGACCACTCGTTATGCAGATGTCATCACTGCTCTGCTGATAGGAAGATTTGAAGGCATCCTGATGGAAACCGTGCAGGCTGCTTTGAAACTGATGGAAAAATGGGCAAAGGAAGTTGGCCAACCCAGAACCACCTCTCCTGTTTGGTGTGCTACTCGGCATTTCTAAAGTGGTTAAATACCTGGAAATCATTCTAGATAGAATGAATTGGCAATGAAGAGCTGCAACTGGTGAGGTGTGGGGGTTGTCATCCCGGATTGTCCACTGGATCTACACGGCCGTAATCAGAGCAATATTTGTGTGGTGGACTAAAACCAAACTAGTGACAAATCCGAACAGAATGCAGCAACTACAAAGATTAGCATGCCCGTCTATCACAGGTGCATTGAGATCCACATCAACGATGGCAATGCAGGTGCTGCTGTGCCTGCCACCTCTTGATGCTTTCCTGAGAGGCGAGGCAGAAAAAACAGCCATTGGGCTGCATGCCATCCATCTCTCTTGCAGAGGAAAGTGGGTCCCAAGACATGCTCGTTTATTTCTGGAAGCTGTCAGACAAGACAGCCTCTCGTGAAGTATCGAACTGATGCCCTGATTTCACGCTATATTTTTGACAGAGCCTACGAAATCAATACAGACGGCTCAGCAGAAGAGGATAGATCGGCAGATATACACAGACGGTTTACAAATTCAATGTGGTGCTGGGCATACCGGAGCTTAACTTAAAAATCAGTAGAGCCCTAGGCTCGGAAGTCTTCCAAACAAAACTTCTTGGCATAATGCTAGGGGCCACAAAAATTGTAAAGGAAAAGATGGTGGGCAAAAACATCATCTTCCTCAGAGATAAGAAACAGATTTTGCAATCCAAATGAAAGTGCGGTCACTTTGGCGCGAAAGGGAGCAAAAGGAAGACCTTGTGTCCAGAGCCCTCCGTTCCACTGTCCTCAAAAACCATCAATCGCAAGTTAATGACAAACAGTAGAGTTTCTAAGGAAGAGATGGGAGAAACGACGGTTTGGGCACTTGAGTGCCGCTATACAATCACAGTGCTTGATTGGCCTTTTTTCAGGGCCAAAGTTCAGTTGTACTTTCAGAATGCAACAGAAACATTATCGAACGCTGCCCGATATGCATTGTGGGCTCTCTACCACAAAAATCCAAAAGGTGGCGCCCGAGTAATGGAAAATCAAAACATTTTCCAACCCTGATAATACAAACCTCTCACAACAAATTTGTATATTACCATTCATTCCGTAGATATTTATTTTGAATGATCAGTCATTTTAGCACACATTCTCATCTAACTCCAATGTCAATTTCTCTAGCTTATCCAAAATTCTATTATCTATTTGAATCCCTCTAGAGGTGTTCGTCTGCTCGCTAGAATCACTGTCACCCTTGAAGGACCTTGTCAAGGTGCGTAAGATTGGGGAGGGGAACAAAGAAAAGACTACGTGAAAAAAGTGCAATCAAATTCGAAGTTGGAATCTTGTTTAAGAGCAAAGAGTCATGATATGAGTTCGTCAGAAGGAAACTGGAATGTTTATACTAGTTGTGTGAAGGTATGTTGCTCATAACCGGTATGACATTGACAGGTTCCGCTATGGAAACTCAATCACAGGGATCTAAGGAATATTACACAAAGAGGAATCCGATATTTCCATTATAATAATAAGATGGTTTTGGACTTCATAGAACAGTATCTAATCATAGTCATGAGAATTTAATTAGTGCAAAAGCAAATAACTCTCTTTAAATAGACCCTTCGTGTCAATTAAAACTAATAACAGTTTTTTTCTAATCAGAACATCTCTCTTGCTAATGTCATATAATTTGATGCACTTACTGGTTTGGTGATTTTTCAAAATAATTAGCAATATTTTTCAAAAAGCATTCAACTACTTTGTAAGAATGACACTTTTGGTAGGTAATTGAATTCCGATAATAGCGCACATCGTTTACACTTGAAACGAATATAGTATTGATGTAATTATGGTGTCGGCAGAACTGATTCTAAATGTCATTTGAATGATGAGGATTTTTTGTAACAACCATTAATAAGTCACCTTGGCAATTAGCGATGCCTCAATTTTAATGAAATCAAAGATTGCAGAAAGTTCCAGATTAAGTTTATGAAGATGGAAACTTATAATGAGAGCTAACTTTTTCAAAGGAAAGAGGATGTTTGATTAATATCGGATCTTTTTTTTTGCCCCTCAATTACAAAAGTCAGGTTTTATCAGTATTTTTGTTTCGAGCGCGTAAATGGTGTTTCATCCATACTAATTAATCAGAGTACTCTGCAGTATTGCGTTCATATCATGCCCATAAGGCAATGTCCATTCATTTTATTCCCATATGCCATATGCAGCGTCCAACTCAACTTCAATGCTGCACATAAAAAAAAAATCAAGTTGCGTTGAATAAGCAACTCATTCACTAAATACATTTTTTCAAATCATAAAATGGATATGTTTTTTCTCAAGAGGCTTGTATGTATGTATCCTCAGTAGGTACTAAGATCTTTCATATTAATATTTCGTAAACTCGTTCTAATTGATAAATCAACTTAGTCATCGAATTTGTTACATTTAACTATAATCAATTTTATTATTATGCACATGACAATGTATAAATATTTGACAAAATGGTCCAGATTCTTAATCGTGTATCTGAATCACATAATTCCCATGACATAATAATATTATAGTGGATTAAAAACCGGGTCAAAATATTGCGTTTTATTTTTGGCGTAACCGTATCATTTCGAATTCAAATTCAAATTAAAAAAAAAAAAAAAAAAAAAAAACGGGAAAGAAGCTTATTAAGTCCGTCCCATGATGTTTCCATTAATGAAATTTTGTTAATAAACAACAGACCAGTGGTCAAGTTATTCTCACAGAATACAATTATTTGGCCACGTGATGACAACTAAGATTTAGCTTGCCATGATGAGACCGATGCCGCCAACTTGATGTCACCTTCCATCTCTTACTACATGTGAGATGTTTCGTGTATTGCGTTTTGTGCCTTGATACCCCTCTCCATGGAAAAATGCTCTGGTAGTCCTTAGCAAAAACCTAAGGAGGCAGGGTAAAACCTGGAAAGATCCATCAGTCTTCTTAATGCTCTCGAAAAAGTGATATAAAAATAGATCTTACACAAAATAAGGGCCGTCATAGAAGCACAGTTGCAAAATATATTCTGCTATATCAACACTCCACAACACATCTAACACTGCGGCCAACAGAAACAATCCTGAAAGGGACTCACAGAGGAAAAGTAACAGGATCGGTGTTCCTTGATATCTCCATGGCATTTGACAAGTTCTGGCATCAGGAGCTTCACTTCAAAGTTTCCAAGTTTAATCATTTTCCACACATGTCGAAGTTGGTATCATCCTCTCTGTCTAACCGAATCTACCAGGTTAACCAGGTTACAGCAGAAGTCCCGCAAGGTTCTCCCTTGAGCCTGCTGCTGTTCAACATATTCATGGTCTCTTGGCCTCTGCAGACAACACTATCATGACCACGTCGACATCCAGGAAGGATCCTCATTCCAGAAAAGGCCAAGCTCTAAGAAACAGATCAAGCAACTGAGAGGAAAAGCTGCTGGACAAGCCATCAGTGAAAAGAAATCGTTAATACAGAATATTCAGCATCGACATAAGCACGGAACTGGACCTTCATAAGGGTGCTCTTTTGGTGTTGAAGGGTGATATTTTCTTAGCACAAGATGTTGAGGCGGGTAGCAAATCACATGCAGATAGTAAATTATAAAATGAGAATCAGAGCCGCGAAAGGATATTTCAAACGCCTTGCCTACTATGTTCATCATCAACTTGGTACTACAATCGGAAAAGAGACAATACAAAAATCTCCAGGTTCTACAATACCTACAGGGTGTCCAAGAAATTGTTGGAGATCTTTTGGATTCAGATAGAACATTGAAAAATAATTTGACAAGTTCCCGTGAACTTTTTTTACTAGAGGCCCTCTGTACGGAGATACGGGCCCCGAAAGGACGCCACTGGAAATCAATTTTTCTTGAATAACGTTCTAACCACTTGATATAATTGTATGAAAATTTGATATGATAAACAGTAAAACCACCTCTCAAAATACTGCCTTCAAATCACAATTAGCTCGTTTTGTTTACCAGGGACGGACTAGGTTGTACACATTGATGCTTACATTTTCAACACCCTGTATGATAAAGGCCAAAAAAAAATCAAAATAGCTGAAACCTTGGGCTACAAGAGAGGTACTCTTGTTCTTTATCGATAAATAAACCGTTTTCGAGAAAAAACATATTTTTATTGAAAAAAAACCTCGAAAAAAGCAATGACGAAGTGGTGCCCTTGACGAAATTATTTAAAAAAATGTGAACCTATGTTTTTTCAAATTTTGCATTGTTTTTTCAGATTAATTTTCATAAATATTCACTAATATTGCGAAAAAATTCAGGGTGAGTTTCCCCACTTAAAAATAATAAGAAAACTTCATATAAAGGTGTGTCCGGAAATGCTTCGTTACAGAGCTACAGGGTGTTGAACTTTTATTTTCATTTTTGTTTTTTCCAAATAATATTTGAACCAATGTCTATATTTCCATAAAAATCGGTATTTGAGGATTTCTTTTTATGCGAAACTCGAATTTTATCTCAGTTTGGCTCTAACTCGTAGAGGGCGCCACCTACACTCATTTGTCCTGACATGTACAGCCATAACTTTTTTGGACGTAACCGTATGACATATTTGAGTGAAAAGAAATATTTCTCCTTTATTCTTATGCAAAAAAGGCATACTTGTTAGAAGTCGCTACGTGGAACCATTCTCGAGATATTTGAATTTGAAATAATTAATACATGGGATTTTGAAATTATGACGAAGGTAACCTGCTAGAAGTTATAACATATTACGCATTAATGCTTCATATTTTCAATGAAAAAGATAAAAGTCGACTTCTGTGTAATATTATCGACAACGCTTATTCAAATATTATTTAAACAAAAACAAATAAAAAAACTGAGAAAAAATAAATAAAATAATAACTTTAACACCCTGTAGCTCTGTAACGAAGCATTTCCGGACACATCTTTATACCAAATTTTCTTTTTATTTTTAAGTGAGGAAACTTATCCTGTATTTTTGGCACTATCAATGAAAGACCATGCTTGGCCATAATTTCATTATCATATTTATTCATTATTTCAAATCTAAATATCTTGAAAATGGTGGCACTTCTATCAGATATGCCTTTTTTGCATATAAATAAAGGAGAAATATGTTTTTTCACTCAAATATGTCATACGGTTACGTCCAAAAAAGTTATGGCTGTACATGTCAGGACAAATGAGTGTAGGTGGCGCCCTCTACAAGTTACAGCCAAACTAAGATAAAATTCGAATTCCGCATAAAAAGAAACCCTCAAATACCGATTTTTATGGAAATATAGACATTGGTTCGAATATTATTTAGAAAAAACAAAAATGAGAAGAAAAGTTCAACACCCTGTAGCTCTGTAACGAAGCATTTCCGGACACACCTTTATATAAAGTTTTCTCATTATTTTTAAGTGGGGAAACTCACCCTGAATTTTTTCGCAATAATAATGAAACACCCTGTATAATAAAAATATAGCTTTCGATTTTTTTTTAAATGTCGTCAAGGACAGCACTGCATCATTCGATGGTTTTTTCAATAAAAATATGTATTTTCTTGAAAACGATTCATTTCATCGATAACTAACAAAAACCCGCGGCGCGGCGCCGGCGCCGCCCACGTCGGGCTTAGGCTAGTTTAAAAATAAGATAATATTAACAAAGATTCTTTTCTTTTAATTCATTTGTTTTATGTTTTATTTTTTTTTGCTCCCGCTGGCCGTATACCCCATAGGACCTACATAATGACAACACATTTTTTTTTTCAATTCATGTATTTTTTTATAGTTTTGCATTGTTTTTCTTTGCCTCCCGCTGATCGTATACCCCATAGAACCTACATATTATCACCAACACACACTCTTTTATTTTATTTCAATTTTTTATTTTTTCATTTTTTTTCCCTTAACCATCTTTGGGTAGAGGCTAATAACTATGCAGATTTTTAGATTATTCTGTTCTACGGTTCAAAAGCCTTAGCTTTAAAAACACACAGACTTTCACATTTATACAGGGAGATACAAATTCGATGCTCACCATTGGTATCTTGGAAACGGTAGGAGATACAGCAAGGGTCCAAATGAGGGCAAAGTTGCGCATTTTGGTGCTTATTGAAATACCGTTTTGATATTCAAGAAATTCCAAATACTTTCGGAGATGTCCGGAAAAAATCGAAATTTTGTGAAATCGTTTTTATGTTTACCTATGTGCATTTGGAAAGATATTTCGAAATAAATGTCACATCTTAATTGCCACTTTTTCTCTCTACACTATGCCGTCATCAAATTTATGATCCGAAGTTTCGTCTATGAGCAGCCATCATCAACTCTGTCTTTTCAAATACGGTCCTGGATTTTTTATCACGGATTTAAAGAGCCTCTTATGTTCGTAAACCAACGATGTATCGAACTTATTAACAAAAGGTGTCTGTTTTTGATCCTATCAAAAATACATTTTTTGTCTCTCTCTAACACATGATTTCTTATGGAAAAATCCATCAATATAAATTTTTCAAATAATTGCGATACATCGTTAGTTTGGGGTCAAAAGAGGCTCTTGAAATCCGCCATAAAAAATCCAGGGCCGTATTTGGAAAAACAAAGTTGATGATGGCTGTTCATAGATGAAACGTCGGATCATAAATTTGAAGACGCCATTTTGTAGACGAGAAAAAGTGGCAGTGAAGATGTGACATTTATTTTGAAATATCTCTTCAAATACACATAGGAAAACATAAAAACGATTTCACAAACTTTCGGTTTTTTTCGTTTATCTCCGAAAGTATTTGGAATTTATTGAATTTCAAAACGGCATTTCAATGAGCACCAAAATGCGCAACTTTGGCTCCATTTAAACTCCGCTGTATCTTCTACCGTTTCCAAGATACCAATGGTGAGCATCGAATTTGGAACACCCTGTATAAGAAGATGATGATAACACAGATTTTTTTATTTGTTTTAAATTCGCTTTTTTTATGTTTTATTTTTTTTCCTCTCGCAGGCCGTATACTTCATAGAACCTACAAAATAATAACACAGTTTTTCTATATTTTTTTCAATTTATGTTTTTTTTTTCATTATTTTTTTTCTTCCGCTGGGCGTATACCCCATAGAACCTACATATTAACACAACAGACTTTTTTTTTTAAATGTTTTCATTTTTTTATTTTTTCTATTTCTTTATTTAAAAAAAAAAACCCCAAACCATCTTTAGGTAGAGGCTGATGACTGTGCAAATTTTCAGATGATTCTGTGCTACGGTTCCATAGCCTTAAGGAAAGAGACATACAGACTTTCACATTATAAGGTGAACAAGAGTACCATTTCATCAGCTCAATGTTCAAGGTATCGCATTGTATTATTTTCAATAGTTTTATCATGCAGGGTGTTAAAAATGTAAGCATTAAAATGTACAACCCAGTCCGCCCCTGGTAAACTAAACAAGCTTTATTTATGTTTTAAGGGCAGTATTTTAGGAGGTAATGTTTAGTGTTTATCATATTAAATTTTCATCAGATAATAAAAAGTTATTCAAGAAAAATTGATTTCCAGTGGCGTCTTTTCGGGGCCCATATCTCCGTAGAGAGGGCCTCTAGGAAATTGTCATCTTATTTTTCAATATTCTATCTGAATCCGAGAAATCTCCCACATTTTTCCGAACACCCTGTACAAAGGAAGCTTTCAAAAATATTGCACTGTAAAGAACGAATTAAAAGCACCCATTAAAAAAACTTTGAAAGATAACAAAGATGAGATTTTTCATCATCTTATCTCTGGATGCAGTTGAATGTCTCAGAACTCTTTTCATCCTGCTGATCAAAAGAAAAACTTCGCAATAGCCCAGGACAAATTTGCTGAGAGCACTCGGAGAATCGTGGACAAGGCTCTGCAAACAAGTTTATACTCGACACGTGAAGGAAAGTTTCCTAACTCTGTGATTTCCAGGTAAAGTTATACATACCAAGAAGAAAGTAATGTTGATAAACAAAAAGCTTGATGTATTGAGCCGGAAGACTCATCCATTTTATAAAAATAGGTGAAAAACCAAATCTTCAAAAAACACCAAATCTCTTAGTGCGTCCAAAGTAGAATCGGAATCTCAAATATCAAAGTCATGAAGACTCTGAGAGCTTGTTGAAGGCGTAATCATCAATAATACCGCAAGCCATAACTCATCTGGGCAACAAGAATGGAATTTGGGTCATTCCCTTGAGCTACAATAACCTTGTCCGATTATTTCCGTAAAGGGTACCAAATTAAGACACACGCCCAAAACAACAATAAAACATTGGTGATGTTTAATGTTCTCACAAAATAGCTGCTAATTGACACTGTGATGGATAAATGGCATATCCAACAAAAATGCTGAACGAGTTGTCCAACATCGTCCATACTTCCAATGATTGTCATTAAACAACAATAATTGCTGGTACCACCATTATCTGAATTACATTGAAAATAAATAAATATAATACAGGAAATTTCGTCAAATTTTCACTGATCAATCGATTAACTAGATCATAGAGTATATTTTATTATTTGCTGAAATGTGCAACATTGTTCATATCATGTGAAAGTCCTAAGACAAGGTTAATCTGGATTATTTAGACTCCACAGATATCATCCATAGGGTGAAGTTCTCAGTGTCATCTGAATTGCCCCCCAAATTATGCACAATTTTGAGGGTCATTTCGTTAAGTTGATCAAATCTGACCACAACTGCTGTGCCCTTTTGTCCTGATTTAATCGGGTTACCTGGTAGTGATTACTGTTAGAACTCAAGTTTGAATTATAGTTGTCTCACCTTCAATATCCCTTTCATGTGGGTCAAACAGGTAATAAAATCCAGCCTTGAAGAATAAGCTGACCCAGAACGTATTATAGTTGAGAATGCAAATCGGCTCCTGCTGGAAAAATGCTTCCAAAACGAATCCAAGTTTGCTTGCAGTGAATACTTCTGTCATGATTGGCTTATAGACGGTCACGTGCACCTCGACACTGTCCATCAGGAATTTTCTCATCACATTCTCCATTCCAAGTTTTGGATCTTTAGGTCCATAAGCGATGTATGAGTCAATGAACAGCTGATTGGCTATGTCCAGTATCTGATCTATTTGTCCGTGATTCCATTTGTCTATGCTTAGGAGTGAGTGCATCACAACTGGAAGATTCATTTAGGTGGATTTTTCGAGAAAGTGAGCTTTTTTGAAAAACCAAGTTAAGAATAGTCTTTGTTAGTGATTAGGTAATTATTGTTTTTGATGTCTCAAATATGATAAAATAAAAAGAAACCTTTCCCCTTTTTTTTTGTTTTTATTTCTGTCTTTTTACTTTGAAAAAATTGTACCCTGAGGCAAGTTGACGAGGACAACATGGCGACTCCCAATAAAGAAGACATCGAGAAAAAAATCTAGAAAAGATTGATCAAGAGGATAAAAGGGGGTGTAACATGCTGGACTTGAGAGACCGTGCTTCTGATTGACTTGGGTTTGATTCCCACGGTGAACAGAAATTAATTTCTGTTCTGTATTTAGCGGCACTCTCGATGACTAATAAAACTGAGTAGGCTGTAGCATAGTATAATAAATAACAAGTAGCGACAGCTCCATATACCTAAAGGTGGTCAAATTTCGTCTGTCTCAATGACAGAAATTCGCCTGATTTATACACTGCTAATCTTATGAAATGTAAAATAAAACCATACTGTAGCCGATTCCATGACTTCAATGATACTGATACATAGGTGAATTATCCATCAAGTTATACAATACGATTACCCACTCTGCAGTATGTCTAAAGATTAATGCGAAGTTTCAAAGTCTTGATTTAGAAAACAGTTTCACATTACAAAATGTTAGCAGGGTATAAATGAGGCGAATTTCTGTCATTGGGACAGAACGAAATTTGACCCCAGATATATGGAGCTGTCGCTACTTGTTGTTTATTATACTATGGCTGTAGTATTATTGATTACTGACAGTCGGATAGTCAATAGATTAGCTCAAATTATAGGATCCTGCATGTTCAATACTAAAACTAGGTGGTGTCCTCAATCAGCACCTTAGTAGGAGCTGCGGCATACGGGAGGACAGGGTTGTAGCCCGAGCTGAATGCTGTGGCTTGACGACAATGGTCCAAGAGAGCAACTTCTCTCCTCCTGGAGGCTTCTCTTGGAGGTGCGCAATGTGGCCTAAGTGCTGTGGTACTCACCGCCCCCACCCCCATATCTACTTCTCTACATCAAGAGGATAAAAAGAAAACGTTCAAGCATTTGAAGTGGAGAAAAAAGTGTCAATGATTCGAGTCAAACCCTACCAAGGGGCCTAAGTGAAAGCTTTGATTCGCATCGACGGAGAGGCGCTAATGTGCCTGAAGTTCATTAGATCTCGAGAAGATGGCAATATGTGGAATGCCACATGACAGCTTATTAGCTTGTCATGATGATAGATGAAGTCATTTGAATGTCACCCTCTATCTTCATGTTGTCTTTCATGCTTTGATTCCTCTCTAAGTGAAAAAATGCCCTGGTAGTCCTCATCAAAAAACCTACAAGAACGCAGAATACAACCCGGAATACTAGAGGCTCATCAATGTTTCAGCCGCCATCGGAAAAGTTCCGGAGAAATGCATCCTCCACAAAATAAGGAGTAACGATGGCAAAAAACTTTCTGCCAGAAGAACAAATGGGATTTCGCCCAGTGTATTCTACAACAAATCAAACAGTGAGGCTGAGTGACACCATACTGGAAAGGTCGAACAAAGGGGAAGCATCAGAAGAAGTGTTCCTCGACGAGTTTCGTACAGCCCAGCCGTCCCGCACCACATGGAGCCATGCACCACTTCCCGGGACCTCCGAAGTAAGTGGCATTTTCTCATAGTCACCATCAGACAGGGTCAGCTCCCGTAGAGCTTGCGCAGATAGAAAGCCCACACTGACCCCATCCCCAGATGGTTCTGAACATTCAAGAAAAACCGAAAAAACTACATTTATTCAAAGTTTTTGTCTTTATTCAATAAATGAAGACATTTTCCACGTCAAATAAGTCAATGTCTGTGCTTTTATGTAAAGGGAACTGTATAATATATTACAGAAATCTTCAATAATACATTATCCAAGTCTGATAGTTCGATTCGCACCCACTTCATTCCGTGGCGTATTGTTCCGTAAAATTGTATACGTCAGTTTGACTTCTAAACTTTGTACATGCGTTCTGTGCAATAGAGAAAGAAAGAAGATATTTTGTATCCAGGTTGCCAGGAACCCTACACTGAACCCTCCAATTGAGGAATGGATCCAATGTGAAGGATACGGGGAGGGTAAGTTGGTGACATGAGGCGTGCACTTCGTACGAGAAGTGGACTTTCATCTGTGACTTCTTCAAAGTGTTGCTCAATTGAATAAGGGTATTTTTCTAGTTTTTCTCTTAGCATCGTCATCCTGCCCAACTTTCGCCAACTACCATTTTTCCATAAATACGGACCTGGATTTTTCACTTTATTTTTAGTTATCTTTTGACTTCGTCAAGGCAACCGTAAAAAAGTACTCATCTAAAAAATAATACCATAGAAAATTTCCTACCAGTCAATTCTAACCAATCATAGGCTTGCATTTTAACATGTTGCTATGGCAACGACCCAATTTTATCGGAAATCACCCTACTCATAATCACGTGACTGAAAGATTAATAAGTGGAAATCTCCCTGGTTTTGCATCTGGATGTAGCTCCCATATGATAACAGTGTTGCCGTCCCCACTCTCCCTAACAATCCCAACCCAACTGGTGCATGGGAGCTACATCCAGCCGCTACTATTAAATCTTCTCAATTAGTTTTGGCATGAAATTTTCTTGCCGAATCTCCCGCGAGCTCGAATTAAAAATCCGAAAATTTGTTCTCGTTGCGAATTTTTCACGAAAATTTTCAAAAAATAAGCAACTCGACAAAATTTCCGGAATAATTCGAGCTCTAGGGAGATTATAGGTGAAAATTTCATACCAGTCAATTCTAACCAATCATAGGCTTGCATTTTAACATGTTGCTATGGCAACGACCTAATTTTATCGGAAATCACCCTACTCATAATCACGTGACTAAAAGATTAATAAGTAGAAATCTCTCTGGCTTTGCATCTGGATGTAGCTCCCATATGATTACAGTGTTGCCGTCCCCACTCTCCCTAACAATCCCAACCCAACTGGTGCATGGGAGCTACATCCAGCCGCTACAATTAAATCTTCTCAAATAGTTTTGGCATGAAATTTTCTTGCCGAATCTCCTTAGAGCTCGAATAAATAATCCGGAAATTTGTTCTCGTTCCGAATTTTTCAAGAAAATTCGCAACTCGACAAAATTTCTGAAAATAATTCGAGCTCTAGGGAGATTATAAGTGAAAATTAGTCAAGTAAGCCTTGTCTCCCTAACACATAGTTTGGTTCATTAATCCATCTTTATTCGACACGTTATTTTCATGAGAAAACTTGCACAACTAAACAAAACCAATTGACTGAATCAGAATCCAAATAACGGCCAATAAACATTTAATGAAATTAAATCAAATTCGCAAATGACATGGAAAATAAAAAAACTGCATACATACAATTGAATCAATTTCTGCAAAAGTGTTCAAGAATATTGCCATTTTAACAAAATATTGAAAATAACAAAATAGGTAAAAAATAACTGAAATTATTGAGGTTGCTAAGGCAACCCATTACTCATGCTCTACACCCTTATCTGATCACCTCAATGCCTCAAGGAAGTCAAAAGATAACTAAAAATAAAATAAAAAATCCAGGCCTGGGACTCCGTGTATCTGTCGAATCCTAGCGACGATCGCTTTCTCATTCATTTTATGCAGAGAGCGAAGTGTCACTATGGAATTCTACAGTACACGGAGTCCAGGTCCGTATTCAAAGAGATAAAGTTGATGATGGCAGCTCGAAGACGAAACATCAGATTTTTAATTTGATACCACTATCTTGTAGAGGAGGAAAAGTGGCAATGACAGAGTGTGATTCATTTCAGAATGTCTCTTCAAATAAAGGCAGGGGATGATGAAAACGTTTTTGCTAAATTTCGGTTTTTTCCGGATAACTTCGGAAGTAGTCGGAAATTTTGAAATTTCATACTGGCATTTTCTCGAGCACAAGAATGCGCAACTTTGCAACTCTTTAACGGACCCTGTTTCTCTTTTAATGACTGGGATTCCCATGCATGCACTCGAATCTGTGGCACCCTGTACTCATAAAAGAGCTGTCCGGACTAATTTATCAACACAGAGCCAAAACTATAGATAAAGTCATGAAATTTAAAGAGATGTTTTGCTAAATATTTCTAGGTGTCATAAGGAAGGATTTTGCGAAATTTTATCTCCAAGGGAGTGAAAAGGGATGGAAAAGAAAAATCAAATATTGATGAAAAATTATGTATTTTTAGTAACATCCACTTGAAACTTTATATAAATAATCTTGAATGAGATTGATCAAACACATGTATCGTAATTTTTGAAAGTCAACCCCTAAGGGGGTCAAAGTCGGGCTCAAAGGAGATGAGGTGAGAAAAATCATTAATTGATAAAAGATAATGTATTTTTGGTAACATAATCGAGAAACTTCGTATAAAAAATTTCAAACTAGATTATTTGAATAAGTGTTACGTTATTTTGTGAAATTCAGTTCCTAAGGGGGAAAAATTCGGACTCAAAGAAGTGAGTGGAAAAAATCGTTAATTATTGATGAAAGATTATGTACCTATTATCGTAAGCATCATGTTGAAACTTCATATCAACTATCTTGAATGAAATTGATTAAATACATGTGTCGTTGTTTTTTGGAAATCCTCGGATTTCAGAACAGATTCGAGGTAAAATAAATTATTTTTGGTCACATCCTTATTGGGGCGGAAGGGGTGGGAGTGTGAGAAATCATAAATTAATAAGAAATTGTATTTTCAGCTTCAAACTCCATATTAATAATCTTGCATGAAATCAATGAACCATGTTTTTTCAAAATTCAACCGTCAAGAGGGTAAAAGGTGTTGGGGTTTGAAAAATCATAAATCAATGAAAAAAATGGAAGAATAACACGTCCAGTCGCGAGCAGAAATAAATAATTGGCTTGGGGAAACTACATTATAAACTAGACCAACTTAGCACACACAACATTTTTAGATCCTTCGCCAATTTATACAGAAACCCAAACGTACCTGAGACAATGCAATTTGGTATATCCTGTTTATCCCTGGTCTCAACATCGTAGCAACAGTGATTCTGACTCTTATATCCTCTCAATATAGCTTCACCTCCTTTAACATGATACCCCGTCCTACCAATCAGATCACGTCTCTTAGCCTCCTTGCGTTTTCTTTCTTCTTCTGCTAGTTTCCTTAACTTTCTCTTATTTTCCGAAGCAACAAGCTTAGAACATCTTGGTAAAACATTAATACAACTTCTGTTTGGATCTTTCTCTTTTTTTCTTTTAGTCTTAAATCCACCCACAACTATTTCAACAGGCACTATAGTGAATTTTCCGCTAAGAAATGCTGGCTCCTGAATGCAACCTGGAAGTATAATTAATAATAAAAACCATTTTAGTGTAAATTAATTGAACCTATAATATGATCAGCGACCATTTTCACATTTACAAAACAAACCGCACAAGCTGTGCCTGTGAATAAGGGCATTCCCGATGCGTTTCTGGGATTGGGATCAAATAAGTAGTACACCGTTCCATCGTCTTGGACTTGTTCCCAAATGGCCAGGGTGAAAACGCCTGTTATCAGGATTCCATGTGTGTTCTCCTCAAAGAAATGGTCCAAGCCTGGATCAATTAAAGATAAGTAACTACAGATTAAGCAAATTGTCAACCTTGACGGAGGTTTTGCACGTTGGGGTCCTTAACGTCGATAACCCCCCGTTGATCCGAGTTTCTCAGCTCACAGTTGGCCTTCATCACACCAATTTTATAGTCGTGCTTGACTCTGTATACGTCAAGCTTATCAATCCATGGATCAAATTCGAAACCCAGCTCATTGACGCTATCTTCAAACAGTTCCGAGCCTATTTGTACAAAATTTAATAAACTATGAAGCGCGACAAGCCTTGTTTTTACCTATAATGACAATATCATCGATTATGGGCTTGGACCAGGTTTGTGGCTTGTGTATCAAGGACATTGTCAATGCTACAACCGCTATTGGTGCGTCCAATGTATTTGGGGCTTTGGCAAATCTTGGATCTTCTTGGGAAATTGTACCTCTGGTGAATATTTTTTTAAAATGTTCATGGTAATCGATTTTCATCTTACCTGACAATACTTTTTCCTGGTAACACCTCCTTTAATCCAGCATTTGGAGGGACGCTCTTTGGAACTGGGGGATCTTCTTTGGGCTGCTTACCTCGTGGGCAGATAGCTCTTTGAATTTCAACCTGATTTGGATGTTAAAAAGGAAATATGTGTCATAGCATTGAAGCAAATTTTCCAAAGATATAATTCCTAGGGACCAGAATCTTGAATGCAATGATCTTGCCAACTTCTTTGAAACTCTTTTATTCGACCAGCATCTATAATCATTGGTGTGATGATCTGACCTGATGTGGACTTGCTCTGGTGGTTTAAGGAGGACATACGGTTTATGTGTATAAAGTGAGGAGACGAACCACCAGAACCAAGATCTTCCTCAATTGACAGCAGCGCGGTCCGTGGATATGATTTAAAGCTAACAACAATGAGTGGCAGTGGCATTCAGACTTGTTCAAAGATGTGAATATTGGAAACTGATCAAATCAACTCTTGGCAACGCTATGAATTTTCATGAGAGATGCTGGAGCATATACTGGGTTCTATATTTTTGGACAGATATTCTTCTTATACGAAAAGAGCAAGAAAACAAGAATGTTGAAGTACAAAGCGGAGTCACTACTTCACATGAAGCACTGCTAGACTACCAACGATGGTATTCAGTTGATAATTTCCCCCATCTCAAGCAAGGAGACAAACCACCATGACCAAGATCATTCTCGGGTGGCTTATTCAAAAGTGGAGGATGATAGAAGCTAACATCATTGGGAATATATGAAAAATAAAAACAAACCAACATCAGAATAAACAACGACATGACTTTCCACGAGAGTTGCTTAAGCAGTCCGAAAAAGAACCGGAATCCAAGATCACATACAAAAAATGGATGAATCATGGGTTTCTAGTATGAAGCCCATTGCCAAAGTTCAGACAGATATTCCTCGCATACCGTAAGAGAGCCAAGCCTTAAAAGTCGCTGCGAAGATATATTCACCTCATATAGGAAATGGTCAAACACTGACTGACTGACATTGAACCCATTAGAACGGAAACTGCAATGCTGAAAGCCATGACTATAATCTCAGTTCCCCGGCCGACCACTTATCTGAAGCGGCACTGCATTGATTGCGTCCGCCAAAACGACATGAAATTTATTTTACCTATTGTTATATGTTATTCAAGTTTCACATGTAAAACCGATGTCACCCACTGGTGTCAAGTGGGAAAAAAAAATCAAGGAAGCAAAATAAAATGCAATCAAGTGTACAAATATATTAAAGTTGAAAAAAACTAAAAATACACTTTCGAACTAAAAAGTTAAAAATAATTTTTGATTCAAGAATAAAGTGAGTGATGATGACATCAATTTTCTCGTTAATCATTTTATTCTTTAATTGGAAATTATTTTCAACTTTCAAGTTCGGAAGCGTGTTTTTTAGTTTTTTTCAACTATAATTTATTTTTTACTCTCAAGTTCGAAATCGTGAATTAATTGAAATTGTCATCGGCTCTTTTTTGATAAGTTTGCAAAGTTTTGAATCAAACTGGGCATTTGAAGTGGGTGAAAATCGAGTTCCAGGATTCTGTTACCAACAAACATTCAAGTAGAGCTGATATAAAGCGTGTGAAAATCCATTGTGCTTTTTTTTCCTTGGCAACGTTGCATCAGACGGGTGGTTTAGGAATAATTACAGTTCCGTCAACCAGTTTTTCATTCACCACCTGTTGATAAATGACATAGACAAATGTATAATAGTTTCACAAAAATGTCTAATTAAATAATACTGTTTACGTTTTAGCTCCTTTTCAATTGAAATTCTTGTATTGTTATCGGTCCTTAATATATGTGCAAAGTTTCGAATCAATCTGGGCATTTGAAGTGGGTGAAAATCAATCAACTTACATACAAGTGAAGCTAATATAAAGCGTTTAAAAAGTGGGAATTCCACAAGCATCCTGAAATATAGATATCATGTGATCTCAAGAGGGGTTGTGTATTTGTAATCACGAGGTCTATCTCACTATGATCTACTGTCAACTGATCTCATCTAATACGGAGTCACTAGCACATAGCAACCAATGTTTTGTGCTCACTAGCGCCACCCTTTATTTTGTGGTCGGCTGGATAACTAGAATGGTAAAACATGGTTTGATTTTGGCCATCCTATTGGGTTTAATGTTTTGTGCTTTTTTGATATCTTGCAGTTCCCCAAGGAGATCGTGGATGGCTTTCTTGCTACATAATTCAAGACTACAGCTTCAATGGGCAAGAAGGGTTACTCTGTGGTCCTATTTATCCATTCGATTGAAAGATTTACTCATTATCATCAGATTCATGAAAAATACCATTATGTGAATAAAATGATCAGATCCGTGATTCATCATACATCCAGAAGAAATATCAGGAGAAGTTCCAACTCTGGTACCTCTAGTGGTTTGAAATTTTTTTTACAGAAAATTCCGATCATGCCGTTCACTCCAAGGTTTAAAGACAACTTTCTAACACAATAAGTGGTGAAAGGAAGATCAAGTACCTTAGGGTGGACAGTGAGTTAACGTGAGAAGAGCAGTTCAAAAGAGCATAGCGACAATGTGGCTTCTGCGCCAAGAGGTGGGTAGAAAGTGACTAAACATTTCCATTGAGTTGCCAAAACTGGCACTCTGAGTAAAGATCTCTCTTCAATGTAGGGACTGAAGCACAGATGTGAGATGTCGTTACTATCGGCGAGACTGGCTCTCACGGATGAACGACTCAGACTCTATAGTTTTGAGGTACATCCCATACAGAGACAAATTACCAAGAACCACCAAGTAAATCTGGATTACTGACGACTGCACTATAAGTTTATTGGATCCAGATTATACACATTGTACAGGAACGCAGAAAGAGCTTTCTCCCTGGGAAGACTCACAGAAGTTTTCAAACCTGGGGTGTTTGCTATCTTGAAGGTAGCAACTATGAAGAAATTGGAAAGAGAGACAGAAGATAACAGTGTCAAGAGACACTTGGGGGCACCATACCCCATAATGGGCATCATCGGAGAAGAACGAGTGTACTTGCCAGGCAGACTAGGTTCTTCATCATCACCAGCCCTGTCCAGAACCCTACCTACCTAGTGAACGACCGATCTAAACGAGAGGGCTTGGCCGAATTGGAGAAGCAACACGACATATAGGCAGGCCAACCGACACTTGCATTTACCAGGATCAGGATCCACTCCAATGTTCTTACGGTAGAAGGGCAGAGGAGACCTTCCATCATCTACTGATGAGAGTCTATCGAGAAGGAAGATTCTGGGAGTGGCAAACACTTCTTCAAAGGATTTGGATTCCGTTTCAAAATAAAGACGGGAAGTTTCGAAAAGTAGTTATGGTTGGCAAAAAGAGTCACTACTCCTACTCGCTTGGCTTGGGCCTCCTCTTCCTTACCAATTCCAATATCAATTTACGCGACTTACATGACCAATCATGCAACTTGCCATATCCATTTTGATAACATCTGGAGGATATTCATTTCATGGTGAAATATTAAGAAGAATCGAGCTTGAAATTGGCAATGAAAGTTTAAAAAAAATGAAATTATAAAGACCTTGTGTATACAGAATTGATTTTTGCCAGGAATGGGAATATTTTCTTGAAAAACTTCCACCAGCTGCTCCAAGTTCATATATCTAGTGATACAGCAAGAGCCGATGGTTGATTTCACACCAGTTGGTCCTCGTTTCATGCCATCGTACATGTAAAACATTTTTCCGCCTTTCCAAACGGCAACGTGACAACCTGTGAATTAACGTTCACATCAAATTGAACCGGAAAATTATGTACTAACATACCTTTACAACACACAATACCATAACGACTATCTTCAAACAGTTTTTCCAACCCCTTATGTAGATTCAGAACATCCTCATCGGTATCTTTGGCTTTGATATCTCCAGTAACAGCATTTGGTTGTATTGACAGTATAACCATGAACTTGGCAATACATATTTTCTTTGGAATATCAGAAACGCCAAACTCGACGTGCTGCACGAGCCAGTCAATCTCATCCTCCTTCAAATTGGTCTTTGGGTCACCAAGTAGACTCTTTTTTCTATCTTTCTTCATGTAGGTCAGCAACTTATCACCGTAAACTGCCATAGTATCCGGAACAGTCTCCTTATAGGCCGGCATTTCGAAGGTATGTGCTATCGCTAGTGCCATCGCACTTGCCATGAGACATTGTCTTCCTCTGTTTTTCTCAGGAAATAGCTCGTGTTCCAGACTTATTGAACCTGAAGGTGCAATTCGTGTGACTCATGACCAGTGCTTGATTTCTTACCCCTGAGGATCCATCTTGCATAATCGAACTCTTTGAACGCATACCAATCACCAGCATAGACATCCGTCCTTTCATCTTCTGGGTTGTATTTAGCTTTTAGCTGGAAAATTCATTGTATAATTTGATGTATCTACTCATTGATGATTACCTTCAAACTATTGACACATTTGATTTGTTTCAGCACGAAATCTCTTTTCACTCTATCCTCCGGAAGTATATTACAATACACAAAATCCACAAACTTTCTCAGATTCGTGAACCATATGGTGCAAGCTCGGCCTGATTTTTTCTGCTCCAACCAGAATGACTCAGGATGTTTTGGTTTTGAAGGAGGAAGGGGTTCCTTTTCCTCTTCCTCTTCTTCTTCTTCCTGTTCTTCTTCTCCCATATCTTCCGCCTCACCCTCCTCCATATCTTCTTCATCAGTAGTATCCTGAGGCGATTTAGTCAAATCGTAATTGGCTTGCTCTTTTTCAACATCCGCCTCCTCAACCTCTTCTTCTTCATCCGTTCCCTCTTCCTCGTCAGTGTCACTCTCCGACACCGGTTCCTCGCCCCAGTCAAGTTTTCCTGTTACGGACTGATTATAATAGGGAAATCATCTCAAGGTGACAAACCAATAATCTCTCCTTTTTTATCTCTAGGAGCCGGATCAAAGACATAATAAGCTTCCTCATCCCGCCACAAAGCAACACTGTAGTTTTTCGTCTCGAGTAATGCCTCTTTGTAAGTCTCGTCAGTTGGTTTATCGCTGAAGTAATTGGTCAATGTCTTCTTGAGAGACTCCTTGATATTTCCTGGAAATGGACAGAATTGATGTCCACTCAGTCATGGGCAGCATGTATACCATCTCCGATATTTTCAAATTCGGTAGATAGATAATTGGGACCAATACAGATCAAAGGTTTCAAGTTCTCGGAAGTTATCTTGATATCCAGCTCGGGCATCTCATCATCTTCTGATTGATCCAGTTCACTTTTGGAGCTAGATTCGGCATCTTTAAATTAAGATTGTAGTTTCAGTGACTTTGATGAACGTTTGATACCTTCAGGCTCGGGAATTTTCAGAGCTGGTGCATCTCCACCAGCTGGATTGTCCTGTTGCACTTCCCCCTCTTCGACAATTGCCATCCTATCACTACTCAATCCATCCAGCTCGATTTGAGCTTTCGTCATCGATTCCATATAATGTGAATTTCCTGGAAATTTTTAACTTGTGATTGATTTTTTGTATACGAATACCTAGTACCTTTGTCCAAAATTATATCCATATCATTCCTCGTCCAAAAGTTAGCTGGATTCAGCTTATTGAAGCTTACAGCAACAACACACATTGGAACTGTTTGCTTTCCCTTGCTTATGCCATACTTCTTATCATTGTTGCTGAACCATGATCTCAAAATGGCTGATTGTTGATCAATAGCTGTATAGCTCTTGAGAGCTGATTTAACAATTCCGGAAGCTCCCGCCTCGGATATGGTTATTTTCACCTTTGTGATGTTAAAGAAATCTTCGCTACTTGAATCCAGGTTAGCTTCAATTGACTTGGATAAATCTTCAAGCTGCAACGCTCGTACTGAACAAGAAGTACCATAGCCTGGAAATGAACAATTTACTGGATGAGTCACCAAATTATTGAAGATTACCTGTAGAGACTCCCTTGTCGTTTCTATTGTATGGGTCAAGATAAAAATAGGCTTCGTGCTTCTTCCAAACGGGCAAAGATATTTTTCTGGTGGTTAGCACACCATAGTCGTTATCTCTAAAAAAGTTTTCCAGGCCCTACAAAAGAGTCTTGTCAAGACCACAACAGCATATAGTATCAGTACATTTCTCAGATCATGAACGTCATGTTCACTCTTGGCAAAAATCAAGCCATTTTCCACACATTCATCCATGTCAAAGATAGCCAGCTTTCCTCTGAATGATTGACTTTTATTCAACTCAGCCAAAAGCAGCTGAGGATTTTTAAACAAGCCCTTCTCCTTCAAATGCTCCACAGATTTTTTGTAATAATCATCTCCACAGTTGAGAATCTGCAAAAAAATGATGATACAAAGATCCAGATTGAGAGTGAAGTACTTCGTCGACTGTGTCAGATGACCATTCCCGTTCATCAAACAAAATCGCCATGGCTAGGGCCATCATCGCATTTGCAGGACCTTGCAGGTTTCTTGTCTCTTCAGAAAACCTTATGTTTGCTTGACTGAACGTACCACGGAGGATCCATTTGTTGATTTCAATACCTACAGATTGGGGTTGGTTAAAGTTCTACTAAGAATCTCACAATATACCTTCATAGTTATACCAATCGTCCGATACATCAACATAGTCTGTTATCGACACCTTACTCAGGTAGAATCGATCATTTCTTTGATGTTTGTTCGTATTGGCCATGTAAAGGTTCACTAGATCTGTGAGCTGCTTGAACCAAATAACGCAAGCCACTCCGCTGGTTGTGTCTATAGTTACTACATTGGAAGCCACAATGGTGTTTCTAATAACTGCTTTTCCTTCCTGGTCTCTCTCATTGGGATCAAACATATAAAAGATACCATCCTCTACCCATACAGCCAGTGTCTGAGGCCCAAGAATGATACAACAGCCATTCTCTCCCAACATATCACTCAGAGCTGGTTCCAGGTCCAAAATGTCGTAGTCTTGGCTTTCCAGCTGGCCCACTACTGCATACTCATCGATGTCTCTGGAGAACTTTTTACCCTCGTATTCGATTTTTCGTGGAAAATTTGATAGGCGCAAGGTGTGGGTTCTTGGGATACTCATCATTGCATCGCTGATTGATAGATTAGATTAATAGTAACAAAAGTTTGCTAGGAACTCACTGGTATAATAGATCCCCGTTCTTGAGAATAGTGTCCACTATTTTTGGTATCCAATGCTTGGACTTACATATGCGTAGCATCACCAAAGCTGACAAAGCATTGCCCATACTTTGCCTTCCAAGGTATTTTGAGCATTTGGAGTCAGTCTGACAAGTATTTCCTCTCAATATACCCAATTTTTCCCGTACTAATTCTGCGAATGGTTAAGCAATGAAGTCTCAACCCTCTACAATTGGACTTACCTGTATAGTACGTGAGTCTGGCACTTTCTCCTTTGAGGTAGCTGGGCACCGGCACTGGATATTTCTTGACCTCCAACTTGGGAATTGATCCGTCTCTAAGAAACGATGGCCTTTTGTCCACTGGAAAATCTGGAGGTACGTCTGGAGACATTTCAATTGTTTCCACCGCCACTAAGTCTGGAGGTTGGTTGCCCTCAGCAACGTACGCTTCAATTTTCTCTTGTTGGATGTTTCTTGGAACAGGGGCTATGAAATTTGTTTCAATGGCTTATCAAAGATATACAGGACTTACGCTCTTCAATAATATCAGTCGGCACCACCTCCTTGGGTGCTAGGTCCTCGAATGTTTCAGGCGGAGTGATACGTACGTTAACCATTCTAGCTATGCTACAAGGGATTATTTTGATTCTACTGTTTGGCTCTTTTAGAACAGGATAGTTGTTGTACAAATAGTCAACTAAACCTGGCGTATCCTTGAATTTACCCAAAAAGGAGTTTCCATGACCTGAAGCATTATCATGAAGTATTAAGTCAACAAAATCCAAGCATACCAGGCACTCCTTTCCAAGGATTACCCCTATCATCGTGCTCTTCAGGGTCAAAAAAGAAAAAAGCATCACCGATTTTCCAAATGGCTGTAAACTTCAACTGGCTGCTGAATATGCCAGACTTATGCTGTCCCAGAAACTTATCAATAGTGTCAATCAACAGCGCCTTACACTTCTCTTCAGAAGCAGATGTCAAATCAACAATAACTCTGGCATTTGGCTCAACTTGCAAAGTCACTTTCTGACGCCCCATGAAAAATGAGGTGTGCATTTTCTCCGGAGGTACCTCAATGAGACACTTGTCTCCTTGTTGGGTGCTTCGCACATAAAGATCATCTCCCACTATCAAAATGTCATCCAACACTCTTTTAGTCCATGTTGCCATGTCAAATAGTTCGGAATAAACACATGCTATGGCCGAGTTACATGCCCCTGAAATCTGTGGTACTGTTAACTGTTATACAAAGCAAATATAGTACCTTGCAATCCATTGGACTTAAAACTAAATCGTTTACTGAACTGGCTAAAGTTCCCTGTAAGAATGGCAGCGTCTCCGACAACATCATATTTATGCCACACTTTCTTCAGAGATGATATGGTCAGTTTTTGAGTCATGCCCTCGGGTTTAACATATTTGGGTTCCGGCTTTGGCGGCTTTTTTCTTTTATCGGGGGGTATCCACTTTTTTGTAGGCACCGGCGGATAGTCGATCTGTGGCTTTGGCCTGGGCTTTGGTTTTGACCTTTTCTTGAACTTCATTTTGCAATGACTGGAAATTTAAAAGCGCAACACAAAAATTTGGATTATAATAGTAATGTTGTCAAGCGAACAGGTATGACATCATTGTCATTGCCAAATTGGATTTTGACGTCAACCAAGTGACTTCTAGTGATGAAATGATGAAATTTTGTGTATAAAAGGAAAATCACTCAAAATTCCAAAATGCAGAAGAAAAGGTACAATCGCGCTTCAATTTTGATTTTTTCACAAATTGTTTGTAGTGATGACGATGATGTTCCAAAGGATATCGACAAGGCTGAGCGACCCAAGTTCTTACCCTATGAGAAGTACGAGGATCCTGTAAAAAACCAGAAGATCAAGACTAAGCAGGTATCCAAGAAAACTCCCTTTACCATACCAGAGAAAGCTAGTGAACTGAGTGCTAAAATCATCCCTTCTATTGGGTAAGTGAGTGACTATCAAATGATAAATCCTTAAACAACCAATTCGTCACCCGAGCTTCTCCATAACTGCATATTATATGACTTCCACATTATATTTATTGCCCAGAGAATCTATTTAGGTATACACCGATATTGCACTCTTTGAAGACCAATAACTTTTTGTAGAAAAAACACGACTTTGGGCACATTGTTTCAACAGAATATTTTATCAGAATTTCGATTTGTTCCATCATTGAAATGCACAATTTTTGTTTTTCTTTTGTACTACGACTGCTTACGTAACCACTGAAGAAGTTAAAACAAATAATTAGGCAATAGAAAAAAAATAAAGTCTTTTTTTTGATAAAGGTAATATAATGGTACTTCTCTCTGGAAACACTTTCTTTTTTTTCTAATTTCTCAGCACCCTGTATATCAAATCATAAATTTAACTTTGGCAATCGCATTTTTTTTGATAAGCAGAACTATTTACAAAGAATGACACTTTCTTCAAAGAATGAAAAATAAAAAAGTTTTTTCTCATCAAACACACTGTATGTCGATAATGTAAATGTCAAGTCACTACGGACTTAATAACAATCAAAGTTAAGGAAGCGCGCGCACGGTGTTGCCAAGTGATTTTTTTTCTTTTGTTTTGTTTGTCGAATTTGACGCCATTTTACTGACGGCCGGTTTGACAACGAGTTCTTCTATCTTACATAATAATATGGACCCATCTGTTCGTTGTTTGGTCATTCGCATTTCACTTGCTGACATTTTCTTGCGTCATTTTAGAAGATGGGTTGCATTTGGGTTAGTTTTGGTGAGTTTTGATTGAATTGGGTTAGTTTGGGTGAGTTTTGGATGGATGGGGTTGATTTGAGTTTGATCTGGGTTGATTAGGTTGGTTTGAGTTGATAGTTAAATTGTTAGAATGGGTTGATTCTATTTCGTTTTGGCTAGATTTGGTTAGATTTGATTGACTCGAATTTGATTTAGGTTAATCTGTGTACGTATTGGCTAAATTGAGTTGGCTCGAGTTTGATTTGAGCCAGTTTTGGATGCTGTGGATAAGTTCTGATTAAAGTGGGATAGTTTAGGTTAGTTTTGGTAAGTTTTGGTTAGAAAGGGTTGATTTGAGCTTGATCCAGATTGATTTGGGTTGGTTTCAGTTAACTTAGATTAGAATGGTTTGATTTTATCCCGTTTTGGTTAGTTTGGGTAAGTTTTGGTAACATTGAGTTAGTCGTGGTTGATATGAGTTGGTATGGGTAGGGTTGGTTAGATTTGGTTGGTTTGAGTTGGTTTTGGTTAGATTGGGTTGATTTTGGTCGGATTGGGCTAGTTTTGTTTAAATTTTGTTAGTTTTAGTTAGATTGGGATAGTTTTGGTTTGATTTGTGTTTGTTTCGGTTGGATTGGGTTAGTCTGGATTGGTTTAAGTTGGTTTGGGTCAGTTTGTTGTTTTTATTTTTTGTCATAGATTATCAAAAAACTATGGCAGTTATGGTTCTTGAGAAATTTGGGTTGGTTTGGCAACATTTTGGTTTTCTAATATGTAGCTTGTAACAATGTGACAAAGCTGTCATTCAAGGGAGTTTTTGCACTCAATTCTAATAAAAAATTATTTTTGGAATATTTTTTTTTTAGTTTAAATTGTTTCATGAACCCGAAACTCTAATTTGAAATAAAAAAAAAACATTAATGTTGGGATACCTGATCTCCACAAGAGAACTCCTTGATTTGATTCAAATCAATATCATATTATTGATTGGTACCGTTTCATGAATCATACTCTGTCGCTGGTCGATTATATGAATACTGTCTCCATACCAGAATAAATTATACGTAAAGCGCATTATGTACTGGAAGAGTTGACGAACCTAGTATTTTCCAGTTTTTTTTTTGGTAGAAAGCTCTATTACCTATTGACCAAGATACCAAAATAACCAAACCAAGCCAAATTGACGCCGACTAATCCAGAGTTATCAAAGTAACCCAAAATACGTAACCTGACTCAGACTAACCCAAAATAACGCAAACCTACTCAAACTAATAAGAATAACTCAAACTAACTCGAAAATAACCACACTAACTTAAAATTATCCAAACCAGCACAAACTATTCAGAATCAGTCAAAAAAACCAAACTGACCCAGATTGACTCAAACTAACCAAAAGAAACTAACCAGACCAACTCAAAGTTATCAAACAAACCCAAACCAGACCAGCCCAAAGTTACCAAACCAACCAAAACTAACCAGACCTACTCAAAATAAACAAACTAACCCAGAAACACCAAAAATACCAAATAAAAAGGAAAAACATCATCAATGATTGACTGCTTCTTGTTCCAGAATCGATCATTTTCAGGAAAACGAACTTATTAAAGGTTGAAAGGAAAATTTTAGTTTAGCCAAAAAAAAGGCAAATACGTCGCATAGCACTATGTTAGCTGTCGTGGATCATCAAGATTACCAAAACCTTGTACTTACCTTTTTTTTTAGAAAAAGAATATTTCCACATTGTGCTCCAACCTCAGCACTATCCGACAATGACCCGCGTCCCAAATACATAATACCGAGAACAAAGGAACAAGAGAAAAAATTCGAAGCGAACAGAACAAACACCTACAAAAAATTCTGCAAAAAAAAGTCAGCGAAAATGACAGCACCGGCCATCTCCCAAAAAATATCGACGAAGGTGAGGTAACTTTGATGTTGTAGAAAAATTAATTATTTTTTTTCCTAGCTGGATTTCCAATCTCCTGAACCTTCAAGTGCCAAAGTGGCACCAAGAAAGCTGACTCCAACAGCAAGTTGGCTGTATCCAGATCCTCAAACTAGTTCGATGTTGGCACTGAAGAAGCCTAAGAGTGGCATCTATATCAATGAAACTGAAGAAGAAGAGGGAATGGGTGGCTATGATAGCTTTGACTTGGTTTACAGAAGAAAGCCTAGACCACAGCTGTAAAATGATAAACACCATTCGTGTATATTACTAACTAATTATACAAACAGAGGTGCAAGAAAGAAGAAGCGGAGACGAAAATTGAAAGACATTGAAGAAGAAGCTGAGGACGATGGTAAGAAGAAAAAAAGAAAAAGAAAGAAAAAAGATGAGGAATCTGACAGTAAGTCAAAAAAATGTTGATACGTCATAAAAACTTGTAAAACAGTTCAGATACCTGAAAAAGAATTGGCCATGATACTCGAACAAGAATTCATGGGCCTTGCCGCTGATGGTGAAGGAGATGTTGTAACCAAAGATTACCTCACCAAGCAGTTCAGAAGAAAAGTTTCAATGGTAAGAATGAACGTTCATATCATCAACCTTCAAATGAACTTGCAGATGTCCAACGCTACTTCCTACAAGTCCCAAGATTTTGCCACAGATCGTCCACCGTCACTGACAGAAACAACTCTGGATAGATATGCCCAGAAATATCGTAGAGAATCTGAGATACGAAGGTATCAACCTATGAAAAGAAGATTCAGAAGGGGCACCTTGGAGAGTCATTCTTTCACCAATATTTATCAGCCTATATTGAAGGAGTTCTACTTTGGGTCCAAGCAAGGAACAATGCATCAGGGTTGGTCCACACAAGATATCGCCAGTGTCATTATTGTTTGATTTAAGGAGACGAACATCTGTTGAAAGACGCAAGAAACATGCAAGGGATCTGCATACCAGTTGCAGCAGTTTGCTACTCATTCCTCAAACACCCCAACAAATGGACTTCGGATCAAGTAGATGAGATTCTGGATGTTGGAAGTCGTTTGTACATAAGTAGCTTGGAAACCCTCCATTTGCATTCACCTGGAAATGAACTGAAGCCCGAAGATTTGGATAAATATTGTTATATAAGTGAGTATTTCTTTACAAAACCTGGTATGATACCCTTCTTTGTACAGGGAACAAAAAGCTGCGATTCACCGTGGAAGATCCTGAAGTTTCAGGTTTTCTTAAGTCAACTGACCGCACTATTTTCAATATAACCAAGGCTTTGACCATATTTTTTGCACGCCAAAAAGCTGGCATTCTCCAGACTCAAGACACAAACATTGCCATATGGAAGGACAGATATTATTACATGTTTGATGGCAAACCAAGGACAAAAGATCTCTATTATTCCCCAACAGGCACAGCAATCATGGCCAATTTTTATGATATACCCGCTATTGTTACCGTCTTACTACAACGATCTTTGATGCAGAATTGGCCATTTGTTATCTATCCCGTCAAGATTTACAAGGTAAATACAAATCTGATAATAGACAAATTAATGATCTTGATCATAGGTCCTGGACAAAGATGAAGAAGACCAAAAACTAGAAGATCTAGGCTTAGATGCAAGAAGCAACTATAATATTCTTAACGAAAATAAAGCTGTCCTTCTAGGGTCATATGACCTGGGTGACAAGTGTTTTGGTTTTACCAGAAACAAACAAAGTCTACCCATGGCCGTTGTATGCTTGGTATTTTTATTTTAGTTATTACTCAAAGCAAATTTTGACCGTTATTATTCAGGTGTACTCCAGGATAACTCCACCAAGCGCTTGGCATCGACAAACTGTGAACAAGATTCTCACCATTGGAAACCAGCTGTATATAGAGTGCATGAAATGTGATGATATTGAGGAGATGAAGTTGAATGCTGTTCCTGCGTTCTTCACTGTTGGGCCATACATGGGTAAGCGTGTTAATTTATCAAAATCAACTCCGTGTCTTCCTACTATTTGCAATATCATCTCTCTCTGCCGCCAGGAACGTGAATACGTGTGTGAAGTTATTAAGTTGTGGTGAATATAGTACAATCGGATTTTTTCATTATGTCTTTTTTGACCTATATAGTATAGTAGTTCACCAAGCTTTCACGAGAGATCTCCATTTTTGGCAGTCTGGGCACTTGGACCGATCCTTTAGCTTAAAGGGAAAACGTCCAGCAGTGGGCGTCACTATACAGAATTACACTGTCCTTTGTGTCAAGCTTTTTCTTACTGCCACACCAGAATAACAGCTCGGCAGAAATAAACCTTACAACAATATTCATGTATCAGGACAGCAGAAGAGGGCGGAGATCAACGCACTGAGTTCTCAACATTGATTATAACTTATCTTACAAAAGTATCTTCACGTTTTTTCGTTTAAATGCTCATGGACAAGATATTGATGACGATCCGCTGATATCCATAATTTGTCAGGTTGTGATGGTCACTTTATTTGATGAGGGTATCGTCTTGTACAAGTTTATTCATGTTTTTTCGTTTGAATGCTGATGGGCAAGCAATAACAGGGCAAGTTGACGAATTGCATTTAAAACAAAATTCATGAACGTCAACTAGAAGTTTTCTGCATCCCTGCAAGTCTGTTAAGTCATTGTTTAATGAGTTGAAGATGGATGACTCTGGTAGCAATACTTCCAGTAAAGTGGTCCATAATCTACAGGGAGTCGGAAGGAACCGACCAAATATCAAAGGGTGAATCTTTGAATTATTTCAAGACAAAAAACTGATATCATGAACATAATGTGCCCTAAATGGTTTTTTTCCTTTTTTTTTTCATTTTTTTATTTCTCTTGTTCAAAAAACCAAGATTTATCAATATAGTTTTTTTTTGAACGCCCTGTATCTCAGAAACCAAGTCGCTGTGGACCCATGTTCATAAGAACTTTTTGTCTTAAAATAAGTCAAATATTCACCCTTCACAGTTTGGTTCTTTTCCCCCGATTCACCCTGTATATCAAAGAAGTCGCTTTTAACATGTAACGCCGCGAAAGTAAGCTTTTTTGAAAATATCCAAGGTAAGATTAGTTTTTGTTAGTTATTGGGTAATTGTTAACAATATCTGGATAGATATGATGAAATAGAAAATAACACGACTGTTCCTTTCTTGTTGTTATTTCTGACTTTTTACAAAAAAATTGTACCCTGGGGCAAGTTGTCGGGGGCAGATGGCGATTATCACGACAACTCCTAATGAAGAAGAGATTGAGAAGAAAACTAGAAAATATTCTTCAAGAAGATAAAAAAAAAGTTCAAGTATTACAATAGAAGAAAAAAAGTGTTTGATGGAATGAGTCAAACCCTACCAACACAAGAAAGAAGACATTTTGTGTCCAGGTTGCCAGGAACCTCAGACTGTACCTCCAATTGAGGATTGTATACAATGTGGAGGATGCGAAAAGGGTTGGTGGCATGAGGCGTGCCCTTCGTACAAGTAGGGGACTTTCATGTGTGATCTCTGGACTTGATCTTCATCTTGCCCCCATAGGTTCGTCAACTTACCCCACTGGTGAAGCAAGATGATGAAAATGTATTTTGTTAGTTTTTTATCATTTTATGTTTTTAAGGATGACGGTTTCGTTTGCTTTCCTCAATTTGTTTGTCAGCCTAGACGTTGCTTTGTTGAATGAGGATATTTTTGTAGTTAAAATTACGTTTGTGTATTTTTATTGAAGTTTTTTCCTTCACCATCGTCAACTTGCCCCTATTCATAATTTGTCAAGGTATGATGGTCACTTTGTAAAAATGGGAGTTTTGATGATACTCCCATTGCCTTAACTTATCCTACACAAGTTTTCCCATGTTTTTTTGTTCGATTAATGATGAAGTTTCAAGTCGGTTGAAGAATATCAAGATTGATTCTTCTGGTGTTTCTTTCAGTCTATGAAGATCAATAGTGATTGATGAAAGGCCTAGAAAGATCACGAAGAAATCCTTGGATTTCTGTAAGGTTCTACTTCCATCGTGTTACATTGTCTTGATTACTTTGACGAGCATGGAGCATTGTTCCTTGATTAGTTGTTCATATAGGGTGGACCAGAAGTAATGAGACATATGGTAACAGTAGATTCCTCACACAGAAATGTTACGATGGACCTCAACTTGTAAATTCCGAAAGTTAATATGGACAGAGATACAGGGTGTCAAAGTTGAATTTTAATTTTAATTTTTTCAAATAACCTTAGAAATAATCAAGTTATTTTGATGAAATTTTGTATATAGGGCTGGTTTGACATGCAAAATTCATATCGGGCCTTGGTATGGTCTAACATTTAGGGGGCGCCACCTACACATCTCTCCACTCTTTCAAATGGTTATAACTTTTTTGTAATGGATTTTTCCGTCATTTTCACGTAAAAACGGGACATCTTGTAAAAGTCAATAGAAGGGACCTTTTTCAAGATATTATCCCTTTTGAAATGTTTGAAATGAAAAATTTTGAAAATCAACATCGGAGGCATCAAAACCGCCGTTGTTACGGTAATTCTGACAAGTGTCTCGATGTTCAATGTTTCTTAAGAAAAAACAAAAAAAAATAAAACAAAATCAAAAACATTTTTTCTTTTTTTGTAAAAAAATGTAAAATTAGATTAATGTTTTTGAATCAAAAAACATTGAGCCTTCAAACTAATGTCAAAGTTACCCTGATAACACCGTTTCCAAAGACTTGGACTACGTTAGCAATTATTAAATCTTGCTGACCATCTGGATATAGATTGAGGAGCTGTTCTCTTGACAGCTTCCCTTCATATCTCACGGTTCGGAAGCAATACGTCATCTCCAAGGCAGATTATCTGGCATAGGGTGCACCAAATGTTGTTCAGCAGGGCTCTGTGTTTCAAAGACGTAACACTTTATTCGCTGACAATAGCGTGAAGTGGACACGGACGGAATGAGGATAATTGGACAAAAGGGACCTTGCGAGAACCCGCTTACCACCTAGCCCTAAATATGGACAAGACAAGTATCCTTGGATTCAAATATAATCTGGATGGTGAGCTGGCTGGAGCGCCATTACAGAAAAAGCAATCTCCTATCTTGCCAAAAAAATATCTGCCGGATGTTTTGCCGTAAGGGTGACTAAGAGGAAATTGGAATCGGTGACTGCGCTGAAACCTTATTCTGTAACTCAAGGTAGTAGAAATTTACGGGGAAAGTGAACGTGGTTCCCTTGAAAACGTTAAATAATTATTCTTGAAATGAATTTGAGGGAATGAGCAGCTCCCAAGAAAACATAACAACCATTCAGGGAATTGCGCACGGATTTGTTATTGTTTCGAATAATGTGGATATTTTTTATGCCTAAGATCATTGTTGAAGATTTCAATTCAATGCTGCGGAAGGATACGATAAAAGGAGATGTTGAAGAGGCTGTAGCAGATTGAATTCCCCCATTAATACAGTTCTGACAGAAAATTTGTTCAAACATTGAAAGTCGATGAGGATCGTCAGAACATAATTGACATGATCCCGTTTTTACCTCAGCGCACCAACCCATAAGACAAGGACTCAATTGGTTCGATCAAGAATCGATCGATCCTGACAATCTGATGATTAATCACAAAAAAAACAGAAAATCGACAAATTCGGGTTATCGGTTATCTTTCACTTCAATATTTCCGAAATTTCATTAGTTAAGCAAACTCGCATCACTGTCCCCTAATTTTGCCCCCTCGTCGCAATTTTTTGGTTAATCTGATTTTCCATGAACAAATTTCCTGAATAAAGTATTCATCTTCAAAAAAAAACTGGAGATTCCGCAGTGGAGTCGGACCTAGAACATCTTGCAGCTCCTGTTCCGAATAAGACGTATCCTGACACTAGCCTGCTCATTTATTTTGAAGGCCTCAGTGCTGGTCCTCAAATAAAGAGGAATAGATAACAACCGCTTGGACTTGTCATTATACAGGGTGAGCGTGAAAAAAGTACATTGCATCGTGCCACACAATAGAGGACTCTAAAAGAGGAAAAAAAGTTTTCATGAACATGGGTCCGCAAGGCCTTCGGTTAAAAGATACGGGGTGTTGAATTCTATTTTTGCTTGGGTTTTTTTATGAATATCTTTAGCCAGAGACGCAAGAGATGGATAAAATGTGGTATACACTAGTTTATTATCATGCCAAATTCAAAAATGATCTTAGTTTTGTGATAACTGATAGAGGGCACTACATACAGGCTTCCATCTCTATGAATCGGTCCTTTGAGCTTTTTTTCTTATTTTAGTGTCCTCTATTGTGTGGCACGATGCAATGTACTTTTTTCACGGTCACCCTGTATATTTAATTTCAACATATTCTGTTGATATCAGCTATTTAAGTATGCTTTGTTGATAGAAATTTTATATTTTCTTGACAATAGAGCACATTTTTCTTTTGACTTGACCTACTGCGATTTGGATTTCCATAATTTTGGACGTTCCGGGTATAGGAATTTTGAATTTCATCAGTTTCACAACTCACTGGTCGTGGCAAGAAGCAGTGGTAGTCATTCCCCGAGATGGGCCTAACCATCTGCCTCTGGTGCATTCTTTGAAACAGAACTTCATAAAACCTTCGTCATCTCTATAATATTGGACTCTTGTTCCACACTTTTTTGCTTATTTGTCAGGGCATTTATACCTCCCTGGTAAAAACTCCTCAACCTTCCGCTCTAGCTGGTTCCTTGGTCTTGCCCAACCACCCAGTGGTTCATATTCCCACAAGACCTTCTAGTCTACAAGCTTGAACGAGTCTAAAACTAGTCCAATTTCAGTCGAAATCTACATCTACGTCAACCGAATAGTGGACCTGCTCTACACTAAATGTAACTGCCAACTCAAATGCAGCTTAGAGGAGTTCTTCAGAGCCAACACCAATGCCATAGTACAAATAGCAAATAAGTATCTTGCTGTATGGAAGCAGCGAAACATGTTTTTCATTTTTGATCCATATCCTAGAGGAGTTGAAGGAATGTATAAACTAATGAGAATCATAATTATTGAAACAAGGCACTTTTTAGGTTTCACCCACAGAGACGGATATGCTTGTGTGTCAATGCACGGCACCTTGGAATCACTGGTAGACGTAATTTCCCATAATTTCGTGAGTAAGGACTCAGTCTTTAATATACATGCTTTGAAAGTATGTAAAATCAATAGAGACCCGGTAAGACTATTTGTATCACTCTTCAATGGTATAACTCTTCCCTACTCTCACAGGTGCAATCAACGCGCTTTCCAAAACACATCCCTCTGGATGAGTTTCCTCCTGATGAATTCAAAAAATACCAGATGAGAAAAAGCAAAAAGCCTGCCACTGAGAAGCCAATCACAGTTGACTACACCGCACTGGCAATGCGCAATTTGCTGGCTGGAGAGTCACCTGACCCCTCCATATTTGATATTGGTAAATACATACATTGATGACAAGCATTGTGTATCTTGACCATCACCAGGTTCAACCGTGGAAAGTTTGGCTCTGGAACAAATTCCACCCCTTCTACATGCTGGAAGATTGCCTCCATCCAAGATGGACCTTCTAGCACGAAATCCAGTAAACACCGATGTGATTGCTGATTTAGACTCACCAAGTTTATCAGAAACACAAGTTAGGAACCCAATGGTTAACCATCATTTTTAAACGGACCCTTCCAGGTTGCACCTCCCAGACCAACCCAGCCTAAGGATGACGAAGAACTTCCATTTATGGACTTGGATTCGTTTGGTCTCACCCAGGAAGAAATTGAGTTACAGGAAATTGCTGGTGGAGAAGGTGGAGATGAATTGGGTGAGTCTCTTGCATCATATAGAAAAGCAATTCATGATAATTTCAATTAAGAGGGGATGGGCGAAGAAGATGAGGGAGATGAGGAGGTGAGGGCAAAAATTGCTGAAGAAATGGAGAGGCAAGCTGGCGAGGATGAAGACTTTTATTATACTGCCGATGAGTATGCACAAGTTAGGAGAGAATCTTTGGAACCTGACAAGTTGTCAGAAAATGTTGGTATAGAAACCGGCACTGACTCACTACTGTTGGTTTGACTTTCCAGATTAACACAGATATAACCTTCTTTCCCATAAAAAAAGAGATCCTTTATCCGACATACATACGAGGAAGACAGGACTTGAAGTCCCGCATGAATAAATTCAAAAAGCCATTTGAGTTCTCGGACTCGTATATTCCAAAGGAGCCAACTGCCACACAGTCTGAGGAGCTGAGAAAGGAGACGAACTTCATTGATCTTCCCGACGATACACAGATTATCAGAGGAACAAAGAATATGAGTGCCTTTGGTGAAGATATTGACATCATGGGGCCATTTGTGTGTATCATGGCAGATGTAGTTGCCAAGAAGTACTCCATACTATCTTGGACCCCCGAAATCATCGACTACATATTAAAATGTGGAGCGGAGTTGCAAAAAACTTCAAAATTCCGATATGACCAGGTGAACTATAGCGTTGTCAATATGACTTCATTGATCATTGTAGGTTACCAAAGTGGAAATACCCAAGATAACTCTGGGAAAAATGAAGTTCGCATGCCAAGTGGAGTATGTGTTTGATTCGTATAGCCGACACAACATCATGGAATTGTCCATAGAAAAAATACTGTTTGTTAGAGCGGAAATGGGGGTTCTGATTACCCAGAACTATGCTTGCGCGTTGATTTACAGAAATCACTTGTTCTATATGTATGATCCTTTCGGCAACAATGAAGTTGGGTTGAGTGAGGGACTGACTAATACTGGATATGCATGTTGGTCACGATTCAAAGTAGGTAGCTGTTGAAAAATTAACCTCATTTCGATCCTGACTAATGCCCATTTGAACAAAACTAGTTCAAGAGCCAGTTCAACTGAACTACCCTCAAACTTGAACCGGTCTCAAAAATTACTTTCCATTTAAAATGTCAAATTTGAACCAAGTTCACAGAAGGATAATAATTTTTAGCGAGGTAATTCATATTTTCATCACTCGCGCGTGGGTATTTATATTTCTCAATTCCAGTCAATTGTTGATCATTGTCATGCCGGTTTGATTGTTTCAAAATAAAGTTTTTTGAATTTGTTTAAACGAGGTTGCTGATTTACCAGGGATTACCCGAAGATTTGTTTCAAGTGGTTTGTGAAGTTAAAGCCGTCAAATGGTGACCCTCATCCATCCGTTTTTTGTTTCGCTCCACTTTTTCGCTTATTGGCTAATTATGTCGTTCAGGCGTTGCAGGGTGTGGTTTGTCAATGGTAGATAAATCGGGGATTCGTTCGGATGGCACGTTGGGTGGCGACACCCAAACGTGCATTGGAAAAGTGGACCTTGACGACGAAGGCATGACGACAACTGACTTCAGCGGTGACAAAACTTCAGGATCCCTTCTTTCGAATAAGACCCTTTCCACCTCTTTCTGACGACGCCTTGCTCATTGGCGCCTGATTCGAGTCAGCAAGTTTCTCTGCCACACCCAGTCGGCTGTGTACAGGGTGATTCATTTTCAGAGTCAGGGTGCCAGTTCTCGTGAACTATTCATCGTAGAGGCTTGCGGCAAAAAATTTAATTACTAAAACGGCCCAGAGAAAAACCTGGAAAATATTTTCAAGTTTCTGAAATGGTCGCTAGGGGGCGTAACAACCAACACCAAGTAGAAAAATATGATTTTCATGGAATTTTGTCCAATGAAAATATATCGATGAGCTCATTTTCGGATTAACTGACTATTTACCTACACTTTTTGTCCAAAACGTTTTTTTCTATCTATCATAATAAAGTGGTGGGGGAAGTTCAATTGTTTTATCAAACAAACGGAGATTTCTCCCGTTTCGCTTGACCGATTTAAACGAGCTTGGGCTCATATGAAAGAGCATGATCTGTACTTCAAAAAACTTTTTTGGTTTTGAATTTGTAACATTCGCCGTCGCCGCTAGATGGCGTTAACTGAAATGGTAGCATGTTTTTGCATTTTTTCCAAAAAAATCAAATGTAATGGTATATTCATTTTAATATATTTTAAAAGGGGACACATTTTCCTATAAAAAAACAAAAAAATTATTGATTTTTTTTTGTTTTTTTTTTTAAAAAAATTTCTGTTTTTTTTTAATTTTTTCAATAGGAAAATGTATCTTCTTTTAAAATATATAAAAATGAATATACCATTACATTTGATTTTGTTGAAAAAAACGCAAAAACATGCTACAATTTCAGTTAACGCCATCTAGCGGCGACGGCGAAGGTCAAAAATTCAAAACCAAAAAAGTTTTTTGAAGTGCAGATCATGCTCTTTCATATGAGCCCAAGCTGGTTTAAATCGGTCAAGCGAAACGGGAGAAATCTCCGTTTGTTTAATAAAAAAATTGAACTTCCCCCACCACTATATTATGATAGATAGAAAAAAACGTTTAAGACAAAAAGTGTAGGTAAATAGTCAGTAAATCCGAAAATCAGCTCATCGATATATTTTCATTGGACAAAATTCCATAAAAATCATATTTTTCTACTTGGTGTTGGTTGTTACGCCCCCTAGCGACGATTTCAGAAACTTGAAAATATTTTCCAGGTTTTTCTCTTGGCCGTTTTAGTCATAAAATTTTTTGCCGCAAGCCTCTACGATGAATAGTTTACGAGAACTGGCACCCTGACTCTGAAAATGAATCACCCTGTACATTCCCCCAATGTCTAAGCATTTTATCCAAAACAATAGTCTTGAATCTACAAGTCATTTATGCGAGCGATGTACTTGTTTTGACAAAATCACGTTCCAGAATTATTGGTCTAAAATGGGCATGTTGGGTTGGTTTACGTTGGGTCACAAAGGTTTGCCCTGCATTGCGGATACATGGCTTTCACTTCACCTTCTGCTTCTTTTTATTGAGTTTCATGATATCTATCTTTGCCGCTTTTTTTAAGTCTTCAGAAAGGTTTGTCTCATATTCATAAAGTGTCTCCTTATTATGAAGTCTTCTTTTCAATCTTCTTCGATGTGTATTTAAACAGTGGCAGCTCGGATTAAGACCGCATTTGTTACCGGAAATTATATGAAATTTTCTAAAAATTTTGGCCAGCTTGTCCGCTTGCTCATTGCCGGTGATCCCCGCATGCCCCGGAACCCATAATAGTTTGACCCTCTTGTTCGCTCCCAGCACCTGCAGCGCATCCCTATACACTTTTGGATCAGCGTGCAGCTTATCCTTGGTTTTTTGATTGCTTCAAGTGCCGCTTGACTGTCGGAGTAGATAAAAATGTTGTTCTCGATTCCTCTTTCCACCTCATCTCTGGAGGCAACCTCAAGGATAGCGAATGTTTCCGCCTGAGAGACTGTTGCAAGTCTTCCATCAGTGGGTGTCATCCCGGCCGATAGAAGCGGTAACTCGCACCACACCAGTGATGTTATTCTGGTGTGGCCAACTTCCATTTCCATGTTTCTCCATGTCTTCTGGGCAACCATCCTACTATGGAAATCCATTGCTTCCCTTTTCACCCAAAGTCCTGGCTCTGGCCGTCCGAGGAGGATATTCAGTGCTGCTCCAGGCAGCAGCCTCTTCATTGCGCCGGTTGTACATGAACAAGCCATCCTTTGCAGTTGGTCTAGCTTGAGTGGTCTTCTCGGTTGCCGTCCACCAGAACACGGATCCGTATGAGATCCTCGGCCTGATGACAGCTTGGTAGAGCCAATGCATGAGCTGTGGTTTTAGGCCCCACTGTCTTCCGACCACACGACGCAGTAGCCACAGAGTTGCTGTGCCTTTTTTTTATTGTGAGGTTTCCAGGTAAGCCTGCTCTCAAACACCACCCCGAGGTACTTGACCTCCTGCCTGAGTGACAGTGTGGTCTCGAACATCATGGGTGGCTTGAATTCCCGGATATTACTTCTGTTGGTGAAGAGAATGAGCTCTGTTTTGGAGGGGTTCACTGAGAGCCTCATCTCTCCACGCCATGTTTCTACTATTTACAGGCTAGCTTCATCTGCTCACAGACGATCCCTAGTTGTTTGCCCCTGGCTAGCACCAGTCCATCGTCCGCGTACGCCTGAGTGTAAAATCCTTCTGCACCTAACCTTGTGGGGAGGCTGTCCATTTTCAGACACCATAGACTTGGGGAGTGGCAGCTGCCTTGGAGGCAGCCTTCTTGAAATTTTGCCTCATCCTGGTTGCCTTCTAGGGACGCTTTTACTTGGCGGTGACGAAGGAAGAACCAGTCCCACCTCACGATGAAAGAAGGAACCCCCCTGCTGGGGAGTGCCTCGCAAATAGCGCCGGATTTGGCCTTATCAAATGCTCCTTCGACGTCAAAGAATAGGGTTAGAGCCACTTCTTTGTCGTTCATGGCCTTTTCAGCTAGTTGCACTACCGCATGAAGAGCGGACTTTGTGCTTTCGCACTTGCAGTAGGCATGCTGCTTCCTATGAAGAGGAAATGCCGGAAGGATTTTCTTTGTCATTCATCAATATTTTCTTCAAAAGATGTGAGATGTAATGGCCTGTGGGATTTTGGCAGCCCGTAGTCCTCCTTTCCAACTTTGGGTATGAAGACTACCTTGGCAGTTTTCCACACGTTTGGAACGTGTCCCAAGGCGATGCTTACTCTAAAGATGTTCTTTAGCCAAGGTTGCATCAGGTGCCTAGACCTTTGCATCATTGCCGGGAAAATACCATCATGACCTGCAGCCTTGTATGGACTGAATGGCCCACTTGATTGCTTCATCGGTAACGACTTTGTCAGCCATTTCCCAGTCCGCATTGAGGATAGGGGGGGCTCCTGAGCTCCATTGCTTTCTCCAGGAAACTCATTTTACGCGACCGTACGTGGAAGAAGGTGTAGAGTATCCTCCATGAGGACGTTTCAGTTCTAGGCACTTTGAATTTCCTTGTGAAAAGAACTAAATCCATCTAATGAGAGTTTACTCCTAGACCATTATATCCTGCTCATTCGGAAAGTTCCTTCAATGCTGATCCCATGATCTCACTGATAGTTTACATAGGTATATTATGCTTTTTTCCACGACCAGAAATGCCACATCTGAATATTGTGCTACCATCCTTATTCCATTTTCTCCAAGGGCTCTCAAGGTCAGGTATACTACGATCAACCACATAAGTGAAGAGATAACTCCTGCCTGTAGTGTGTGGATGATAAATATTGAGTCATCATCCTTGCCAAAAGCAGATTTTATTATATCACCTGAATATTGAGTCCATTTTGACAGTCAAACATTAGTAACTCCAATTAATAACTTTACGAAATGAACAGAATCATCATCTTTGTACTTCTGTTTCACGTTTCTGAAAATCTTGACTGTAGCTTAACAGTGGCTCTGGTGTACAGACATGGTATTTTCGCATGATACCAATCAGATAATTGGAACCAAGCCGCGCATGTCGTCACCTCGAGCTAAAATGAGCCTTGATTTAAAACATCCATAACGTTACCTAGTTACCATTTCCTGGTCAAAATTTGAACTGGCTCACGCATGACGTCCCCGCGTGACATTTATTGTGTAGGTGTGAGGTAGGTCACGTGATGACTTCTGAAGTCAGATGTTCGAGTGTTTATCTTGTTTGTTTCAGTATCATGGTATTTCCGTATTCGACTAAAACGTGGTTGGTCAAAACTGCTGATTTCTGTTATGGGAATAGGTAGAGGTTTTTTTTTTTTAATCTTGCAAGAGGACCTTGTATTCTGAGATGTGTTGTAGCATCTTCTCATTCAGTCGCATAGATTGTTTTTATCTTAAGCTCAATGTAGTGGTGGATTGTGAGATCTGGAATGACGGTGGTGCTTCAATGCTTCTGTCGATGAGCTCATTGTGTCGTGATTGGAAGGCTGAGGTGCTATACTGAGCACCTACTGCTTTCAGTGCCAAATTGAATTTTAGAATCTGCTTCAGATGTGATCTCTTGATAACATGCACTGATTGGCCTTTCATCATGGTCATGTATATGAATCATCAAGAAAAGATTTCAACCATCCAATCTTCCATTTCCAGGACGTGCATTCGTTGGTTATCAGAATAATGCACAACAAAAAGAAACGCGAATCAAACGAAGAAGTCCTTTATACAAGATTTGTTCTAAGTATGGTTCGAGTGAAACGTCTGCCAGATGGTTCGACCTCCACTCATACTCTTACCATAAAACTAACCTCAATTTTTCAATAGATGACAAGTTTGGAAAAGATGGCCCACTTGACGATGAGGAAGAACAAGAATTCATGGCAGATGGAGGCGAGGATGGATTCTCCACACCACCTCCAGGTAGACGAGGTTTTGCAGATGAAGAAGAGTCATCACCAGAGGATGGCAAAAAGAAAAAATCACCGAAAAATAAAGTGGGTTATCGACATAAGCATGGGAATTATGTTATTGAGGGTACACGAGCTCTAGAAGGGTCGGAAGAGATGAATGAGGAGGAAAAACGAGCAGGAGGCGTTAGCTTACAAAAAGACCATTTTGCATGTATTTGCGCCTGTCTATTGTTATTGGAATGTCCCATACAAAAATGGGACACAAAGAAGGTTGACGAAGTCTTGGATAATGGAAATCATGTTTACTCACATGCGGAAGATTTGGAACTTTCTGACAAGAGAACAATCAAAAATATTTTAATTGGAAAACACTTTTTTGACATCAATGTAAAAAAGGTGAAAATTGAGAATTGGAGAGATAATAAGAATCTGAGCACTGGTATGTCAAATAAATTCGTTATCTAGATAAGTTGATTTGTATACCAGGAATTGACACGTTACTTCGCAAGAAAATAACATATTTCATGGTGCAATTCCCCGATCGTTGCTGTGTAGTACACAAATCTGCAGAAACAGATGATTTCCACATCTTCTATCCGCATGGGCTTCCTCAGGATGGTGATAACGAGGAAGAAAGTGATCAGACTGAAGATGAGGCCAGTTCAGGAATAGTTGCTGGGTGGTTGAGATGTGACGACTTGACGGTAATCAGAGTTTTGAACCTCATCATATTTCATCATCCAATTTATAGACCATGAAAAAAGAACTGAGACAAGTAAGCACTGGAGGGTATTTCTTTTACACATTCGAGGTGACTGCCATCAGGGATGCCCCTAAGGACATGCTGATCAACTACAGACTCAATGAATATGAGCCGATAAAAGACAGAAAGCCCGAGGATTTTGGTGAGTACTAATCTGAACTGATCTGATTTTCGACATTTTATTTATAGGAGCCCCATTCTTTGAGGATATTACATGGCTGAAGGCAGATCCTATCCCATGGTCCAGGTCCGCCAACAAAAATCCTGAAGGTAGCGATAGAGGAACCATTGCCAATCTCTGGCATAATTGGGATATCGAGTACAAAAATGACCTCTATTCTCTGGTGGGGAATATCAATCAGGATTCTGACAGGTCAGTGTCTGCACTACACATTCAACCTTTACGTAAATCTAAAAAATATCAGGTTCCCAGAAGAAACAAGAGGTAAACAGGCTTTGTGCAACCTGGTGGTTTGTATTGGAATGTTGGATATTTACGAGTTGGCTGAGTGGAACGCTGCAGTTGTGGACTCAATCTTGGTCAATGGAGATCAGTACTTCCAGGAGTGCGTCAAGGATATCAAAGATGATGACTATGAGCTATCTATGGACGATCTCAAGGTTTGCGTATAATGGTTATGTAATTAAATATAGCAGATCTCTCTCTCCTCAGAAAAGCTGCGTCATATTCCCGTTCCAGTTCACGGTTGAATTCAAGTCTATTGTGGAGGGAACCATGTTTTTGGTCAGGAGCACTCAGTTCAACTTATACAAAGCTTTAAGGTAGATTCATGGGTTTTGATAAAAGCTGTTAAATCCTCGACCTCTCTCCAGGCTCTTCTTTGAAAATCACCATAGAAGATGTGGAATAATAACCTGTACACGATCCAACATCAAGAAAAACATAGCTTTTGGAAAAGTACAAAGGCGTGAATATTTTATGTTTGAAAGTGATGCAAGCGGAGGGCAGATGTTTCTGGAAGGTTATGAAAAAGCCTATATTCTTCGCATGACTAGTTTGAACAGATTGTTGCATGTACTGACATTGACCTTGCGTGGAGGAGACTTCTTCATGTTTGACGTCGTCATCAATGATCTCCAGCCAATTAGCTAGAAAAGTGTAATCAGAATGTATCTAGAATAACATATATGACTCCAAAATATTAGTTTCTTTTTAATTTCGCGAATAGATGATTTGAAAAGTGGTACTGTCTTACTGGATGAGTTCATTCGCTTTGGAAACATAACGTATACACGGATGGGGTATATCTACACTTTCATCACCATGAACATCAGTTGCTGGAGAGTTGAGCCTGACGTTATAATAATTTCTTGTCCTAGGAGGCTTGTCAATGCTTTAATAACTTTGCTATCTTTATCTGCGAAATAAAGCTATCTGTTCCAACCCTGCCTTTCAATAGTGATGGAAGGAGATATCCTTGACGATACAACGGGACGCCTTGGTTGCAGATGCGAGAAAGGCACTGTGGGGCCCACATAGATACAGAGGGTGGCGCTCGAGATCTGGAAGACATCATCTTTCATCCCTTTGAATTAAATCAAACCATCAAAAAGCGTTACGAGCTGAATAGCAGTTCAATAGCGGAGTAGAAAAAGTGTTGGGGGTCGACAAGATTGCAACAAAAACGATTCTTGCTGCAAATGGGTAGGTATAATGACCCTAAAACACATACTAAAAATATACATTCGTACTGTTAAATTGCTTTTTTTGGTCGTCATCTTGAAAAAATATTTTAAAATTATCCGATAACTTCCGGAGATGTCGGGCAATAACCGTTTTTTTCGAAATCCTTTATTTTGTCCTGAAGTTATTTTCAAGAAATAATTGAACACATTTTCATGGACTATTTTTCGACCCTTCAAGACAGCATGGCCGAAATTGATATACGACGTTTCAGGCTCTCGCAATCATCATCAAGTTTATTTTCAAATACGGACCCAACTTTCGTAATCCATTTTTTGGTAACTCTTGACTTTCTGAAAATAATGATGCATCATACTAGACTTTTTTATATTTTTATTTTTTTTTATTTGTTTATAAAGTTTCTTCAAACGTGAAGTTTTTTTTTTCAAGCTTAAAAAGTCACAACTTATCATTGTTACCATGACAACCATCCGCGTTATGTGTTCTGAAAGGATCTAACATTTTTTTTTTGATAACTCACGTATCAATTTTCTGCATCATTCCAAAGTGTTACCTATCTTTATTTTCAGGAAGCAAAGAGTTTTTTAAAAATAAATAGAAAAAGTTGGGTTCGTTTTTGACAAAAGAGTTATTGATGGTCGCTATAATTCGAAACATCGGATCAATTTCGACCATGCTATCTTGAAGAGCAGAAAAAGTGGCCATGAAAATGTGTTAATTTTCCAAATATTTCTTCAAATAAATTCAGGACAAAATGAAAAAAGACTCCGAAAAAATCGGTAATTGCCGGATATCTTTGGAAGTCTTCGGAAGCGACATTTTTTTGAGATTCCAATGAGATCAAATCAAATCAAATTATACTTTATTGTCCTAGATAATTAACATCTATTGACAAAGCATCACTCAATGACTATAACGGTTAAAAGTAAAATCAAGAATAACATGTACAGGGTGTTTCCGTATATTTCGTCTGCAGACTAACTCGCTTATTATGCAAGATAGATAAGGACTTTGAATACAAAGTTGGTAGACACAACTAGCATTTTTTTTTGATGGAACACCCCATATATTACTTTATAATCAAAAAGACATTATTTTTCTGATTTTAAAAATATACAACATGTAGGCATTCCTTCCAGCCGTTTTCAAAATATTTCAGTTTTAAAGTTGGTTTTTTGGTATTGCCAAATTTAGTATCTATGGTTAGGGTTACAATAATTGTTTGAACATTATTTATTAATTTTTATCCTCCCAATAATCCAAAACAACGAATATAACAAGTGTATACATTATATTATTAATATATTGATATCATAAAATGCAATTATTGAATATACCCGCCATTATTCACAACACATTTGCATTTTATGATATCAATTTATCAAGAATATAATGTATTCACTTGTTTTATTCGTTGTTCTTGATTATTGGAAGGATACAAATTAATAAATGATGCTCAAACAATTATTGTAGTCATAGATACTAGTAGATAAACAAAGCGGGTTCTGACCCAACTCTGTGCATAACCTCACTTTTACCGGCTTTTGGGTGTGGTCAAAGTCTTGGATTTAACACTTCGATCTTGACATGACCGCTTGGCAGATATCATTTTGACAGTTGACAGGTTGTGATTTTTGTAGCTTTGATTTTCAGGATCGGAATGTGAGTGGGGGTGATTTTGTTCTCACCGAAGCCCGAAAAAAGATTATCCGATACTGGGAATTGAACTCGCATCCTTTGGATTTGTACGTGACAATCTAAACCATTACGTCATCGAGCCATGAGATATTAAGTAGATTCGAGATACAGTTGCTACCGTTTTGGTCTCAAATTGGGGGGCAAGACAGTTTCGGTGTTTTGTGGGGGGACGGAGGAATTCAGGTTTTAGGCCTGCATTGGTTTCTTCATAGTTGTTGAGTTGGCGCGTACGCTTCGATTCTTTGATCGTTTGCTATTAGAATGATTAGATGGCGTTTTGGCGTTTGAAGCAGGAATTGCATATCCAATCAATGACGCTGTTTCATTGTGACGTCATAGGGTTGCCTGTTGTGGAAAATGATTTCCAATCAAAGTAGACCGCTAGGTGTTTGGTGCGTACTATATTGATTTGATTCTTTGAACTTTTGCTACAAGAATGATTATATGGTGTGGTAGGTGAGCTGCGATTTTCTAATGTAGATGCAGATTTCTTCATAGTTTTTTGAGCTAATCGTTGATTTAGATGACGCGTACCATCGATTTAATACTTGAAAAAAGAAAAAATTATATTGTTATTACGAATGAGGAGATTTTAGATATATTAAAAATTGAAAAACAGATATACTCACCATATTCCCATGAATTGCATATCCAATCGAATAAATTAAACACACAAAAACAATTCAAAAATCATATATTCTCAGGAATACAGATTATGTACATACATACATTATTGCAGGTATATGTACTTGAGATTATGTCCTATCACGACGTTATGCTGTTGAATCAATTGACTTATTTTGTTCGACCACATTTCAAACTTTAGCAAATATAATTCTTCAAAAATAAAATTATATTTGCAGTTTTTCAGCAAGTATAACATGATTAAGATGCAGACACATAAATAATCTGGAAAAAAAAAATTATTACCTTAAACTAGTTAGGATTGATTGATGTTGCTGTCGGCTGCTTAACGAGCTCAAACAGGGTCTGCGGATTAGGCTTCCTGACGTCCTTCAACCCCCGAAAGACAAGAGCATACTCCCTTCCAGTGAGATATCCAAGGTTCTTCTCCAATATTGATGTCGCTCGTTTTGGGAGAAAGACGACACTCTTCTCCAATTCCAGTATGCACTCCCCGAATCCGCCATTGGTTTTTTTTCCAGCAACAATTTGTTGAGGGATGTTCAGCGGGAGATTTTGCAGCTTGATCACAGGCTTGTCGGTACCGAAAAACCAACTTTAAAAATCAAATATTTTAAAAACGGCTGAAAGGAATGCCTACATGTTTTATATTTTTGAGATCAGAAAAATATTGATTATTTGATTCTGAAATAATATATAGGGTGTTCCATTAATAAAAATGCGAGTTGTCACACTTTTCTCGTGCACCCGGTATACAAAAAAATATTTTTTTCTGGCGGTTCATGTTGATGCCCACCAACTTTCTATTTGAAGTCCCTATCTATCTTGCATAATTATCGAGTTAGTCTGCAGACGAAATATACGGAAACACCCTGTACACTAACTTGCAAATAAAATGCGTACACAGACAATGAAATCATGTTTTTTTTGGGCAGTGTAATTATTATTGGCTGTCAAAATATTTACACGCCAGACAAGTTTTTTTTATAACAACAAAAGAAAACGATATATTGTGGGTACATTTTTGAATTTATTTACGCAGTTAATAGCCAGTTGCAGAACCATTTCTGACCAAAACTTCTTGAAGTCGTCGAACCATAGAATTGGATAAATTTCGACAATATTCAACATCATTGGCGAGCTCATCCCACGCATCAAGAATGGCATCTGATAGTTCTGCCTGATTTTGAGGCCTCCAGTTTCTTCTATAAATAGTTTTCACCAATCGTCCCCACACATTTTCCATCGGATTTAGATCTGGACTACGCGATGGCCATACTGAAACTTCAATGTTCCGGTTTTGAAACCATGTCTTGCAAACATTGGCGGTGTGCACGGCGCAGTTATCTTGTTGGAAAATATATTGGTTCTCTGGATAAAGGGCTTCAACCGATGGCAACATCACGTCTGAGAGAATCTCCAGATAACGAGCCGAAGTAAACCTGCCATTGATATGCCAACAAACCCCCAGTCCTCGTGCACTAACCCAGCCCCACATGTTGACAGAAAAATGACCAGCCCTGTCTATTTGATTTGTGTATCGCTCGTCAAGGCGAGAGTGTGCAGGCCGATAGACTTTAATTCTTCTGCGATCAGAGGAGGACTGGAATGTTTTTTCATCGGTAAATATTACTCGTGCCCAGTAATCCTCGTCCCGGTCGTAGTTTAGGGCAAAAATCACCCTTGCCTGCTTTTGCTCTTCGGTTAAATTTGGTTTTCTTGCAGCAGTACGACAACGTAATTCCGATTTTTTTATTCTCCGACTTGCGGTGGAGCAGGAAGCAGGAAAATTGGTCAATGATACTGTGTTCGCTGCAGAGTCAAATGGGTTTTCCCTCAAATGATTTAGCAGCGCTTCGTCTTCTTGATGGCTGGTCTTCCTGTTCTTCTTGCCAGTACCTTCTTTCCTTTCGAGGCTCTTTGTAGCCAGCCAACGGCTTCTTAGTCTGCAGACTGTGGCTTTGTTAACGCCATAGTGCTCAGCCGTTCTTCTTACTGACCATAAGTCTTTACTGAGACGCGTCAGTATTTGAGTATTCATAAAATTAGATAATTGTCTCGGCATATTATTGCAAATTGCATTTGACAAGACTTGACGTTCACTTGTCACCTTCATACACTGCCCAAACCAAAGCAGTTTCACCATTTCAATGTACGCATTTTATTTGCAAGTTAGTGTACAAGGAACAAAAGTAAATTCAAATTGCGCAGCTTCGCCTTTCAACCCACGTTGTATCTCTTGGGGTTAACGAGTTACTAATGCTATACAGGGTGTTCCGAAGAGATTGGGCCATACGGTAACAGCAGATTCCTCACAAACAAATATTGCGATCGACCCGAACTTGCCCATTCCGGAAGTTGATATTAACAGAGATACAAGCTGTCAAAATTGAATTTATGATTTTTTTTAATAACTTTTGAAATAATCAAGTTATTTTGATGAAATTTCGTATATGGGGGTTGCTTGCTATCCAAAATTGATTTCTGACCTTGGTATGAGTCTCACGTGTAGGTCGCGCCACCTACACATCTTTCCACTCATTCAAGTGGTAATAACTTTTTTGCACGCACTCGAACATCTTTTTTGGATAAAAAAATTGATATTACCGTCATTTTCACGTGAAAAAGGTAAACTATGTGAAAGTCGATAGGAGTTTCCATTTTCAAGATATATTTGCCTGTGAAGTAATCTATGCAATGTTGTTTCTAATGGAAAATTTCGAAAATTAACAAAGGGGGCATCGGAAATGCCGTTGTTACGGTAATTTTGACAAGCATCTCGATGTTCAATGTTTCTTATTAAAAAAAATATTTTTAAAAAAATTCAATTTTTTTGGCAAAAAAAATTCAAATTTGTGTTGACATTGAGCATTCAAGCTAATGTCAAAATTACCATAATAACGCCGTTTTCAAAGCCTCCTATGTTCATCTTAAAAAATTTTCTATTTAAAACCACATTGCATGGATTACTTCAAGTTAAAATAGCTTGAAAAAGGTTACTCCTAGGCACTTCTTCACAGTATACCTTTTTCATGTAAACATCATGTGAACATGATGGAAAAATCATTTTTCCAATTTTAAAAAAATGTACGAGTGCGTACAAAAAAATTCTGACTATTTGAATGAATGAATAGATGTGTAGGTGGCGCCCCCACAAGTAAAAGCAATTCCGTGCTCAGATTTGGATCTGGCATGTCAAACAACCCCTATATACGAAATTTCATCAAAATAACATAATTATTTCAAAAGTTATTTGAAAAAATCAAATTTCAAATGCAACTTTGATACCCTGTATCTCGGTTAATATCAACTTTCGGACCTGACAAGTTGAGGTCTATCACAATATTTTTGTGTGAAGAATCTACTGTTATCGTATGTCCCATTACTTCTGGTCCACCCTGTATATAGTTTTAGGGCAATGAATTCATTTTTAAAAAAATATATTTTCTATCCAGGACGCTATGATCTTGTTATTTAGGCATAACTTTTGATTCTGAACAGCTTTTCTTCACAATATTTGCGCCACAAAACCAATCATCAGAAAAATCGATTTGAATATTCAGGTGCTTGGATAAATGTAGGCACTTTTTGATCCATACGTCTTAATGAGTGATTTTTGAGATAGTTCTCTTGACCACTCCAGTTTTTGAACATTTCTAAATCGTTTGGTCAACCTGAATCAATTTCGGCAATTTTGTGGGTGAGGTCTTTTGGCCTCCAAGGCGACGATTTTGCTGAATTTTTCGAAATAAGGGTACTTCACTCTTGTACAGCTTTTATATTTTTTGACCCACCGTGTATAATGTTTGACTTGCACTTTATACGATATACAAACATGCAACAGCTTTCGGAATAACTTATTTGAATTCTGGTTCAGCAATAAATAATTTAAAAAAATCATGGTTGGGTTCGGTAGATGTTACTTTACGGTACAGTATGAAATAAAATGTTTTGCAGTTCAAATATCACTTGTTATTTTTACTAGATTTGAGGCTATACGGGAAAGCGACAAAAAGGTTTTTTTTCCAATTATTTGTAGCCACAATGAAAGATTTTTTTTTTGATTCAAAATATACCAGATATCTAGTTTTGAATTTCCACCAAATTCTCGCAGCCACAATAATCGCTCTATGGGAACTAACGATTTTTCGAAAAGTTGGCCATGGTTACCATGAAAACAATGGTGCTGATGATCATAGAAAAGTGGATTTAATATATTTTTTCTACAACCGAGCGCAAAGTACCATGTTTGCGCATCAAAAAGGAAGCGCAAAGTGTCACTTTTCCGCGAAGTCTACTTTGGCTGAATATGGAAACCATATTAGAAAAATGTCAAAAGTTTCTGGGACATTTGACAGCACAGTGGGCATTGAACGACATAATGGATTAAAGATGTATTACTAAGAACACTTCTTTTATGAAATGATAATGAAATTAAAACTGAGAAATACAAGTAGGGTTAATTATAACCAAATATTTGTTGTTGTCCACCGCTATGCAAGTTCAAAATGCGTTACTAGATGTCACCCCTTTTGTCAACTTCTCCCAATCTAAATTACTGAACAGCATTTAACAGATTATGTCAACAGTTCCATGAACAACGCCTATTCGAAGATCGTCATCGAAAATAAAAATATCTATTTCAATACAACTCATGTTTTTCTAAGATCTGCGGTTGTAGAAAAAATCTTGTGTGTAATTCGAGTGCAAAGTGAGATTGCCGCTCTCGCAAGGTAGCCGCATCTCCTTGCTCAGAGCGGCAATGTATCACTTTGCGCTCTTAATACACAAATAGCTATTTTGTACAACCTACATGTAAAGTTCACTTTTCAATGCATGCAAAGCAGGCGGAAAGTCGCTAATTTTGGCAGCCGGGCCTAAAAGTAAGTCGCTCAGCAACGGTTCTGAATATAATAACCACGTGACAGTCTAGCATACTAGAAGGAACTAGTCACGTGACAATCTTGGTGGCAATGAATCCGCACCACAAAAGAATACGGGAACACACCTATATTGTAACCATGATTGACAGTTGTCACTTGTCAGTGTGTCAGTTGTCTGACTTGTCAGCTCTGTCAGCAGTGTAGTGCAGTGTATCGATTATTTATTTTTGATTTTCATAATTATTCTTTTTTAAATGATCACAAACTGGTTGTACAAAAAGAACTGTTTGCACCACGAACGGAAATTGATTTTGACTCGGCTAATATCTGCCCTCGCTTCGCCCGTGCTGCTACTTATACCCTCGTCAAAATCATCTACTTTCTGCCCTTGATACAAAATGTACTATTTTCTATGACTATTCAATAATAGATGTATTTTACATCCTCTTTCAATTGGTTAATGTAACTCGTTACTCATGCCAGTGACTTTTTTTTTACTCAATTGTTTCTAACCAATGAAATGATCTAATCTCATTACTCCACTGTTTTGTAGCGAATCAGAACATTCGACAAAATGTCAACCTTCAAATACATCATTTTGGAACAACCTATTAATTTGGGTTAGTTTGGGTTAGACACACTTGTCAGTGTGTCAGTTGTCTGACTTGTCAGCTCTGTCAGCAGTGTAGTGCAGTGTATCGATTATTTATTTTTGATTTTCATAATTATTCTTTTTTAAATGATCACAAACTGGTTGTACAAAAAGAACTGTTTGCACCACGAACGAAAGTTGATTTTGACTCGGCTAATATCTGCTCTCGCTTCGCTCGTGCTGCTACTTATACCCTCGTCAAAATCATCTACTTTCCGCCCTTGATACAAAATGTACTATTCTCTATGACTATTCAATAATAGATGTATTTTACATCCTCTTTCAATTGGTTAATGTAACTCGTTACTTATGCCAGTGACTTTTTTTTTACTCAATTGTTTTTAACCAATGAAATGATATAATCTCATTACTCCACTGTTTTGTAGCAAATCAGAACATTCGACAAAATGTCAACCTTCGAATACATCATTTTGGAACAGCCCATTAATTTGACCTTCCATACTTGTTTTATAGTCATTGTCACATTGTGTTAACAACCTAACCTCACTTCAAGTAAACTTAGATCTCAAAAAGTGCCGTCCAAATGAAATTGAATATTTCAAAGTTCGCTCCAATTTTTGAATAATCATAGAAAAATTATGGTATTCTACTCGCAGGAAATCGATATTACTCACTCAGATGATTACGCTACTCGCTTACGGCTTGTAGCGCAAACTTCATCAGTGAGTAATATCCACCATTTCCCGCCCGTTGAATAATATACCGTTAATCACTTTTCTAAGCTGATGATCATCTTCACTCAAATAATAATGTTGCTTATCCGATCCATTCAAAAAAATCTTTGAAAATGGTGTTCTCTGTGAAAAAGAAATGCAGTGGATCATTGGAAATCAGTGTAGGTATAGAGAGTGCATGAGACAAAATGAAGAAAATATTTACTCTGATCAGTTTTGTGTTTCGTCATAGTTCTCTAGTTCCTGTTGTTTTGAAATTTTTATCATAATTTAACTTTTGTCTCATTATAATTGTGGAGTAAATCAATATTTTTTGTTTTGTTTCTATGATAAACATGGCTAACCATACGAAAAGTCGTTAGTTCACAAAGAGTGATTATTGTGGCAGCGAAACAAAATCAACAACTTTATAACCTTACGGCCGATTTGGTGGAAGGTCGAAACCAAACATCTTGAAAACGTCTGATGAAAATGTCAACAAATACATTTGAAATCAGAAAAATTGGAAATTTCATTGTGAATGTCTTTTTCAGTCGGTATTTGTTATTTTGCTATAGGGTTTATAAAATAAAAAAGTTAAGGAGAGTGTCAATTTAAACGGTATCACCCGGTACATATTTAATAATCTCATTATTGCTTTTTCCGCGAATAGATTGGTTTTCAAGTACCACAGGCAATACTTTATTCCAAAAAATCTTCAATTCTGATAAACTGCTGGAAAGAATTGACACACCACCCTTAGCATCACCAACATCTGTGTCGCCAAAAGATATTTTGTGACATATCATGAATAAAATGTACATTTCCAATATCGGCACCACTGGATTGACTTCTTGAGACGGCAAGTACTGCCAAAATCATATTCTCAAATCAATAAATACAGTTCCTTGTACTGCAGTTCTCTTTATAAATAACACTTTGCAACTGAGCCAAGCAAAACCCTCTAGCTCTCCAGAGATCAAGCTACTTGCCGTATTTATTTAAATAACAGCTGATATTGAAATGTGTTTATTTGTGTATAAAATTAAGTACATTATAGCGAAACACATAGACTTATGCATTACTTAAACATTAACGGAGGGAATTTTATTAATTTTAGCAAACTAGTTATGGTAAAGTATTTCAAGTTAAATTATGTTATATTATTTTGGATGCATGTACACGTACCTATACCTAAAAATAATGAACAAATTGAAATAAACTTACAATAAAAATATTACATTATAGCCAATTCAGAACTGGAATGATAAAATAAGCTTACAATAGAAAATTCAGGCACATGATTTATTCAGTTCCTGTGAAGTCACAACGGCCCAGTCATTCACTTTTCCTTTTCTTTCTTCTTGTCAGTTTCATTAATAGGTGTGTAAACAATCTCCGCATACTCTGTCTTATCATCGTCTTTCTTCACAGATGGCACCACGTTGGAACCTTTCGATCTTATCAAGTCCAGTTCCGCATAAACAATACCCTTGTTCTTGTCCATTTCTCCTTTTTGACCATCGACTTCTTGTTCTTGTTCTTCAGCTGTGATTGTAGCAGTGTCTGCTTCATCGGATTCGAGAGCGCGTACTTTTGGCTCGTTTTCAGCTGCGACTTTGTCTTGCTTCTTTTTGAAAAAGGACGCTGTTAGTTGGATGGAGGGAAGACGTCTTTTGGTTTCTTTTGGACGAACGTCAGCGCTTTCAGTGTCGCTGCTTCAAAGAAAAAGTATTAGAATTTGATACGAGTTAATTTAACATACAATAAGTTAATATACTCACGATTCAGCAATATAGCGACTCTCTCCAATTCCTGAAACAGTGGCTTGTTAATTTTTAATAATTTTAATTAGTGGTAAACGAATCGTATAGCATTTCTTGATTGAGCAGCACAAAAACAATGTGTCCAATTTTAATAATTCGTCTTTATTATAAAACAAATAAAAATACTTCAAACTTAGTCTAAATTCATTGTAAGTACATAATGGTTACAAGAAAACGATTTTGAAATATTGATACAATCAACTTAAAATTAAAAGCATATACTTACAGAAAGTGGAATAATTGGAAATCTTCTATGTTAAAGATACTAACATTCTTAGAGTAGATTCGAGAAAAAATAATTATTGTCTTATATGTTACAAGATGTTAAAGAAAATGATATAATACTTGATAAGTCATTAGATTTGCAAATACAAGTGAGTGGAGTAATATCAATAAATAGCTTAGGATAAGAGACAAACAAACAACAAATATCCATGAGTCATGGCAGTAAATAAATCACTGGATATAAACTAATTTCATTGGTCCTTATAAAAACTAATTTAAAACTAAAATGACCAAGCAGAATCCAAAATAATTAGAAAACTGTATACCTGTATTCCATAAAATATATTTTACATACATAATAGCCGTATCGTTGAAATATACAGGGCACAAGTAACCCAGTATAATTCATAAGACAGTAATACAATAGTGGACACTGACATTTATAATGTATTATTACATTTAGATAATATTATTAATTCAATTGCGCCTCTTGTTCATCATAATTTTTGGAAAATAATTTCAAATATACTGTAATATTTACATTAAATATATCTAATAGACAACATAGTAATATTTAATAATTGAAAACTCCTACGTTTTAATCAAGTCGATCAGCAGTCGTTTCGAGTTGCAATGCCTCCAACAGAGTTGGAATTATTGTTTAGAACAATGTTTTTTTGCTTAATATCAAAAGGAATGTATTGAGTTTGTGATGTATTTTTTTAAAAAATTGCAGCTCATCCCATGGACAGATAAATCTGATAAAATTGGAATGTAGTTTACTGGTTATTTTTATGAAAAATATTGCTCCACTCATAGCGGTAGAACATCACTAGAAGTTCAAACAATATCTGGCGGCAATAAGGACACCTAAATGTGAACAATTTTCTTTTCAGGAAGTTGCAGGAGATGTTCAATAGAAGATTTTGAAGGACTTCCAAGCAGTTCTAGGAGATTTTCAAGTTTTTTTTGAAGATTTTACATGATGATGAAGAAATTTGAGCGTTTTTGAAGGATGTCCAAATGATTATCACAGTATTTTAAAGCTAATAGTCTCCACTTACTATTCATGTGAAAAAATTCAAGTTACGAAATTCTAGCTGTTAGAGATTTGAACCGCAGCAGTATGGAGAACGGGACAGAATGTATACTATGAGGATTTGGGAGGACTTCTAAGAATCTAAAAGACTACCAAGGAGTTGCACGGGGTCATTGACGACTTCTGTAGGATATCGAAGAGTTTTTGGAATTTCCAAAAATTTCTAAGAAGTAACGAGGGATTCACTATATTTCCTTGGTATTCTGTAGGGTATCCAAGGAATTCCAGGGGACATTCAAATATTTCCTTAAATCGTTCAAGAACTTTCAAGGTTTACCAAGAGTTTTGAGGTGATGAGTTTCAGGACAGCATTTTGAAGCATTTTTAACAACTTTTTAACATTCTTGACCAGTTTCTAGAGACTCTCCAGAGAATTTGCAAGCATTCCAATGATTTTTTTGGAGATCCAGGAAGTCCGAGGGTACGAATTTCAAGGGATTTTCAAAAGGATTCAGAGGATATTTGAGGATTTCCATGAGACTGAGCAGAGGATCTTGTGAAAAGAGAAAAGTTGGTGAATGTCCACACTTACATAATCGTCAAAAACCAATGAGAACATCCCCAATTCCAATAAAATGGGACCTCACCAAGATTTTTGAGTGAAATTTGACATTTGGAGACTGGAGAGACTGTGGATTACTCTTACTGAACTACTATAAGCATTACCACAATATCTGAATGAAATTAACCAAAATTGAGCAGAGGAATTTCATGTAGTTTGAGTTGATCTGCCCGTGGGATACACTAAGCAATAAAAACAAATCAAGAATGAAAAGTATTTAAAAAAATAGACATAAAAATACGTTTCAATTACGCTGACAGCATGTGAAATTAGATTAGTTTACACTAATATATGGATGACAAGGAATGTTACTTCTACACAGACTATTTCATAATAGACAAAATAAGGTATGATTGTATTCAGCACAGTTGCACAACTAATGGTTTATAATGAAAAAAGCATCGACATTTTCTGAATCGGACAGTCACTATCATACTCATCTACCTATACGATCAAAATTAATGTTAAATTTGCATCGACATTTTCACAACCCAGAACAATATAGCTATAACATCGATCACCACAGCGAATCTAGAGTCGAGGAAAATATCAATTTGTATTATCCTTGATTCTAAATGATAGAGGAACAGGGGATACGATAAGACCAAATAATTCTAATCAAGCGTGTTTAAACCGCCGTATTGATTTTTTCATCTTTTTTGATCATGTCGTTGCCATTGATATATTCTGATGAGACTTGATGGTGGGGGTTATCGACTCCGTCTGAAGTTACATCGCTGTGGTGGTGCTGGTTATCACCCCCGGTATAATCGATCACGGTGGCGCCACCTATAACAAATAAACACATATGTAGTTGGTGGCTACTGGCGTGAGTTATTGACAACAACTACTGGAAAGAAAGACTAAATTGTTTGATACGTTTATATGGGATTGGGATCTTATGAGGAATACGGATTATACCTAATATAAGGTGAAATCTAAGTGGTGAGTTATGAGAACAATTTCGCAAATAATGACTGTTTCGATTATAAATATGTAATTGAGTTATGAGTAGGCTCAGACGTGAATCTTCTGAGTGATCCATAATTTTGTAGACAAGATTTTGAGAAAACTTCAGTTTTGAAAGATGACAAAAGAGTAAATCCTTTCAAAGACATTAAAAAAAAATATTACAATAAATGTGAGTGACTGACTGGTTTGCTGGCCTTATATTGAATTTTTAGGAGGAGGAGCCTGTGGAATATGACTGGTTTCAATGATCTGAACAATTCTAGGCTAAAATTGGGCGTGGCAACAAAAAAAATCGCGGTGGGAATTTTCAGTCGTATCGTTTCCACTGCACGCCACTGCATTTTATTTATGGAAGAGTTGACATCTGATCTAATAACCACCCATAGCTACGTTTTATTGAAAGAGAAACATACAGGGTGTCTCACGGTGACCGTCCATCAGAATATCTCGGGAAATAAAACGATTGGAATTCTGAAAAGTTGTATGGTGAGGTTTAAAAGGATGCTCTTTCCAAATGAAATGATAGCTACGTTGCGCGACTTCCGGTTATACCGGAAGTAGGCACCAACTCGCTTGTTTCAAATGGAATACCCTATATATTATAACATTTTTGAATTCTACGTAAACATCTAGGCAGATTTCATGTATCATGTCCTATACCCAAGTATGAGCGTTTTTGAAATATTTTAGTTTTTATGTCAAAAATTACGTTTGAAGGCTCCTATTTACATGTGAATTTCGCCAATAAGAAAGCCTTCATTATTTAATTTGTATTGAATTTCTTGTTGAAAAGGACCTACTTTAATAGATTTTTCACAGCAATATGAAAACTATTATTACAGGGTGGGCCAAAAATAAGATCAAAAATTAAATTCAGATTACGGCCAAAAATCAATTTTATCAAATGGAAACCCCTAATTTTCATAATTTTATCTTATTGTGCATTAAAAATAAGGGTGAGTTTACCTAATATTGTACATTCCAAAAATTAAAAAAAAAAAATTAAAAAAAGAAATTTTGGAGAGTGCAATCTCATACAAACTCACCTTTATTTTAAACGCACAATAAGATAAAATTATAAAACTTAGGATTTTCCATTTGAAAAAATCGATTTTTGGCCGTTTTCTGAATTTAATTTTTGATCTTATTTTTGGCCCACCCTGTAATAATAGTTTTTATATTGCTGTGAAAAATCTATCAAAGTAGGTCCTTTTCAACGAGAAATCCAATACAAATTGAATAATGAAGGCTTTCTTATAGGTGAAATTCACATTTAAACAGGAGCCTTCAAACGTCATTTTTGACATAAAAACTAAAATATTTCAAAAACGCTCATACTTGGGTATTAGACATGATACATAAAATCTGCCTAGAATTTTACGTAGAATCCAAAAATGTAATAATATATAGGGTGTTCCGTTTAAAATAAGCGAGTTGACACCTCTTTCCGGTATAACCGGAAGTCGTGCAACGTTGCTTTTACTTCATTTGAGAAGAACATCTATAAATATCCCACCATACAAATTTTCAGAATCCCAATTGCTTTATTTTCCGAGATATTTTAATGGACGGTCACCGTGAGACACCCTGTATATGACAACAAAATATAAAGAAACAACATGTAATTGATAAATTATCACAAATTCATTGACGCAAACAAAAAACTATAAAAATGAGCAAAAATTACAAAAATGATTGTATATTATTCTTTTTTTTTTTATCATTCACCAATTTCATTCAGTATGTACCATTTGATATTATTTTAATCTGTAGTGTACTGGCAATAAATAAATAAATGAATGAAAAAATCGAGGAAAGTTTACATTCAAAATGAATCTATATCCCGCAACAAAATGGAAAGCATGTCCAATTTTTCAGCTTTGGAAAAATATTTCTCTCGTAGTTGAAAATACTCGATAGAATCTGGTATTTTTCAATTTTGAAGTAGCGTAGGTACGTACGGCCATTGCCACTAATATAAAAAAAAAATCTTGGCACGCCACTGGTTTTTTTCAAATTGAAATAATATTTCTGAGTCACTTGTTCAACTTGGAACAGAAAAGCAGTTTCTAGTGAAAAATTAAAGACCCTTTTGATCCACGATAAAATTGAAAAATTGAAGGTCACTACTATTATTGATTATTCAAATGGAGACAATATTTTGCATTCAAATGATAACTTCCAACATCTACATATTTTCTAACCAACATCCCAAAGATGGAGATGCTGTCTCCAAACCTTCGTACATATTTTCTGTTGTCTCGAAAATATTAATCAACTATTAGTTTTCTTGTAAAACTCTTATTATGCGAGACTCGTCAAAAGTTTAATCTTTTCGATTAAAATCTGAACCACCCTGTTTAGGTATATACATAAAAAAAAATCCTGATAGCAATATTTAATTAATTTTCCTTACTTTGGGATGTTTAAATTATTGTTTCTCGGTAACATTTTTATATGCACTTCAATGATTGTTTTACTGTTTACATCACATTTTTCAATTAGTTATTCATGGTGCTAGTGTGTTATGCTTAAAATAAGCCTTACGAGAAAGATTACATTCCCCAGTGACTTGGGAAACATAACACACGAGTGGCATACAATGTTTTATCCAACAAGTGGAAGACGTTTTTTTGGATAATAATTATTATCCATGAACTCTGTGATCAAATCAAAGCTCAGTACCGTATAAATGTCAGAATGACTGGACAGTGACTTTTTTACATTTTGATAGAAGTAGTTAGTTATAAACCATACTCACTAGTAACTAGTGAATTATGGATTATAACACACTCATATGTTATTTGATGGTTTAAATGTCTAAAATGACTTCAATAATGAGAGTCATAACTATCATGTGTTTTTATCATTATATAAAAATTGTGTTACTTTTTATTAGGCTTTTAGATGTATTTATGTTATTTTCGGTTGTTTCTTCTTTTTACTTGGTTGTTCTATTTGGAAGGTAACCATCTTACTTGTTTCTTTTTTTGTTAACATTATTTCGTAATTTTTGTTTCTTTTTTTTTTTTGATTTCATTAACCTTACCCAGTTTTCACGATTGATGATAGATTGGTCTTTTGTTTTTGTTCACATCCTTTGATCAGTCCCTTTTGTTTGCCTCATATTAATGTAGGTTCACTTTTAGACAGAAGAGATAACTTGTCATAAAAATGTATGACATGGTGACAGTAAACTATTTGTAGGAATGTTGTGGTATTCTATGCGGTCTTTCAGAAAAATTTTTACCAATCATAAAAACTCATGACATGGCAAAATGGTGAGAAAAACTCAGAAGAAGACTTCTGGGGGTATTTCGGTTCTCTAGCCCTTGCCATAAAAATGTATGGTACGCTGAAAGAAAATTCTGGGTTCTTGAGAAGTAATTTTGGTAGAATTTGTCGTCGAAATGCACTTAACATAAACATTTTTGATACGGTAAACTGTTAAAAAAAAGCAGAAGACTTTTGGGTAGAATTGAGCACTTCAAGAGCTCTTTTAGAGGTATTTATATGAGAGATGCACTTGTCATAAAATGGTCAAAAACAGAAAAAAAAAACAAAAGAATGATTATGGATGAATTGTTATTCTTTGATTATTTTTTTTACGATTCAGATGACATTTTTATCAACAAGATTTTATTAAGATTATTGTACTGGAAAAAGAGGAGAAGGGGAAATATACGGATCCAAAAGTTTTTGAGTCTAGATCTTTTTGATCTGAATTTTTTATATTTAACCAACTTGGATACCAGAGGATTGCAATGATGATGCATAGATTTGATAATACGAACCATCTAAAATTGTGTGACTTGTATGATCGGAATCACTTTCGAATTTTCTGTTTCATTTTTTCGGTATTAATCGAGTGATTCACTTGATTGATTATCTATCGAATTTTCCTGACGAAATAGTTCTTTCATCTATCATCCTTCAGATAGTTCCGAAAATAAATAATATAGAGAGGCTTCTGGAGTTACAATCCGTACTCGTGACGTTTTTATTCATTTTCTCGCAGCCCGAATCAGACAACCAATTTTTGAGCAAGTTTTCTTTTACTTTCATGCCCCCTCTTTCTTCCTTGCCCCTTCGCAAACTGACCCCGTCGCGTCGGTTCTTCCCATACCATTTAACTCTACGCCATCGGACAAATTTTCGTTTCATTTCTGTTGATTTCTTTAAATTTTTGCTGGTTGGAACCAGTCGACTGTACATAGTTTTTGTGAAATAAACTGAATTTAACATCCATAAGCTGTTTCACAAAATAACGGCACTCTAGTAATTTTGCTGGGATGTGTGAATGTAACACTGCAATAATGATTGTTTTTTAAGTATATTATAGCGTTCCTATGTTCGGAATAACTAATTTGGGGGAAAACTTTCCTACTGATGTGAAATTTCCAATTCAAGCTCAAGTAACTTCTAGATAATTTTATGAATAATTCCCACGTATCAAAGATGATTGCGAATCATTCCAATGAAACTTTGAAGTATTTAGAGTGCTGTTAGAAATTCCTTGTTTGATAAAAAAGATTGGTCCATCATTTCCAAGAGTTATATTTCGAATTTGTTATGCAAATGTTTGAAATGAGAAGTCAAACTATGACTGTCTAGATTGCGATGGACATATAACATTGGGTAAAATGGTGTGTTTTTCTACATGCTCAATGTGAAACCAACTACTCAAAGCATTAAAAATGTTCAAATTTATAATAAAACGATTCTGAAACGTTCAAAGCATGATCTGACTAATTTGACAACACACCTTTAAACAGATGCGCAGCCAACAGCTGATTCTCAGTAATAACCTGTAAAATAGGATTGTCAGATGTATGAGTTGGAGCGAGATGTACAATAATACTAGTCATAATTTATATCAACACTACTTCTAAATTCGTGCATAAATGTTTTCTCTATTGAACAACACTACATGCAACACAGTTTGTTGAAAATAACAAACTCATGAATGTATGTATAACATGCTGGAAAAATTGGATCAACTTGAACAATCCTGAAGACTTTGAAGCGTAATTTTATTATCAACCTCATCTTCATCTTCACAACTTATCTGGTTATGATTCACATTTTCTATTCTTGATTATGGCGATCTCACTAGATGTTGAAGTTTCAAATTTTGGTTACTTTTCGAAAATGGAATCAATATTCAGCGCATGAAGCCAATGTGAACAGATCAATATTGATTAGAAGTATCCAACAGTTGGAAACTTCCGATTTAACAAAATAACCCATATCAATAACTTTCTTCAAAAATACGAGAAAAATACAAAAGCTGACTAAACGGTACAGTGAATTATTTGCAACCATATGTTGTTTGGTCCCATTTGTCTTTTCAACTCTTTTCTCTATTACACTTTGTCTTGCAAAAACTCTCCATTAGGCGTGGCGCCGCGTACGGTTCAGGAGACTCACAAAAACTGCTTCCTGTTCTATCCCAAGCAAAGCGTCTTGTAAATAGTTGTGTTGGACTATTGAGGGTCTAGAAACTCATTTTTGTTTTTAGATGATCCTTGACGAAATTAGATTGATGATCGATAACAGACCTTGATAAGAGATTTAGATATTCAAAGTCCGTTTCTTGGATAATAATGCAGTTATATACTTTGTCAGCTTTTAATCTACAATTCATTTCGAAACCAAGATAAGCAGAAAAAGAGGTTTCCTTGGTGAAACGATTGAAGAGTTATGATACACCCGCGACGATTGCAAATTTTGTGTAGATGAGTTTGATTTGGTATTGAGCTCTTTTACTTCAAGGATCGAAATAATTTGGACCACAATCCCTGCTCCAGGAATCCCTATTTGCCAAATTGCAAGGATTTTTCATTTGATATCCGTCTAGAATATCTAATAATCATGAGTAACCCGAGCTAAGGGAATAATTGAGGATGAAGTGAGATTCGGGGCCTCATTAGAGAACACAATACCATCGGATAAAAGAGGTCGAATAGTATTGTAATTAGAATTTAAGGATTACTTTCATCAACAGTTTTACAGATCAAAGGATGAAGAGGCCAATAAGGAAGTTTATGCTTGCATTGCAATGCTTTTGATAATGATAAGAATCACTGATGTTCTCCTAAAAAACTATAGTTTGGGGAACTGCCACCACGAAAGAGAAGATCAAAAGGCGGATCACATAATTAGGATCTTCATTCTTCTTGCGTTCACCTATGGGATACTGGAGAATTTTCAGTATGATCTTGAGAGACAAGAATGAAGTGAAGACAAAGACAACCGTTTCGTTAATGTGAACATTGACGTGATCACGAATTTGGCAGTGACATCATCGGCTGACATACAAGGTTTTCGCTCCACGATAGTCAGTGTTGTCAGATCTTACATTTTGAGACGGACAACGTGCACAGAATAACGGAAGCCTTGTCAACACTGACCGCCGTGCGTTGGGCGTTGACACATCAACCTACGTCATGCGCAGAAGGAACGAAAGATGTGACGATACAAGAACATACCGTTGTGGGTGTTTCGTGAAAATCATAATTTCCCCAGCGTATCACTCAATGGAGATTATCATCTGTTGAAATCAAGAAGACCCCGAAAAATGGATATCTTTGTATTTTATCCTTAAGTAATATGAAAAAAAAAAAGATTTTGGGATAGCGCTGGACGTGTTCAAATTTGAAAAAAAAACAAAAACCTGTCGCAAATAGCTTTAACATATCTTGAAAATCATTATAGAGGATTAATTGACAGCTAGAAATCATAACTGAAAGAAGTCAAGTCCTTTGCATTGAGTAGTCTCCGTTTCGTGGTTATTTTTGTGTTTACTCGTATAAAATTAATTTGATTTCATCCAGAACACCTCGCGTTCATACCCCACCAATACCCGACTGTTTTGAATTGGCATAACCAAATATGTTTCCACTTAAGCGTCAGGGCTTCATGGCCCACAAACAATTTAGCAGCTTTCATCAAAATTTCCTCCGAATCCAATCACAATCCAATAATTTTCACATATAACGCAACGAGAGCAAATTTCCGGATTTTTAATTCGAGCTCGCGGGAGATTCGGCAAGAAAATTTCATGCCAAAACTATTTGAGAAGATTCAATAGTAGCTGCTGGATGTAGCTCCCATGCACCAACCACAGTGTGGGATTGTTAGGGAGAGTGGGGACGGCAACACTGTAATTATTTGGGAGCTACATTTAGATGCAAAGCCAGGGAGATTTCCACTTATTAATTTTTCAGTCACGTGATTATGAGTAGGGTGATTTCCGATAAAATTAGGTCGTTGCCATAGCAACATGTTAAAATGCAAGCCTTTGATTGGTTAGAATTGACTGGTAGGAAATTTTCAAAGTAATATCGCAATTTTTATCATTCGTTTGATTCCAATCCAGATAAAAGCACATATGCACCTGAGTGCTCGGTATAAATATGATTATTCCGAGTTCCCAACTCAATGCGATTTTCAAGACAATTACATTACGAAGCCCTGCTACGCATTTGGAGCACTTTAGAAACTCTTAATTGCATTGTGCTGTTCATTTGATAACACCATAAAATATCTTTTTGAATATTCGCCAAAGGGAGTCGAAAAACTCTCCAAATTAAGCCTTAAGTATAAACATCTATCTTTTCTGATAGTCGCAACACAGCGCTATGTTTTCTGCCAAGACAAAACGCCTTGTAAATTCTAACAATGAATAGTGTGAGTTTCAAGGAGTTGGATAAGTTTTTGTGCTAGCAAGTTACGTGTTTTGATATAGAGTCGCTCGATTCTGCGGTGTTCAGCTAGAAAATTGGCTCCTCTATTTTGGGTTTCCGCTGGATATAGGAAAGCAGCATACAACAAAATGCTTTTATGCTCAAGATGCAATCTAAACACTTGATACGATTCTTTTACCACATTGACATCACTAACAATTAAAACGAACATCAAACTTACCACTAAAGCACCATCTTCCCGTGAGCTTAGCGAAAATCAGCAACGTTACTACCGCAAAGACGAATATAATCGCTGCGATTATCCCAACAATGGCGGCCATACCCAATTCGTAACCTAAAATAATAAATTTTACAATTATTCCGTCAACGATAAGACATGAATTATTTGAGATTTCAATTATCCCTAAAACACAAATCTGAGAAATCAGGATAACGGTCTGATGGATGAGCTCAATAAACATAAACGACCAACAAAAACGAAGCTTTAATGCCACGAAATGGCCTCGATTTTTCTTAGAAGCCATAAATCCGCTACGTATTTTGAATTGATAAGGCCAAGGGATTATTTTCTTGGAATAATAACGAACTACACCTACCATAGACGCCATATACATGCTGTCGGAAAAACTTTGATATTCCTGCAGCATGAAAACAAATACATGGTTTTATAGAAGATTAATAAATTTGATTGAGCATACCTTTTGGTTCAGGATTTGTAGAGATCTTGACTCGGTATTCTTCACTACCTTGGTCATTGTATGCTGTTAGAATGTAGTCTTTTTCTGTGTCCAGTTTGCTGATTCTTGCTACTCTGAGTGTGGCAAGGTATCTTCCATTTCCCTGCATATAAAAATATAAATAACAGAAATGATGAGCTATCAAATCGAGACAAAACATGACTGAAAAGTCTTTGTATTCCTTGGAGGACTTTGTCGTAAATATATTTTTATGAGCATTTCTACGATCGTATGTGATCTCTCTATTGATAAGTGATGTGCACGTGAAGTCAGTGGAACAGATGAAGAATTGGGGTTTTGACCCTGACATATCTCTAAGATGTTTTTGACTAAAAATATAACAACAAATTTGAGTTTGTGGATATATTCAATGAGAATTGTTGTATTTTGCAAATACAACACTGTGTTTATGCTTTATGGGGATGTCATCGCTGCCCTGGTAAGTGAACTCGTATGGGGATAAGGGATGTCCGCAAGGGTCAAATCTTGGACCAACGCTTTGGAAATGGAGGGTTGGTTTGAGTTGATGGAGCAATGGATTGGTAGGATTCATGTCTTTGCGAAAGACCAACTCCTGGTAGTTGAGGTCATTGAGTCTGTCAGGGACATGGAAAAGAAGGGGGAAGGGATATAGTAGAACGTCCGCGATATTATACACAGCAAAGGGTGAAATCTGGCCTCTAGTGGTCAAATCAGGAATCAATGTAGGAAGATTCTAGATTATCTAGGAATTAGCCTGGACACAGTCATGAATAACATTGAACACACGAGATTAGAAAGAGTGAAGGCGTTGAAATGGCGTCTAATTTGATGGACTTGGAAAGACGAGAAGGAAAAAGGTGGTATTGAGATTTGGAACTTCAGAGTCGATGTCAGAATTACGAAACGCCATCGAACCCACCTACTGATAATGTGAAGATATTACAGAACGTTTCCAACCAAAGCTCTACAAGTGATTCGTTTGACAGTTCCACTGAACCTTCGAGGGAAGGAAAGATACCAGGGCTGAAATGGCGTTAGGCATAAAAAATTCATCAGAGAGCACCGTTAAACATCATGCAAATTTGATAGATTCTGACGCGTCATAATAGATTATAACGTGTACAAAAATGGGTCGATGGGAATTAGATGGCATTTGAGTCTATGAAGGTATCTGGAAGCTGTCAGCTACGCTAAAGTAGTCGTGTTGGTAAATATAGTAGCACAAGGCACAGTACCATCAGCAGCCTACAAAGGAAAATGCAGAGAAGCATGGGTTCCCAGAAACATGGAGGGTATCAGAAAAGCCAAAAAAATCGAAACCATAGCACAACTTCTCTCTTCATTCTAGCGCATTCGCCACTTAGCATATTATAAGTGGGTTATTCAGAGACCATATAGAAACTCGTTTGTTTTTCTATGGAGAAGAGTACTGGAGGAGCAGAGAAGAAAGCACGACAGCTATGTAAAGGAAAGAGCCTAGAGGCTGCAAAGCCTACTTATTGCGCTCATATTAGTAGTGTCACAAAAGAACAAAGGGGCCATAAGACAAAATACTAAGATTCGATGGGTACCCCAAACACGAAAAGACAGAACCGATGGAGAATAATCTAGGGGATGGGATGGTGCAGTCGGCTACCTCAGCTGACGCAGCAACGGTGTATCTGGAGAAGTACGAAATGATGAGGTAGCACCGGCACTCAAAAGAACGAATGCTGGAGTAATTGTGGCAGTTGTCCAGAACGTCAAGGATGAGATGTGGGGCCATAACGCACAGAAGAGGAGAAAGATTGCTGGAAATTGCAGTATCAATTGTGAGGCAGGTTTGGTGGACGTTACGCTGACGAAGGGACTTGGGGTGCGCGGATGGTGGGTCATGGAGAAAGAAATCTTGAATGAACACTACAGAAATGTCCTTCATACCATCGACAAGAAAGTAGACAAGGAGCAAATACCAGCAATATAGTTAACATGGGCAGAGCAAACTGGGAACGGATCAGGAGACACACAGCCGTAAACAGAAAAAGAACCATGATTACCGTCGAGAAACTGGAGCTTGAGGCAAGAGCATTTTCGAAATACTGCGTCGAAGTGATTATCGTCATATAGCACGGCAGATAGCAGCATGTTCCCAAAACTTAAACAGACCATGGAAAGAAAGGCTTTCTACTATTAAAAAGACAAAGGCCATCAAGAATCCACAAGGAAAAATTTTGGAGAATATTTGCCGATAAAAAAATGTAAACTTCTTCTAAATGCTGAAAACTTTCAATGGAAAATATTATCGAGAAGAATACTCTTTCACTACCAAAAGTACAAAGAACCTTTCCTTCAGATATGCAAGTCAACTCCGAACATAATTACCATTTCCTGTGCAATTTCAGCCTCAACACTTCCCGTATTGTCATGACTTCCTTCCCTGATTCTTTGTCCATCAACATTCCACTCAATCGTTGGTCTAGGATTGGCTTCGACTGTTACATTGATAACTCCTGTTTTGCCAATTTCGTATCCAAATTCTTCAATTGGGAGTCGTTGGGGAAGTGGCGCATCTAATAAAAAAAGATCGTCAAGATCATTCATATAACAAATTATCTAATTACATTTGATATCCAATCTTCTCTTGGCTTCAGCTTGTCCTCCAGGGTAAGCGGGATGAAATCCGATACATCTGATGAATTTCCCATTATCCGAAGCCCTAAGTCTTCTTGTGAGGTTCTGAATTTTCGATTGAAGGTTCTCCTTTGCCAAGTCCAAGACAGTGGGCATACTTAGTTCACTCACATCGATTACCTCGTCATCTGAATGAAATTAATTAGATTTGATTAAATGTTAATTAGACTTACCCAAGAACCAGCTGATATTAGCAACCGGACGTCCATCCCTAACCATGCAGGTAGCTTGGAGAATATCATCAACTTTGTACACGTTCAATTGATCAGCTCCTCTGCTCAAGTCAAGTTCTGGAGGTTTTGGAGATCCTGAAATGGGATGGTTTATCATCAAAGCAATAGCTGTAACTGTTGATCTTACTTGCTACGACCAGGCTCATGACGCCAACTGATTCCTGCGATTCACTGACAAAGCCAAGTGTACATTTTATTTCTCCATTATTGGTGTCGTCTGCTTTGTGTATGGTGAAGCCGCACTGGCCAGCATCTAGGCCTTCACCAAAGTATGACACCTGTAAAAATTTCATCAGAATATATGTTGGAAGTCTAGGATCACTCACGTCAGATCTGGATACTCCTTTGTTGAGATTTAGAGACCTCATCCCAGGAATTTCAACCCGACAATATTGTAGTGGTACAGCAACGCGACACATGTATGAAACACTGTCTCCCACCAAGACAGTTTGTTCTGGTCGGTCTATGTCGACTTGGGCGCATAATGCTGAAAATGGAAAATACAAATCAGTTCCTTATCTCTTAATTTGAAACTCTTTGTAAACAATGAGGTCAATTTTTCTTGAAGTTCCACGCTATAAATAGGGAGCAAGCATTCAGTCATTTGTCTACAGTAAAGTTTGTTACGACTTGCACCAACACTGCGGTTGATAAGCGAAGTTTTTATTGAGGATCTGGTTTCCAATATTTCCGGTCTCTATTGTCATGTTTATTTTGAACCATAACGAACTGACTAAAAACTTCATATAAAATTTACTGACGTGGATCGTAACTCCAGCTCTCAAGTCTAAACAATGGTAAATAACTGCCTCAACTTTCCGCTACCACATGAACGTAGAAAGTTGTCCCACTGTCTCTTTCAACGTGTTACAGAGATAATATATTTGCTATGCGCCATTCAACAGCACGTGTCAACAAATTAACCTTATTATTTACCATGCGCATTTTCCACAAAGGGTCGAAAGGCACGACAACGAGGCGACGTGGGGGGCACCGTCAGCTGTCGCTTCTAACTAGAATGATTTATTTATCTTTAAAGTTGGGACAAGTTCAATTTGCAAAATAGCCGACTGAATAACTTTGGAAATGATAATTGTTAAGGTTCATGATATGTGCCTGGATTTACGATGGTTGTTGGCATTTTTTTTTTTTTGATAAAATACATCCTTGTCAATCATGGGTCCCAAAATGCATTGGAGTAATGACTAAAATAACTGAAATCAGAAAGAGTTGACCACTCTTCTGTGTGGTGTACAACTCACATTTTTCAAGAGGACAAAACAAAGGTGTTAATCTGAATGGAATCCTCAACTGGCAAGGCACAAATAGGTTTACACATAGAGGATGATTTCCAATCCTGGAGTAATCTCAACCTACCAAGTTCTAGCCTGGTGATAGGTATTGGGTAGACTGATTTACGATCTGTGAGGGAGTTTTTTTCCTGACAAGTATCCCTCAAGTGGACTAGGTCCGTGACATAGGCATGCCTATCTTGAGTTTGGGTAAGTAAGCGCTACCCCCTAGAACTTGTTGGACGTACCCTATACCGGGCTTTTGGGAGAATCGCTCTAGAACCAGGAAGAACTCTATCTGAAAAAAAGTCAGCCGAAAGGCGGATGCCATATGTAACTGGCCTAGATCAACTAGTACTGAGGGGAAGAGGGAGCCCACGGGTCTAAGACCAGTTTCCTTTCCGCGTGGCGTGAGACACTCGAGGAAAGTGACTGGGTTTTAAACGGGTTCTCTTGACCGAAAGGTTGAGCAGCCGACGCACACTGAACATGTCCTCAAAGAACATCAATCGCAGAATGAAAGAACAACCAATTGAGGTTTCAAAGGAGTGATGGGACACATGACAGTTCAGACACTACAGTGTTTTTATACACGGTCCCAAGGTTGCAGGAGCGAAGTACCGCCTTGAGCTCTCTTGTTGTTGTTAGATTAACACATCTTCACCTTGACGCAGTAACGGATCCGACTTGTAAGGGGTGACAGGAGAACGACGAGAGCACCTTCTTTGCTAGATGGCCAGAAATGACCCTGATCGGATGACTGGTCCATCTGACTGGCCATGTAAAAGGATGGCGCAAGCTTCCTCTATATTTCTATCTATCTATCTATCTATGGACTGAATACTGAAATTCAGAGTTCCCAAAGAAAAACAATTAGCTTGTCTTAGCCGGAGAGAGTACGTCACTCAAAATCGAACATCAAATTCATGCTCATGGTTTTCTTCGACAGAAGAGGTATAGGGCAATCATAGTTTTCACCAAGACAAAATCACCGGTAACTTGGCACATCTGGTATGTCAGGGAAGCCTGTGGCAGGGTGAAAGCATCCGATGCCAATGCGAAAAGGACCGTCTTCTATTGGGCGTCGTCGCCCATTCGGTTCTGTTTTATGGGGCGCCAGTGTGGCAAGTAGCTCTAAAGCTCACCAATCCGTACCTCCCGTGCCTTTCGCACAATGTAGTCGGTAGTTATTATTACAGTAGTACAGACCAAGCTGGTAATGGACTTTTACAATGGCATCTATCTCCGAATACATGGGTTTTAGTTTGAAGTTCCTGTTTCCTCATTCTTTATTTTGCTTCTAAACTGGGGTCTTTCCAAAGCGGTTCGTCTCCAATAAGTGATTCCTACTTTTATCAAGAATCCATTCCACTCTCTGTGCTTGAACAACTTTGTTTTTGTTCAGGAACTCATGGGCCCCGTCAACCTCTTGGTTTGTTCGCCTTCTCCACAGATTGTTGTCTATTTTTATTCCACCTACGATCCTCCGTCGTGACTTCTTTTCAATACCTGCAGCTTCAATTCTTTCTTTTGTGTAAGGAAACATGATTCACAGCAATTAAACACAGTAGTTGGTCTGATCATCTTTAGTCACAATCTTTCAAAACTGATTTTCAGCCAAAAATATTGTGTTCAGCTTCTGTGACTTGGCGCCACTTTCAGATTCTTTTCTCGATCTCAACCGCAAGTTGGGCTTTTCGAAAACGTAGCTTCCATTTGCCTCATCAGGAGTTTGGTATTCTTGTCCGTCTCCATGTGTTTTGTTTTTTTTCGCCATCCACCATCGGACCGTAATTCTTTTTACTTCTGGAAGTGGAATTTGACCCTCTAGCAGAAGAGAGATAGACCAGGTACGGCTGGACCAAGCAAAAAAGAATTGTCGTATAGGAAGAAACAAATCACAGAGATAATGTCTTCAAGGAAGACACATATAGCTAAGCTATAGTCTTATGCAACTGCTCACTAGACGTGACTGCTATGATAAGTTCCACAGGCTCCACCCAACTGCCAAAACTGCGGGAATGTACAGGAGAAACAAATGATATCGGAAGATTTGCCTGGTTTAAATTCAATTTCATCTCGAAGTGAATAAAAATTCAAGATGGCGGCTGGGCAGCATTGGAGGGTCCATCGGGCAGCACAATCCTTCTCACACTCCAGACTCAGCCTCATGCGACTTTCCACTATTTCCAAAAACGAGCAATTGAGTCGTTTTCACAGTATGCAGTGCTTTTAATCATGAAAACACATCATATTTGAGCAACAAAGGATTATCGCCTGTCTGATTCTGTAACTGTGAGACTTCTAAGACTGTTTCGATTATTCTTTAACTTCAAATGTACGTCAGATTCGCACGGTTCCTTTATTCTTGTTGAGTATTTCTTTTATCAAGCTGACAAAAACACCTCAAAGGTAATGAGTTGCCTTTTAATCATCTTTTTCATCCTGGATTCGATTTACTTAGAGACTCTTTCAAATGATACCTCCATTTACATTAATTTACCGAATAAAAAATTGATCAATGAAGTGCTAGCTTTAATAATTTCCAATTTCTTTTTGTGGACCTTCTTCTTAATTGCTCCGTCAAATGTTGACTTTTAATGTGAAATTCGTTCCAGTAAAATAAGTTTCTTAGCTGTTGGAATCTTTTTTATGTTGATTCAGGCTGTTACCATGAAAAGTTTCCCTCATAGAGTTTTCCAGTAGATGTTAGGATGAAGCGAGATCGATCCTCCAGAACTTTTTGGTTTCCGTTATAAAAAATAACAAAGGATTCAGAAGTTAGAGATCTATTATGAGTATGTAAATTTTCTGTCTATGAGGTCCAAGATTTTAGTAATGACAAAATATTTTTAGGATTATGAATGTCTGCGGACACCTCGGTCGAGCGGAAACTTTTGCGGTGATCGATGAGGTCCACATGAGGGAAGTTTTACTGTAATGGTTATTTTAACAAGACCTGTTTTAAAGAGACATTGATTTACGGTTATCCGATGTTAAACGGAAAGGTTGGTACAGAACCGTAATAAATGTCTAGAGTTACATCCATGTGAGTAGTGCCCTCCTTATACCGGTTTCGTCCCGTAATTGGACTCATCAGTAAGGCAGCTGGCACCACTCACACTGATGCAACTCTAGACACTACCCTATTTATTTATTACGGTTCTGTACCAACCTTTCCGTTTAACATCGGATAACCGTAAAACAATGTCTCTTTATTTCATGATCGAGAGGTACAGCTCGAACATACTCCACATCTATTTGCGTTCGCAGACTTGCGAACCAATAGATGGCAGTGGTTGTCTAAAAACAACCACTGCACATTTACCCAGATTAGGGTAGTGTCTAGAGTTACATCAGTGTGAGTGGTGCCAGCTGCCTTACTGATGAGTCCAATTACGGGACGAAACCGGTATAAGGAGGGCACTACTCACATGGATGTAACTCTAGACATTTATTACGGTTCTGTACCAACCTTTCCGTTTAACATCGGATAACCGTAAAACAATGTCTCTTTATTTCATGATCGAGAGGTACAGCATAGTATAATAAACAACAAGTAGCGACAGCTCCATATACCTAAAGGTGGTCAAATTTCGTCTGTCTCAATGACAGAAATTCGCCTCATTTATACACTGCTAACCTTATGAAATGTAAAATAAAACCATACTGTAGCCGATTCCATGACTTCAATGATACTGATACATAGGTGAATTATCAAACAAGTTATACAATACGATTACCCACTATGCAGTATGTCTAAAGATTCATGCGAGTTTCAAAGTCTTGATTTAGAAAACAGTTTTACATTCCAAAATGTTAGCAGGGTATAAATGAGGCGAATTTCTGTCATTGAGACAGAACGAAATTTGACCACAGATATATGGAGCTGTCGCTACTTGTTGTTTATTATACTATGGGTACAGCTCGAACATACTCCACATCTATTTGCGTTCGCAGACTTGCGAACCAATAGATGGCAGTGGTTGTCTAAAAACAACCACTGCACATTTACCCAGATTAGGGTAGTGTCTAGAGTTGCATCAGTATCAGTGTGAGTGGTGCCCACACTATGGTATCTTAAATGTAATAGGCGGCATAGTATAATAAACAACAAGTAGCGACAGCTTCATATACCTAAAGGTGATCAAATTTCGTCTGTTTCAATGACGGAAATTCGCCTCATTTATACACTGCTAACCTTATGAAATGTAAAATAAAACCATACTGTAACTGATTCCATGACTTCAATGATACTGATACATAGGTGAATTATCTATCAAGTTATATAATTCGATTTCCCACTATGCAGTATGTCCAAAGATTAATGCGAAGTTTCAAAGTCTTGATTTAGAAAACAGTTTTACATAACAAAATGTTAGCAGGGTATAAATGAGGCGAATTTCTGTCATTGAGACAGAACGAAATTTGACCCCAGATATATGGAGCTGTCGCTACTTGTTGTTTATTATACTATGTAGGCGGGGCAAGCGACTAACTATGAAATAGTTGCGCCTAAGTATGTAAGAGGGCTCTGGAGGCGCTTCCGTCCTTGACAGAAAGGGATTGCCATGACAACGCCGTTTGACAACCTATCTGTTCTATCTGTCGGCTGAGCTGGATTGAATTTTGATTTTGGTGTTTTTGCGTTTTTGGTTCGTGTTTTGCTTGCGTTATCGTCTATTTTGCGAAATGGTGTTCACGTGTTGTGTACGGAGTTGCAAAAACAATAATTGTGATGCTCCTATGCATATTTTTCCAAAAGATCTATGGGTAAGTAGACCTAACCTGAGCTTATTACATTTTTTCTATTCTCTTTTTTTTTCAAGTCAGGAAAATGTAAATAGCATTCTGTTCTAGATTAATTTTGAAATTGTGTTATTTTCTAGCTTTTCAACCTTTGGATCAAGAAGGTGGGAAGAGTTGATATGAAGGAGAAACCCATGGACTATGTTCGAAGGAATTATAGAATGTGCGATATTCATTTTGCACAATCCGAGCGCTATATTGGGTCCCGACATAAATCAACCATCAAAGTAGACGCTATCCCTTCTTTGTTTCTGGATGAGCCACTGCTCGAACCACATCCCGTACCACTCTCCGAATCACTCATATCTGATGATATGATTCAAGAGCCTCAACTTGGTGATATTTCAAACAAGACAAGAGAGGTGCCAGGACCATCACCTTCCCCTTCAAATTGTGATGCTACCCGATCATCGACTCCAGTGAAGAGACCTCCTTCATCTTCTAAAATTTGCATCCCCGCAAAATTATCAAGTAAGTTTTATCAACTTAATCCAGGTTCTTTTGATTATAATTTGTATTTTTTTTCAGCCCTCAGAAGACGTACCCGTTTGCTCTCGTATGTTAATGTACATAAGTCCGTAGAGCTTTCTCCCAAAGCAAAATCATTGTACAAAATTGCCAGGGATATGAGGAAATCCTTCAAAAAACTGGACTTCAGCTGCAGCAAATTGAAGACCAAAGTCAAGAAAATGAGGGATATCTCGTACACCATTGATGTGTCAAAATCGAAATTGAACAAACCAAGCTTTGATCTGTTGATGTCCCAATTAAGATGTCAGGAAAGAGAATCAAGAGGAAGAAGATACACTCTTGATGTGAAAATTCTTTTTCTGTCCTTGATGAAGCAAATCCCAAAAGGATATAAATTGATAAGAAGATTGTTTGCTGCACCATCCAGAAAAACATCGATGAATCTTTTGGGAAATATTCCATTTGGACCTGGAATCAATAAAGCGATTTTTGAATCTTTGCATACCAAAGTGGAATCCATGGGAGAATCTGAAAAACTATGCTCAATATTGTTTGATGAAATGGCCATAGATCCTAGTTTGCAGTATAGTAAGAAACATGACTGTATTGTTGGTTTTGAAGACAATGGTCCAAATCAAGAACGAAGTAGGAAAATTGCCGACAAAGCCATGGTTTTTATGGCAACAGGACTCTGCAAGATATGGAAGCAGCCACTGGCTTACTATTTCAATGAAGGTGGAATGAAAAAGGATATGCTGGCTACTACTATCAAGGAAGTCGTGAAGTCTTGCCAAGACTGTGGTCTCAAAGTCAAGGCCATTATTTGTGACCAAGGAGCCGCCAATGTAGCTGCCATCAATCTTTTGTGTGAATAGATAAAAGATCATTTTAAGAGGAAGAATGAGGAGAATAGGCTTTTTGGCATTCTGGTTGGTGATGAGGAGATTATTCAAATGTATGATCCACCCCACTTGCTAAAAGAGATAACGAATAATTTTCATAAATATAATGCCAAATTTCAATGGAGGAATAATTCCTATGAAGTAGCGAAATGGGAACACCTGGTAAGATTATTTATTCTGGAGAAGGACGAGGATGACGACTACAAACTCTGCAAAAAACTGACCCCGAAACATATTGAGAACTCTCAGAAAATGAAAGTATCTTTGGCAGCGCAAACTCTCAGTAACGCCGTTGCAGCTGTGATGAAAAGATTAGCACAGAACGATAAATACCTACCTAAAGAAGCGGAAGAAACAGCTGAATTCCTCTTGTTCATGGACAAAGTTTTCGACAGTGTCAATGGTGCAACGGTCAAGAGCAAAGGTGGTAAAATCTTGAGATGTGCTGTGACAAATAAATCGCCACACTCACGATTTTGGCTGGAGGCAATTCAAACTTTCGAAAAGCTTCACTTCTTTAGTGAAAAAATAAGTAAAATTGTACCTCCATCCGTGAAGAACTGGATTCACACTCTAAAAGCCATCCGGTATCTCTGGGGACAACTGCAGAAAGATGGAGTCCAATTTCTTTCTTCAAGAAGACTAAACCAGGACCCCCTTGAAAACTTCTTTGGTGCGGTGAGAAGCCATGGAGTTCGAAATGATAATCCAAGTGCCGCAGCGTTTATCAATAGTTTCAAGTCTTTGATCATCAACAATTTCGTATCAAACTATTCTGCAGGATTCAATTGCGAACGTGAAAATTCCAGTGGATTGGATAATCTGAAAAATATGGTAACATCCTTTTCTTTGCCACAAAATGTACCCATCACTTTCCCAGAAATTGTTGTGAGTGAATTTATCTCATTCATCTCTTTTGAAAAAAGGTATATTAACGTACGTTGCTGGTTTTGTAGCCAAAAAAATCTTAAAAAAAATTAAAATGTGTGAACAATGTCGACAGGATTTGGTAGGAGTCGATAGAGACGCCCCTGAGTATTTTGTAATCAACGCAAAGGCATATTCTGCTAAAGCTCTATTGGCTTTTACAACGTATTTTGATGAAATGTTTCAAAAATGTATTCATACATTGACTGAAGCTATTCCCCAAATTTGCTTCACAAAAAATATTGTCAAGATCTTAAGATCTGTTTTATATAATACCTGTCAAAATGATAGTTTTACTTGTAATACTCATAACTTGAAACATATTTTGTATAATTATATAATTCAATTTCATTTATACGTATGGTTGAAGAATATCAACCAAATTCTGAAGGGTAAGCTGGCTGTTTCAGCAAACTCTACAGATACTGTTAAATTGTATGCACTGGAAAAATATATAAAGCAGAAAAAAATTATGGCTTCCATAAGGAACAAGTAAAAATATGTATAGAAGACAGAATCAATGCACCTCTCTAATTATATCAATAATCTGAATATTCACAACATAGAATCAAAATTTAACTTTGTTACATTGAAATAATATGGAATGTGAAGATAAATAATACCAATAAAATCATATATGAATTATGAAATAAATGTTAGCTTACAGCAATTTATAAAAGAATATCCAGAAATATAAGAAGGGTGCTTGGTGTTGTCCAAAAGTTTATTTAATTCTTCAACTTTTCGATATTATGAAACTGAAAAATGACAGAATTTATTTATCACATGTATTTCTAATATGTCAAGTCAAACCTGTATTCTTATGATAATTTTAGTATGTACTTAACAATCTACAGTATGTTTCATTTTGATCTGCGGTCTGTGGCAATTCGATGTCCAATTAGTAATAAACCGTTTTTTTTTTTCTAGTTTATATCCAAAACCTCTGAATTTGGCATATTCAAAAATACGCTAAAGGATAATAATATTGTAATAAAATGGTGTTTACAAACAGGATGTTCAAAAGTCAAGTCAAATTTGCTAACCTCCCTGCATGACATTCGAAAATCATAAAAACATTACATTTCAAGTATCAGTTCACATATATTTTGAATAAATTATACAGACTTAGCTTATACAGGGGATATTACAAAATATATTTTTCCTATATTCTTTTCAAACAAAAAATGTATGAGCTAGGGTAACAAAATGTCACGCATATGTACTCGTACTTCTTGTTGTTTGAAATCAAGCACTCAACAAAAGAAAACTCTACACTCGAAATTTTCATCTATATTCAAAGTGTCAGTTTCTAACGAATCTCTGAAAAATATGCGGTTTACACCAGTGTTCAGAGCATTCCTTTGCAGTTCATCTATGTACATGGTGCAACAAATAAATTTCCTTAAGAACTTTTTTTATGCAGGGTGGTTAAGAAAAAACTGTAAAATCTCTATTTATTTACTGACCCCCCTTCTAACAAAGATTTTATAAAGTTTTTTTATATGCTCAAATTATTGTTAGCTCGGGACGGTTTTCTATTCTATAGGTATATTTTCATTATTGAAATATCGTATTTTTTTCAAAATAATCACACAATGCTTTGAATGGATTGTCTGCCAATTTGTCTAACCCGTTCAAATTTCTTTGCAATTCGAAATTTTGGCCAATTTTGTCAAAACATGTTTGACAAACTAACTTTTCGAAAACTGGAAGTCCAACAAAAACCTCAAAACCGTTTCTAGAAATCACGTCTAATGTCGTAATGTTCAACGTAAACTTAGGATTCGCAGAACTGCCAGTAAGTCAAAACTCAAAACCTTATAATGTGTGATAATTTATTTCGAAAAAGGTTACACAAACTTTCAAAAAAAATAAAAAGATATCAAGAGATATGGACGTAACAAACATTTAAGCATATAAAAAAAATAAATCTTTTTGAAAAAGGGGGGACGGTGGAAAGAGTATTTTTACTGTGTTTATTTTTTGCACCACAGAGAAATGCTCTTAAATGTGGTGCAAAGCAATTATTATATTTTTGTTGAGTATTTTGGTTTATTCTTGATATTTTGGCATTATTCATTATTAATATTATTTGTATAGTGAGTCTCAGGTACCTAAAGGAATGACATACAGTGATTGCAAAATATTTGCTAGAATTCATTCAGGATGGTTAGAGAAAATTACTTTTTTCCAAACATGACTTGAGTATTTGATTATCCTGTATATTATTTATTTATTTAGAAGAATGCACCAAATTCCGAAAAGCCATCCGTTTCTAATTTTGAAAAATGCCCAATTACTTTTTATGTTTTTGGTCTATTATTCATAGAAGTGACATAATAATATGGTGGTAGCCGAAACAATAAGATGAACCTAAAAATTGGACAAAACTAATCATGAAAAAACGTCGATCCATTATTTGTCAGTTTTCGTAAGACTCTTTGGCTTTTTTCTGTGTTATTTTTGGTACAAAAATTTCACAATTATTGAACAAAGGATAGTCTAGCTTTAAAATTTTGAACTTGACAATGGTACATTCTTCTCAGTTTTTGAAGAAATCATGAAAAATGGGCCATTTCCGTTTAGACAATTTTTTTTTCAATTATTGCGAAATTTTCAGGTAGCACATAATTTTTGCACCTCATCCGAATGGGGCTTAACATTTTTATCATGAATTACACTGGGAAAAAATATATGTTCATCTCTTTTTTGAACGTAGCAGAAAGACGCTGAACAATTTTCTATAGAACACGCAAACTAACAGACTAATTGAAGTTTTCAAATGCACCATTACTTCTTTCGACCACTACTGTATGTGATTTTTTAATATAAGATAAGAAAGCACTGTATACTAAGATTTTTTTTTGCTATTGTGAATGTTTTGAATAATATATTATCATACTTCTTATCCACAAGGGTTTTATTTCAAAATATCGTTCCCAATCAATATTACAAAGTTCTCTGTTACTGAAAAACATAGCAGAGAATCTTGTAATATTGGCGGAATGATCTTCAAAAATTATAACGCAGTTTTAGACCCCAAAATAAAATGTTGCGCATCCACCAGAAAGTCAGGAAATATGCTACCTAACTTCACCAGAGGGCGCTGTGAACTTTGCCCCAATCTTAAACACAGAGTTTCTCATCTATTTTTTTTTCTTTTATCTATGGTGGTGGCAGCTGCCTTACTGATGAGTCCAATTACGGGACGAAACCGGTATAAGGAGGGCACTACTCACATGGATGTAACTCTAGACATTTATTACGGTTCTGTACCAAGACCTGTTTTGTCCATCCTCATCGGAGAATTGCGACCACTGTGCGAGAACCAGATTATTCGGCGGAAGTAGATGGTATTGATTCCAATTCAAGATTTCTGATCCCAATGCAGCTGTCAGAAAAATGGAAGAGAATTCGAGGAAAATGGAAGAGAAGTTCGAAGAATATTCTAGAGTTATGAGAGAAAAATTCAAGGAAGCTTCTAGAGCTATGGAAGAGAAGCTTGAAGAAATTTTAGAGCTATGGAGAAGAAAATCAAGCAACAGCTGGAGGACAACTACAACTGTTTGAAGGATCATGTAGCAGAAGAAATCGGGAACCTGGAGGAACAACTTGGAGAGACTGCAAAAGCTCTGGAAGACGAAATCAACGAAGTGAGAAGGCAAGTCGCAGCAATTATGAAAAAACCGGGGGTAACTATCGGGAACCAAGAGAAAAGTGCTAAAATGGAGGCTGATATCGTGCGGGTCCACATGGAAGCATCTCTGTTTGATGGCAAGCTGTCATGGAACAATTACCATCGCCAGTTCGAGGCAGCAGCAGGAGCAAATGGATGGACTGGAACCAAAAAAGCTCTGGCCTTGACTCTAGCATTTCGTGAGGAGGGAATCCTCCAGACGCTGAACACCCAAGAGCAGAAGAACTACGATGTACTGGTCAAGCACCTGGAGCTTCAATATGGACAAACTCACTTGGAGCACGTCTGCCATTCTCAGCTGAAAACCCGCTCTCAGAAGACCAACGAAGACGAACAGGAGTTTCAAGCTGATGTAGCTCGCCTTGCACCACCGGCTTATCCAACCACGCCAGAAAACGCTATGGAAAGGCATGCAGTCAGGGCTCTCGTGGAAGGAGTTCGAGACCAGGAAATGAGACAGTCCTTGATACTTCATCGTTCCGATAGACTGGTTGAAGCATTGGCCAAAGCCTTGGAATTTGAAGCGGCGAAGCAGCCTGTCAAGGTTCTTGGACGCGTTCGAAGGATGGAGGAAAAGGATCTTCCGGAAGACACCGTCAAAGCAACTGTGCGGAGGATCTTCAAGAAGACTGAGGCCTCCAAGCGAAGGAAGCTGAAGTGCTGGAATTGTGGCATTGACATTCTGGAATGCTGCTATCCTTCTCGAAGGACGAACCAGAAGACAGTGGACTGCTACTTTCACCGTACATCACGCTGCAGGTTTTTTGACCGTTGCCGATACCGACATGGAGACATTTCGGGACGAAATGCTCCGAAAAGGGGGCAATGTGACGAAACCTGTTTTGTCCATCCTCATCGGAGAATTGCGACCACTGTGCGCGGACCGGATTATTCGGTGGGACTCGCGAAGGACGATGGTGAATCGAGATGCGAGCGCCACAATTGCGAAGATTCGAAAAAATGAAGCGGGCAGATATAAAATGGGCGCGTAATGCGTCCAGTTTATTCAAGTTCTATGAGTCGTGCTTTATTTGAATTGTTGGAAACATGAATAAGTTGTGGTTGTGATATAAATTGTTTGTAAATAGTGAGTGCTTACAATAAATAAATTAAAACTGGACACGTGTTTTCTATAGCGAAGTTCGTTACATCATTTTAGCCAGGACTATGTGCTTCTGTAGCTTTCTCATTTCTGGTATCTTCGCGATTGTATAAAAGAATGAATGTTGAAACGAGTACAAGAGAGATAACTGAAGATAAACTGAAGAGAGTGATTGTGAAAATTGCGCTCGAATTAATCAAGAATGGTTGAATACATTCACTAAAATCGACTATTCAGTCGCGTATCATCAAACAAAACTTTAAATACCGATAACCTACGGTAACAAATCCAATTATCAATCATCCATGTGGTAGCTTTTGTGACAAGGCATTTATCCATGGATCATTTATTCAAAAGCCATCATTTTAATGGCCACCCAGTATCAATCATCAGGTTGTGCAAATGAAGAACGTTACCCAATAAACTTAATAAACTTTGTGCTAACTGCTATCTGGTGTATTGTTTTCAACAACAACACCCCCAAATGGTTTGCTATTGCGATTGCCAATTTACTGCGACATAACCGTTGAAATAACTGCAAAACAAACAGATTTTCCGGTTTATAAAGTTTGAATGTGTATGTTATATTGTTCCCTTTTCACAGAGAATACATGGATGATATAATATAATAATATTCGAAATTGGTTAGCCCATTATTAAACAGGATTAGTCATTGACGAACATCAACAATGTTGTTTGATATACAGGCGAATACAATTTTCCAAAAACGTTTGGCAAATCTTCAACTATCCATATGTGTATCCGGCTTAACAGACTGATGAAATCAATCATGAAAAACCAAACCCAATCCTATATTTTGTGATGGCGAATGGCCACACACGATAGTATGCCTCCTCGCTGCTGTCGTTCTCCAGTTTCAAAGTTTTAACGAATGTGCAGACGGCTATGACACACGCTTGACTTGAATTGGATTAGGCCACTTGGCTCTCGAAATTCTATCGAACATTTTTGTTTTATTATAGTCAGTTAGGATTACGAAGATATGCCGGTAAGTGTCACACCAATGGATAGATTGAGCGGATGTGGCTTTACTCATCCAAAAAGCTTTCGAATCACAACTACAAATGTCAGGTTTTTGGGACTTGATATTTACTACGTTTTCATGTAGAATTCACTTTGGATTGAATACCGTTTTGATCTCTCTTTGAAAATAATATTTTTCAACAACTCGGGCGCCACCCAATGGATTTATGTATTTGGACAATGGATAAAATAATCAAAGCGATAGTGAAAAGTTCCGTTCCAAAAAGGACACCCACAAAAATCTTCAAAAATCTGTCTCTTTTTTCACAGCGTCGTTCAACTATCGTGACGAAGACCATTCTAGGAAGTTATCTGTATTTTCCCCTCCGCTGTTGATCAAATGATCTATACACCTTTTTACGTAAAATTGATAAATTTCAGAAAAAATTTCCTACCAGTCAATTCTAACCAATCATAGGCTTGCATTTTATTATGTTGCTATGGCAACGACCTAATTTTATCGGAAATCACCCTGCTCATAATCACGTGACTGAAAGATCAATAAACACTTTAAGCACGTCCTAAATTTCAAACGGATCCGTATCCGTCAATCTGCGCATGCTCAGAATAGATGCGGGGGTTCCGATTCGTTCCGTTGCACGTATAGTTGCGGGCCTTTCATCGTTTCCGTATCTGAGAACGCATCTCAACTAATCGAAGATTTATAACAAAAGCTCTTCAAAACGGATAAACGAAAAATACACAAACATCCAAATCAAACCAAAAATATAAACAAAAATCAATATACAGGTTACAAAACGCTAAGTTTGACAACTTTGACGTTTCACCAATTTTTTTCGTATACGTACAACCGATCGCTGCTTAAGCGGGTTTTTATTTGATTAACGTATGTCCGTATCCGGATCCGTAAAAAAAATTTGGGTTTGCTTAAAGTGTCTGATAAGTGGAAATCTCCCTGGCTTTGCATCTTTGCATGTAGCTCCCATATGATTACAGTGTTGCCGTCCCCACTCTCCCTAACAATCCCAACCCAACCCAGCTTTCACAGACAAAGATAAGGCAAACGGCAAAACTGTGGTTGGTGCATGGGAGCTACATCCCGCCGCGAGTGCTTGACAGCTGTTAAAAACAATGACAAATATTCTTGATAAATGATTTATTTTCAACTTCCAATACAAAGTTGCAATGTTATTAATCATGGACAAGATTGGTTATAACTTCCAAATGTTTTATGAAATCCTGATTCCCTTCTTTCTTTCTCAATGGCGAGTAGAGTAAGGAGCCGTTGGTTTCTTCCACTAAATGCGAGGTGAGTCCTGGGTTATGTTTTTTCCAATGATCAGTTTTGGCATGAAATTTTATTGCCGAATCTCCCGCGAGCTTGAATTAAAAATCCGGAAATTTGTTCTCGTTGCGAATTTTTCAAGAAAATTCGCAACTCGACAAAATTTCCGGAAATAATTCGAGCTCAAGGGAGATTATAAGTGAAAATCGCAGAATGCGTCTCGATATGTATACATGTACACTCATGTTCATATAAAAGGCATACAGCTATTTTTGTTTTTGCTGATATAAATATATTGTTTGAATTTTTTATAAATCAACATAAAAATATAAAAAAATCCCTCATGTCCCCATGTGTGGTTGACTTTTTTTTCGAATTATAATACACATGTGGCTGGTCTAGAAAGCAAATTTAATGTTGTGTATGACTTTTTCATGATCATAACTGTACATACCATGAATTATTTTAAATTTCCTCATCAACTCGGTAACCAAGCGTTACAGGAAAAAAATCAATGGAACCTCTCTGATAGATTTGATAAAACCCTATCGTTTACCTAGAATTTGCAAAAAAGCTGTAGTTTTTAAGAAAAACTTAATTTACCTTAAAATTTTACATTTATTGCATTTTCTTGAGAACGGCGAGTTTCAGGACAAAACTCCTAGATACTAAATTTATAGATCTCGTCAAGGCGTTCTATACATTTTTTAAATAAAATTGATAGTTTTCAAAAATAATCATTAAATGTGATTCGATATACAGCGTGTACCCAAATCTAGTTATCAAATGGAAAACTTTTTTGTTTTTAATTTAAGCGAAAAAGAGTGTGATTAATAAGAGTTTTGTTTAAAAAAAAAATGATTAACCGAGATATTAAGTGAATTGTATACAGGAGGTAGGCAAAAATTGCAAAAACAACAATTTTACCAATTCCTATGTAAAATTCAAAATTAGAGGTAGTTAAGTCCTAGGTAAAATGGATGGTAATGCAATTTCTGGCTATCCCCTGTATAAAAATCACACAATTTCTGGATGAGTAATTTTTTTTTTCAAAGCAAGGAGAAAACTTTTTTTTTTAATTTGTTAACTGAATTTGGGCACACGCTGTATATTCTGCACACTCCTCAATTGAAAATTCGTAATATGGAGATATTGTGGAATAGCGCAATAAAACTGTTCTAGGGAGGAAGATTTGAGGAGTGATTCTAAACGTTCCAGCCCTTTGGTGTTGTTTTTCATGACAACCTGAATTGTAGGATATTTTTATTAAAAATTCCTAAACACACTCCCCAATCAAAAACTCCTAGTATGGAGATATTAAGGGGTGGCGCACTAGAACTATTTTTTAGAGGAAAATTTGAGGAGTGACTCATGTGATTTTGAACGCTCTAGCCTTCCGGAGTTGTTTTTTTTATGACATCCTATAAATTGTGGGATATTTTTATCAAAAATCGTCGTTCAATTATTTAAAACTCCTAGTATGAAGATATTGAAGAGTGGTGCACTGGAACAATTTTATAGTGGATGATTTTGAGGTGTGACTCAGACCTCCGGAATAGTTTATTATGACACACCAAATTGTAGTTTTTTTTTATTAAAAACTGCACCGCTCAATTGAAAATTCCTAGTATGAAAATAATGAGGGGTGGCGCACTAGAACCATTTCAAAGAAAAAAATTTGAGGAGTGACTCACGTGATTCTGAACGTTCCAGCCCTCCGGAGCTGTTTTCTATGACATCCTGAGTTGTATTATTGAAAATTCATCTACACACTCCTCAATCAAAAACTTCTAGTATGAAGATATTGAGGAGTGGCACACTTGAAAAACGTTATAAGGGAAAATTTGAGGAGTGACTCATGTGATTCTGAACGCTCCAACCTTCCGAAGTTGTTTTTTATGACATCCTGAATCTTATTAAAAATCCTTTTACACACTTCTCAATCAAAAACTTCTAGTATGAAAATTTTGAGGAGTGGTGCGAATAATTTTATGAAGGAAGATTTTTAGGAGTGACTCATGTCATTACTAACGCTCCAGCCCTGCGAAGTAGTTTTTCAAGACACTCTGATTTGTAGGATTTTTGTAATTGAGAACTGCACTCTTGAATTGAAAATTCTGTAACAATTTTTCGACCAGAAAAACACGTGTCCAGCTTCTACCAATTTATTTGCTGACAATTATCTATGCATAGTCACTTATTTATGTTTTATTTAACACTGCCCGTTCACAATCAATGCAACGATCGCTAAATCAACTGTTCTCCCTTTTCCAAATGGCGATCTCAGATCCTCCGCCAGAATTGCAAGAATAATGTGGAACTATCGAGAAGAATCGATAGATGGTGAGGTTTCTAGAATGGCAGAGAGAACGATGAATTGTTTCCACCGTGGACGGAATTTGTGTTTGAGCCAGGCATAGTACCTCAATAAAAAAATTGACTCACCTCATTTTGAAACCAAAAAATAAGTTGTTTGAATGATATAACCAAAATACAAGAAGATCTTACTGACGCTGATTTTATCTCTGGTAGAAGCGGTTCTCTTCCCACACTTGAGTTGGAGATTTCACATGCGTTGATACCTGAGTCTGGCGCGCAGCTGAATAGAATTATCATTTGTTTTAATTCTCGGACATCTAGTTACGGACGTTTGGGAAAATACTTGAGTACAAACCAAATCAAAATAGCTATACAGGGTGTTTCAGAATAACATGCTAATAATAAAGGGGGTGATTCTTGGGCTCATTTTAAGAGAAAAAATTCATATGAACGTATGTCCTAAACGCCTTAACTTTTTTCCCAAAAAATATGCAAACCAAAACCCGCATGGACGGCACTGGTCAGAATAATTAAATTGTTGGTGCATCAAAGAATGAGTATTAATGCCTAAAATACATGACTCAATTTCATAAAGATATCTACAGTAATGACAAAGTTATTGTAAAAAAGTATCTATTTTTTAAAACTTTGACACCCTGTATCTCAAAAGTTAAGGCGTTTAGGACATACGTTCATATGAAGTTTTTTTCTTAAAATGAGCCCAAAAATCACCCCCTTTATTATTAGCATGTTATTCTAAAACACCCTGTATACGTTAATACCACCCAAAGATGAAACATTGTAAACCTCGTTCTTAGGACTGTCAAACCTTCACAGCAAAAAGATAAGAATAACAGCTCAATTTAATACTGACAATTATTTAAAAAAGTATCAACACTTCAGTCCCAGCCCAACAGACAATACAATTTTTCATCAAACTTTGCAACTCCACTCGCATCCTTAATAACACAGTTGGGCAAAATTGCCATTCGTACAAAGATGGATAGATAACAAACAATGGAGAATAGAGCAACTCGCAGAACTGGCCACAATCCACCATAACTTAACTTTGTGAACGAGATAAAGTGTTGAGACATTAAGAGCTAACTTTCAACTTAGTTTGTAATAGAGCCGGCTGCTAAGCTCTGCAGTTTGAAAATGAACAGTTTGTTATTAATATTTTTTGTCCTCACTTTGAGCGTGAAGCTTGGGAAAACACGTAGTTAACCTGGATGTTTAATGCTGATGGGTTTTCCCCATCGTGTGGAGGCGGAAAGTGCTCATATGGCTTCGCAGTATTTTGCGGATTTAATATTACACAATACATATTGGTTGCTGGCCACTTCAATGCGAAATATTCATGTGATTTTTTTATTAATTCTATTATTAGTAACGATGCATAGTTTGGAAAATGACAAATTTACTTTTTGTTTAAAGTGCGGTTTTCAATGTTTGAACAATTCCAAAAATATATACTTTGTGATCATCTTTGTATGATTTATGGAGTAGATGATACCTATGACGCTTACTGGCGATTTCTGCAACAGCAGAGATTAAAAGAAAACAGCGGAAATAAAAAAGGAAATTTCAACAATGGCGTACAGAAGATTGTTACGGAAAAAACCGACGCGACGGGGTCAGTTTGCGTACTGACAAGGAAGGCGCAAAATGTGAAATAAAAGCTCGCTCAGACCTCGGCTGTCTAATTACCGGCTGCGAAAAAAATGATTAAAAAAAAAACGTTACGGGTGAGTGCTTAGATCTAGAAATTTGTCTGGTTTCCAAAACAAGCTCAACGGAGAGTCTCAGATATTCGATCAACTCTACCCCGTAAACAAGAGTTTTCCTAGAAACCAAACCACTTTTCCAGGCAATTAGTTCAGAAGACGTACTCCTAGAAAACTCACCGGAAACTTATGGCTAGGAAAATAGTATTTGATCTCACACCACCAATTATTCCACTACAACGCGGTATACTCAAGAGAATTTCAGTCAAATAAGAACGAAAGAAAATGACCTACCTCGTGGTATGAGGTCAAAAATAATTTTTAAAGGAAGAAAAAACGGGTTTGAATTTCGCAAAACGGGTCGGTGGAAAAATCAAGTTACGCGTACACTTGAAGGCAGGCAAGTGCTACCTTTCGTTGGTTTTGATCTACCAGCTAGCCTCCGTCTTGACGTAGTTTGGAGGAGAATGTGATACCTTTTTCTGGAATTGCGCACGATACTAGCTGAATTCAAAAAGCTGTTTGACTGATTGGCGGTAAACCAAGATTGACTGTTTCGGGTGATACTTGATCAGCAAATTATTAATTATCACTCGGCAAACATTATTTTGGAGATAAAACGAGGCTTTCGATAGATAAATAAGCGAGTAACGGAAAAAAGTGAGTAACGCATGATAGTTATAGGTGTCATTTTTGACAACTACAGTGTCAAGTAAAACACTTGTACGTTATAATCCATAGCTCAACAGTTACTATTGAGTTATGGATTATAACTCACGTTTCCGTGGCAAACAGACAAACAACTTACGATGTTAAAAGTAGAAAGAACACGAAGTCAAAGTCTCAAAATGTGTGTATTGAAGGCTACACGTGTTTCGCCCAATTTAAGGGCATCATCAGGCCAAATGATTGACCATAAACAAGATTTAAAAACAAATTGTACAAAATTTTGTAAAAAACATTGAAGGACTAACTAACGGAGATTACATGAAAAGCTAAAACAAAACAGTCAAGTCAAGTACTAAAAAAAAAAAAAAAAAAACTGGTCTGTAATCAAACAACTTACCTTGACCAAAATGTAAACATGTCACTGTCTAGTCATTCTGACACTGACATTTATATTTACCAATTATTATCTCATAAAAAAACGATTTCATCCATTTATTGGATGAAACATTGTATGTCACTCGTGAATCATGTTTCTCAAGTCACTTGAGAATGTATAAATTCTTTTCGCGTGACTTATTTTCAACATAATGCACTAGTACCATGAATACATTTTCCAATATAAGTTTAGATGTAGATTATTTTCGCGTCAATGCCTCCAAAATTAGCCATCATTTTGATCTATGACCTTCTATTGTAATACGAAAAATGAGGGCGTGAGGCAAGGCTGAACTTTTTGGACTTTGAGTGTCAAGAATTCAAGTTTGACTTCACAGAATCCTAAAAACAAGATCTGTTTGGAGTAAGTTTAGTTGATCAAAATAACAATACATTTAAATCATTCTGGAACTTGCCGCTGTCGCTAGGGACGTGTTTTACAAAGATCACCGTATTTAAAATTTTTCTCAAAAAAATTGGTATAATTATTTCATCAGATTCGTAAAGAAGATCAAATTTGCAACCAAATATGTTCAACCGCATGAAAATATATTCATTCGATAAAAAGTTATCCTCTAAAGAATGCATGAACAAATTAAAAAAACAGTTAAAACTACATTTTTGTTTTTATTTGAAGAAATTAGGATTTTGGTCTGATTTTCTACAAAATTGGCATGTGGAATCTTTGGTGAATTCTAAGCATTTTTTTTTAATAAAATGTTTTGATATCTTGTCAAATTAACCCATTTTTTGACACCGAACTCAACATTTCTTATTAATTTTCGCTAACCCGATGATCTTATGACATGTGACAAAGTTGATTTTTTTGATATCCTCGATACACAACCTATTCCCGAAAATTTTTTTTTAAATTTAAACGGACACTGTAGTATATCATCATTGTTTTAAATTAGAATGGAAATGAAGTTTAAAACTTTTTTTTTCATTGTCGATGGCATGCTTGACTTCGAAACTCCAAAAATATTTGAAGTCTTATTTTTTTTTGCAATACAATCTACTTTCCGAATGTAAAAAAATAAACGACGAAATTGAGTCCCCCTTGACAGGAAGGCAAGAACCAGAATTACATGAATGTACTTTCATTTTATAAATCAAATCTTCCCTTTTTAAACCAGACCTTGTTTACAACATTGCGTGATGTCAAACTTAATTTATTGACACTAATAGTTCAAAAAGTTTAGCATTTTTCTCTCGCCCTCATTTTACGTTCTACGATAAAAAGCAATGGATTGAAAAGATGGACCATTGTGGTGACATTAACGTGAGCGTATTTATTTTTAAACTTATGATGGAAAATTTTCGAGAAGAATCTTTTTTCCACACCACCAAAGCAATCAAACCCTCTAGCGGTGGATATATAGATTAAAAACATACATCTACGATCACCGGTTCCTGAGATACGCTACCTTGTAACCCTTGATAAATCACCCTGTATATGAGCAAGATAAATTAGGAAAGCATCAGTGAAACCTCAACTGGTCATACTGGAGAACATATTTTTCTATGACTTTTCAATAACAGATGTATTATAAATCCCTCTATTGGTTAATGTAACTCGCTTCTCATACCATGGACTTTTTTTTTCATAATTCAATTGTTTTCAATCAATGAAATGATCTAATGTCATAACTCCAGTGTTTTAGAGCCAATAAGAACATCCGACAAAATGTCAACCTTGATTTTGAAACAGCCCATTTGACCGTCCATAGTTGTTTTATAGTCATTGTCACATCGTGTTAACAGCCTAACCTCACTTTAAGTAAAGTAGTTGTCAAAAAGTGCCGTCCAAATGAAATTATATATTGTAAAGTTTGCTTCAATTGTTGAATAATCATAGAAAAAGTATAGTATTCTACTCAGGGAAAATGGCCATTACTCACTCGAATCAAACTTTTCGTGAGTAATATCCACCATTTTTCGCTCGTTGAATAATAAACGATTTATTGAAATCAGAATGTCAATAATATTTCAGCTCAAGAGAGAGAGAGTAAGACTCATAAAGAGAGATACCAGAGTGGAATCTTTCACTTTAACGTTGGAATCCAAACCGTCATTCACATAACAGATATCAGAAGCTGGAGGACAAACATACAAAAGAAAAAGAGCATGCAGACCTTTTCAAATTGACGGACATCCATACAACTTCTGAAAATTCTGATATCGGCATAAGAAAGCAATTTAGGAAGAAACAATGCAAGAGGATGATATCGATGTTGAACTGAAAAAAAAAAGCTCAAACAACAAGATCAATTTTGTCCACACTGACTAAACATCTCAATCAACATTCCAATGAATACATCACATGTGCAATCACTGAATATGATCAGTTGTTTTTTTTTTGTATCAGTATAAAAAAACATTCATTCATTTTGCTTGCAATACCTTGTCTTCACAATCTTTGCCCGTACGATTGTCAGAGCTCCATCCCGCGCGGTTGCGATCCTTATTAATCCAGCTGTATGCAATGATTCAAACATTTATCAATGACTGAGTATTTTGCCTAATGTTAAAGACAATCGATCGAACTTTGCCTCAATTCAACTGAATTGTACTCCCACATACAACCCATTCATAATCAAAACCCAACTTCTCAAATAACATCCAAAACACATGTCCTTTGCTAAATTATATTTGCATCGTGCAATTTCGATACGTAGTTGTGCTAGCCATCAGATCCGTCCAAAGTTGTTTTATAGTATTCCAGCAGTTCTCACCAGAAATTAATTGCACATAAAGTTTGCCTGGACGTTAAGAGGCTCCTGCGCATATTTTGAGCCAAATATCTAAACCGAGAGATTAGTGATGAGTTGGTTCGAGAGAATATGTTCAAGTGATGATTATAAATTGCATTCCAGCACGTTGGAACGTCATTTTATGATGATTAAGGAATACGGAGTGAAGGTCATATTGTTAATGTTATAGATTGTTTCCTCAACTTTGGTCGGATTTCAGATACTCCAGTTAGAGGCTTTTGTTCACGTACTTCTCTGAAGTGGTGCTCTATTGAAGTATGATCGGTAACATGATTTGAGAATAGTTGATACAGTTCCATCTATCTATAAATTTGAAAAAAAAATGCAGGATCAGTCTGAATGTTGACACAGAAAACATTATCTATAACTCAGCTTATTTGAATATAGATCAGCAACATTTGCATAGAATAATAGTTGAGTGATGATAAAACAGTGATAAATCTGTGTCCGAAACTTTGATGCAACTGTTATGTTTGTATATTAATAATTGACAGTCCATATTATTTTTCAATAGATTATCTGCAAAATTCAGAGGTTTTGTTAAATATTAAGCTCAACACATACTCTTGGAAACTCTCTGTGATTTCTGGTTGTCGTTAAAAAAGGTTGATGAGTTTTTTTGTGATTGAGGGAGGCTCACGTGTCCCTGGGCGATAGTAGTTGAGGTCTGCGTGGCCTGAAGAGGTCTGTGTGACCTTGTTAGCCCAAGAACTGTGAAATCCTACTGCCTTCGATTGTTTGTGGAGTGTAGGTTACAATTGACACGAAGAAGCCTCGAGAGTCATGTGAGAACTCTCCTCGCTCATTTCGTCGAGATGCTTACTGTTTAGCGGCAAGTGGACGTCTAGGGAAGCCTCTACTAATTTGGGGTGACACAAGATAGTCGTCGAAGAATGGTTTATGACTCTAATATTATTGATGATAATGATATTTTGATGAATTATCACAATGAGCAAGAGGGCGGAGTGCCTCCAGGGTAGTTTATTCAGATCAGTACGTTTAATTTTGTATTCAAGTTAATGGGGACCTTTTTTTGTCTATGCTTGCCGAAAACACTTGGGTGAATATGCATTTATAAGGTCCACGGCGCCAAACAGTTAGATAAACACTTCATTAACATTCGTGTGCATTATTCGATTGGACAAACAAAATTTGCATTTGTATGTCGTAATCAATGAGATTTTGGGAAAGCTGTTGGTGGGCTGTTGGCAAATCAATGAGGTGATGAAGTGAGTCCACACCTTTTTTAGGTAGCATAGGTTGGATCCTCTCTCCATCTTTTGCACTAATTTTCTCCAGGACCGTTCTTAAAGAAAATCTCCACCAATATGGTCACTTTTTCTGTTTCTCCATTTTCTCTTGAATCTTGATGGTCCTCTATAGAAAGTGACAGATAGCTTTCCACCTCCTCTTCTCTGTCTTTCTAATGGTCGTGTCAGCTCAGCCCAGTTTTTACGGAAATCCTTTGCCAGATAGGTCATGAAGGCCCGGTTTCTAGTCAGTCACTAGACTACGTTGTAGTTCAGAGCTTCCAAATTTCTATCTGCCCATTTTTTCACCGCTTTATTCACTTTCTCGTTGGTTATTCGTCCCATCATTGCCACCACTGCGGTAAGGTCTTTTCACTTCCGATTTCCTTCAGTTCAGGAATTGTTTTCTGCTTTGAATAGAGTTGAAGATCAAACTTCAACGCAAGGTGCCAGAAAATTGTCTTGCCCAATACCGCCAAAAGTATGCACACAAACTTTAATAACTAAACCAATGTTTAGAAGGAAGAATGAAAGCTTCAGGATCTTGCCTGATGGGCAATTTTTTTTGCAATTACAGGCCTCAAACCTTCAACCTACAATTTTTAACCCTCCGTATAAGAGCCGACTCAATGCCATTCCATTTCTGTAACTCAAGTCATTGACTGTTCAATCCAGTAATGAGCTGTGCTTGCAGTAATTATATTGAATGTTAACGGTTGGCTTGGAAGCAAAGTCCGTTGGCGTCTCGAAGTCCAGAAACCCGTCTCTGTGCAACTGAGTAACTGGATTAATCAGCAAATTGGCCAAATTGCGTGCTCCAGCGTGCTGCCACTACAACCCCTCGAACAAAGACCATTCACTGATGGGAAATGTCGAAAAGTGGTGAGAACATCAATATTGTGGCATTCATTTGCCCTTAAAAAAAAACAAACCTGAACTTAACTTTGAAATTCACACCTCAGTCGTCCTGAGTGGCCTAATGAATCATCCCCTACCCCAAGCAATAAAAGCTGTGTACATTGTTATGAAAATATAAGATCAAAAAAGCTTTCTACACCCTCAATGAATTCTTTGACGACACTATGAGATGGAGTTTGAGATGATATCCATTATTTATCTACAATATGGTTGCTTTTGTATTCACATCCGCATCATTGTCATTATTGAAAACTGCTTCTCAGGTCATCAACACCTAACCCTGAATATCTTGCCAAGAAGAGGAAATATCATCACAAGAAGAACTAATTTTCCTGTGATGGATAATGAAATGACGATTTCGATGAGAAAGTGACAATCGTATCACACCAAGTTATGAAGAATTGGGAAAACTATTGCAATCTGTTTTGTCGATTGTTGATGGTATGAATTGGTGTTTATATACCACATTTGATTCTTGATCATGTTCCTGACAAGTTGAATTTTGATATGATAATACGACGATGAAAAGTTGGCAGAATCATGAAAACTGATGTTTTAATATAGTATTTTGTTGTTTTTTTTAACTTTCATGTAGTCCAGGCAGCACCTAATTGTTATGAAAATATTTTTTTTTCCAGTACAATAGAGATTGATTGATTGATTGGGAAAGTGAATCTTGATCCACGTACTTGAGTGACCCTTAAGCTAGTTTTCCACTTCGTGTGTAGTGGCAAGATTCACCTGCTTTGGGTTTATCTTCAGAGCAGTGAGGTCCACGACCGGCAAGTGAATACTAGATGAAAGTTTGTCGTCATGAAAATATATCGTCTCTGGTATCCTGTCCCTTCACCGAGCCAAAGCAACAAGCCAGATTCACCGATCCGATCGATTGCGATTGTTTACTTCATAATGGAAAATCTGATACAACTTCATTCGAACACTACATCCATTGCTCGGAGGTCACACTATCGAAATCAATCAAAAGGTTCCTTCAATGCGCTTTTCAAAACAAGTGAATCCATCGAGCGTTTCATGATATCAACGTATAGAGAGAGAGTGACAGAAGACTTCACTAGAGCGTCGCCGCTAACTCCTGAGCATTTGTCCCTTTATGCCCATGCAAATATTTTCCAACCACATGGTTAAAAATATTTGGGTGAGGAGACAGGATGCAATTGAAAACAAATCATTTGGAGGGAGTGAAGTTCAGCCAACGTCAGCAGTCTCATTGACATATTGATCCAATCATCCCTGTAAGTCTTTGGCACTATTCTCTACTTAATGGCTCGAAATAGATAGTTCGTTTGCATGCAAACAAACAGCTCTATTTGTGTCTGTGACAATCCATTTACTATATCCTGTGAAAACAAAGTTGATTTGACAAGAAAACAGGATTTTATATGTGAGTGGATCAGTGAGGAGGATTTCAAAATAACAATCCAAACTTTTCTCATGACCATCAATGAGATTTTATCAATGTCTCAAGTATGTCGTCCATCTTTTGAGTCTGTGTATTCAATAACACGTGAAACCGTATTATATGGAGTAGAAAACCATATCGACCCGGTAGTTGACGGCATCCAAATTGAAAGTTCAAAATAGGATTGTGTCTGTCTCCAGGAAGTAATTACTCAAATAATATTAGTTCAGGACTGGAACTGAACTATACTTAACAGCCACAATTCAATTTCCATTATAACGATAGCTGGCGCCCAAATAGCCATTATAATTTCATGGTTTGTGGCGGCTACTTGGTTTATTCTGCTCTTGTATTTGGCAAAACTAATTATTGCCTCGATAACCTACTGATACATTTTCCAGTATTTGCGGTTTAATTTGGTTGATCACAATTCAGTTGCTTTGTTGTCATATTACCGCTTCAAGACACATGAACAAATCAATTGATGCGATATTGAAATCACCAAGACCAAAAGTGAGTGGACCAAGGCAATCACCTACCTCAAAGAATAACGACATCAGGCAATATCCAGCATTTGTGAGAGTTCGGAAATTCAGGCCGCTTTCCAGTCACAAGAGAATTTTCCGGATGAATGGCAGGCAATATCTGGCGTGTTAACATTCTCCATTCATCCTCGAAATACACAACCGCACCTATTATGACATATGTATGTTTGGGATGCGGACCGGGACCACCCATTTATTCGCGTGATAAATAGGCCTACCGATATCTATCGAGATTACTCTCAGAGCCAATATGTTGGACACGCATGAAAAATGAGACTGGGCGATCGGAGTTGATAACAGAATTTTGGCAATGATCATATTTCAACTTAGCTATCAAATTGCGCTTGGGTTGATTGCATTCTATACTTTAAAAATACGAAATAATTTTATGTATTTTGAAACTGTGTATGACGATAAAATGACAAGCGATAATTGTTTCATCATACAAAGCCAAAGTGGCACCGGACATCGATACACTGAAGTGCATCGGACATCACTGGGACCTTCCAAAAGGTTATATTTCCAATATAGAAGTGTCAAGCGACATGGAATGGGTTTTACCGACCACCACGAAAATACTACAGACATCAAATGTTGGTCAAAACATGACATTAATTGTTTTTCGATGAAATGTTGTTTCTACCATTTTATGTAGACCATCGGTTTGTCCCAACAACGAAAATGGCTTCAGGGCAAAGACAAAAGACTCCATAATGCGCTCTTGACTAAAACGTCAATATAACTTGATGTGGACCCTGAAAATTTTGAGGAATTACTGGTTGGAGGAAGGATGTGCTGTTTTTGCTTGCTTTTGAATTTACATACGCATCACTGTCATTATAAAAAATTGCTTCTCGGGTCATAAACGTAACACAAAAGTTTTGATAATATCACACCAAGAAATTGAAAATTATGCAAATCGATGTTCAAAATTCTGGTCCACTGGATTTTATAGGTTGATCATCATACCAAGATGAGTTATGGAAAATGACATATGATGTTCTAATACTCGGAATTTGACACCACTGGGTTTGTATTTTGTGATTTGTTGAAGGTAACGTTGAAAGGCCTCATTTAGTTTCTGATCATGTTTCTAACAATGAAAACTATATTTTCTAATGATAACTGAATTTGCTTTATCAAATAATAACATCACGATTTTGATAATAAGGTGTCAATCATATGCAGATAAGTTATGGAAATTTATAGACTGATGATCTACTATCCGGAATATAACAAGATTGATACGATTTATCTATTCTTGATCCCATCTGTAATAAGTAAAACTTGTTTTGCCATGTGGAATGACAACAGTGAGATTTATCAAGATGATAGAGTAAGGATACCAGATAAGTTGAGGTTCTAGTATCTGGAGTTCAGTACTCTATAATAATTTTTTTTGCAACTTGTTGATTGTGAGGTTGATTGTTTTTCACCAACTTTCCAGGAAGTGAAACACAATTTGCCAAGACAAATAATTATACATAACATCACGATTTCAATGATGAAGTGTCATGATAAATACTAACACTATTTGATCTTAAACTTGTCAGTAGTGACCAACAAGTCCAAAGCAACTCAACTGACAAAATTGTATTGAGGTTACGATGACTGTACAACATAAGGTGACAATCTCAGCCGGAAACATGAAACCAACCAACCAACAACAACCGCACGTTGTACCGAACCCAATCCCGATTCCTGAGGGCGAACAAATTCCATATTATGTCAATCGAGAGGATGGTCAGCTGATCATCATCCAACCTAAACCAAAACTGTATTGATTTGAAATATAAGTTGAATTAAATATTTGAAAAATATGCCAGAACTCGGGGAAATACGTTTGATTAAAGATGACTGGAACACCATGTCAACATACTCAGGTTAGTACTGTGATGAAATAGAACCGCAAATTGAAATGTTAACTCATCACTCTAGAAATGAATAATTCGGAACAACTTTCACAATTCCATTATAAAAAAAGCATTAGTGAATTGAGCAAGGACAAGCATATTAATTAGAGCTATGAAAAGTGGATTGTGACAGCTTTCAACCAACTACTAAATAATTCAAGGTAATGCGAGTGAACAACTCATATCAAGATAGATCCCCAGAAAGTTTTCAAATATTAACGTTGAAATATCATCTTGAAAGTAATATTTCATAATACCTCTAAAGGTTTCTCGGGCAAACTCATTTTGTATTCTCACCTTAGCAGAAAAAGCGTTATTGGAAAAGATTGTCAATTTTGAAAATCTTCCAGGCTGAATCGCATTTCCCAATATTGAAAAGGATCGTTCATGCGACATTTTTGGAAGTCGCCTTGTCATAAGGAAAAAAATACGATTAATTTCTGGTACATGTAAAATGTATGATGCAGCGTGGAAAACTCGGATTCTCCAATCATCATTTAGGGGAAAAATATCTTATGATAACTTGAATTTTGCTTTTATAGATAACATTTTGATATTTTCGCCAAAACAATCTGTTGTCAAGTTGGGTATTTACTACAATTTCGAACTTCTTTCGTACAGTCATCTATCGGCGTTGTCCCTTCATCAGCTGGTTTCTGACCTTTTCACTTCTTTGTTTCCGACGTATCTTTGGAATTTCGTGCTATTCGGGAAAATTCCGAGCTAAACTGTTTTGAGGTGGAGTGATGGAACCTATCCTTCATGCAAACCGAAACCGACTTTTCAGGAGATGAGCTATTCAGACCCATATTTCCTCAGTTATTACGACTTTCACTTCTCAGGTTTTTCCTGGGATTGGTGTTTATGTTTTGGTGTCTCCATTGGTTCAGGTATTAGTTCTGGTGAACAAAAAAAATATTTTGAAAGGTTTTTTGTTTCATGGAATGATCAATCAATCAATCAATCAATCAATATATTACCATATTTAGACATTTAAAATAACAATCATAGTTCTAAAATATAAATGGAATGATGGATGGATGACATACAAAAAAATTCTCCTACCTGTTTGAGTCTGAAAATTGAATTAGACTTGATAATCAATATTTCATTTTCAATTGTATAGAAAATATTTGCACCATTACCATTATGCGGCTTCTAATAATTAAATAAATATTCATTTTATGATGGATAGATAAAATCTTCAATATAAATGCAACAGACCTCCGCTGTAACAAATCAAATGCTTGTCATTGTAAATTATAATTGAGGGGTTTGCACTATAAATAATTGAACAGTCAGCAGTCACAACGCACTATGGATGATACAATCCAATGAATACGCTCATGATAATATATCGACATATTGTAATCCAAATCACGGAACGTATCAATGATAAATTTTTGTTCACTACCTCTTGGTAATTAATCAATATGAAACTCCATTTGAACTGCCACTAAAACCTTATTTTGCCCATGTCCATTCCGATGTATATTTTCCACTCGAACCCTTTTGCAAGTCCGTTTGAAAACTTTTATTCACTGGCAACAAAAAGGGCCCGAATCTGGCAATTTGAACGCTCTTGTTTGCATTTGCATCTATTGTTGCACGTACGTACTGCATACGAGTTGGGATGATACACGTGATATGGGAAGTGAACAAAAATATGGCTTTTGTTTATGAGTGTGGTGAGATTTTGAATTTTTGTGTTTACCTATGCGATAAAGAAACATTTGGAATTTAGTCATGTGTTTTCGAACCATTATGTGCATAGAGTAGCAGCTGTTTTGGAGTAGATAAAAGAAAAATGTGACCACAAAAATACAAACAGGACGCAGTTTTCATTTGAACTGATGTTACAGGACAATATTTTCTTTTGGCCTTGGCACTATGTTGTTTGTCAGTCTGTAACACCTCATGTGTGTTTGTATTCGTTCGGTGCTCAAGTTAAATGCATTTTTGCGCTATTTGAAAAAACACTGGGGCAAAGAAGCGATTTTACTTTTTTAGGTGTGTCCCAAATCTTCTTGTGCTGATTGTACTGATATTTTAATTCAAAACGAAGCAATTGAGTACATTTGTCATTGCTCTAGTACAATAATTTTTTATCTGCCTTGTCAGTTGTCACTATTGTCATCCTGTCAGTCCGTTTCATCCACGATTTGACAGGACAAATGGGCATACCCTTCTTTGTGTATCGTGGATCTTGTGAACAGAATCGCAAGTGGTTTCAACCCAACATAATTTATTTATCTATGGTGATTCTTGTTGGTTGTTTTTTTTTGGTTTTCATCACTCAATATTCATTAATTGTTCAAGAGTACGATTACTACAAAGTATGTCTTGGGCTGACGCTGTTGGTGCTCCGGAGGGTGCTAGTGGAAGTAGAAATTCGGGGCTTAATGCGGTGAAAAAAATAATTTCAAACTTTTCTTTCTTTAATTTAAGCTCAAAAACCGAGGTATAGAGTTTTTATTTAAAGACTAGATTCTTGTAGATGTAGATACTTCCAGGTTTTATATAAGTATACGTATACTTTTGCTGGGATGGCCTTTCTGTAATGGTAGGTAATAAATTACTTTAGTTTCCCACAAACCTCAAACCAATTACCCATTATTCAAATGAGATGGTGAATGCGCCTTCGTTTTCCTCATTTTTTTTGGCAGCGCAAACCTATACTTACACATCACGAGCCGCCACTGATTGTGGAGAATATTCTTGTTTAATATCATCATCAGCATCATGTTATTTCATATTTTTTTTCGATGGTACTGAGATGAGTTTCAAAAATTCATTCACGAGATCAGTTTCAGAGCACCCCGATTTTTGCAAGATTTTTTCGAGCATCTCTAGCTATACGAGTGATTTTCTGCTTGCAACAACTTCATCATTGATAAACCATGAAGCTGTTGAATCAAGAGGTTACAGAACGCAAGCAGATCACCAGGATAGCTAAAGGTGGTCTCTAGCTCTCTAGAACACATCGAAGATACCGAGGAGACACTTCAGAGAACTTCGGAGACACCCCAGAAATACATCGGGAACACCCCAAAAACCTTTCAGAGGCACGACCGAGATACATAAAAACACATCGAAGACAGCGGGTATGATTATTGTTAAAGTGAGGTTAAGTACGGAATTTGACACAGAACTCTTTTTGTTTATCTGCTTGCGTGGAATGACCTTGGCTTCTCATTCGACGTTTTCAAAAGGACGCCATCGTCAGTTAAAAAATCCAATTTCCACCAACTTTTGTGAAAACTGCAATAAACTCAGTTGTGGACGTCAAAGATTTAAAAATGAACACTCCACGTGAAAAAATCTTAGAATTGAAATCAAGCATCAAATTCGTTAGTTCAATCTAATACATGTTGCACTCATGAGTTCTCCATTTTTTCCACAAACACTCAACTTATTCGGACTGAAACACAATATTAGAAACCCGGTGCTGTTTAGATAAATCCACTCTTCACTGCTGGACAGAGGCGGCTAATTATTAAGAGCGCTGGTGCATGCGCACTGCCGCGGAAAAACGGAAAAAAAGTTTAAGTTAAGTTAATAACAGAATATTTTTCATATTACGGAATATTTTTGCTATTTTGATATTGCTCAGAAGTGCAACAATACCGTATCAATCAGCACAAAGCTCCCGCGCTTTTCACACCTTCAACTCCATTGAATAGTCACTATGCTGTCTGTCAGTTTGACCCAGCCCATGTGTGTATTCGTTCGGCGCTCAAGTCGGATGCTTTTTTTCTATGGAAATCAGTCGGAAAATCGCCCGATATAGAACGCCATCGGGCGCTATTTGAAGACACTAAGCGTTTTTACTTTTTCAGTCCCAAAACTTGTACAATACTTTTGTGCTGATTGTACTGATATTTTAGTTCAAACGGACCAATTGAGTAAATTTGTCAATGTTCCAGTATAATGATTTGTTATCCGCCTTGTCAGTTGTCACTATTGTCATCCTGTTAGACCATTCCACATAATATATCTATCTATAGTGATTTTTGTTGTTTACGAGTATGATTACTGCAAATCATATCTCAGACTGACGCTGTTGGTGCTTCGGAGGGTGCATCACTTAGATCTTCAATATACAACACCTTTTCAGCGTCAAAATGGAACGAGGGGGAGAAGGAATTGAATCCATCATCACTTTATCCAGAGCTTTAGCAACCAATTGGCAGGACATCGATCAATTTCAGCAAGTCGTAATTTGTGTTTAAAGCCTGGAGAGAAGAAAGGAAAGTTATTGCCCCCATTGCACAAAGCGGAGCACGCGCAATCGCTATTTCCCTGATTCAACATAACCTCGCCTCTTATCAAGTAACACAGTTTCTATTAACACTCGGAGAGTCTCTGGATTAACTTCCATCGGCTCCATTAGGACATATTTGTCAGAGGAGGGATATTCAGTAACATTATTTATCAGAGATCTGATATCTTCAGGGACTAAGTGAGCGGCTGTTACGACTATGAGCCCCTTTTCTGGCAACTTTTCTGTTTCTTGCAGTAGCAAAAACGACCTTGTGCTTGGTGCAAGGCTGTAGCCCTTCAATCAAATGTGAATCCCTTACCTCTCCCTCCAGCATTTTCTCAAAGCCTCCATCACTGGTAATCAGTCAGTCAGCCGTCGCGATTTTGTATTGCAATTTGGTTCGTCCAAGAAAACATTCACGACAGTGTCCTGGGGGAGAATGTACAAGTTTATGGTGATTTCTTCCAGCGTTGGCTCCTTGGTCTTCAACGTCTCGTACCAGCCTCTCGATGACAATTGAATTCTATTTTGTAGTCATCAATGATAAGCCTCCGCAATTCCTCCTGGTAAACCACTCTAGCTTGGTACTTCTGGCGAAGTTGTCGTTGGTGATCACCTCAACAGGTGGAAACTCCACAGGAGTGCTGTCTTCGATTTGGTTGTTCTCTGTGAGCAGAGGCTGGTACTTTAGGTTGTTCATCATTTGGCAGTAGATGTTCCAATGACAAACGGTTGCGTCAAGTTGGGAAACGAAACTTTGACCCTATTCTCATTACAAACATGTCATCAATGACCCAGCATCCTCCACATCCCTCCACATCCAACTGTCGGATGTGGAGGGATGTGGAGGATCTTTACTAGCCACAAACAAAGAGGCATCCAAATCCTTGTGGGTTGTTTAAATCGGAGGCCCCAGACTGGAGGTCTTGACCATTTACGTGTACATGAATACATTTTCTAAAACCTTCCATAAGGTCGGCTCTTTTTAGATTGTTATAGTTGATGAGTTTTTTTAAAAATGATTTGTCCACCTTGGTCCATAAAAGGTGCTGTCATATGGGTAACATGCGTCAGAGAAGAATTTCGATGATTCAATCTCGTACTGAAAAGGAGCTTATCTGGAATCTTCCTGGTAAAGGAACCCAGAGGGTTCCCATCTATTGTCATCAAAAAACTGTTTTATCCAGTTCCACTACATTTCAGCGGTCATTTTTTGAAAATTTGCAGTATTAATCATTCTGCAGTAGCGGAATGTATTTGGTCGTTGTATTCGCTACAACATTTATCTGTGCTGCAGAAAAAGAAAATCCAAACATCTTACCATTAATATTGTTGTACGTGCTGTTTTGTAATTGTATTCTTGTCCCACTGTTTAACTCCAGAAATCATTAATTGTACAGGGATCTGAAGAGACGGTTTACAATTTATCTGGCTTTTTCCAAAACGTCCCTGGAGATCTGGTTTAACCGTTCAACGCTGTTAAATGTCGATGTTTGATACGTACCTTGGGAGTTTTCCTGATTAAGTCAATTTTTGTTCATGCTGTTGCTGATGACGAGGCTATACTTAGAAAAGATATGAGACACTTTCCAAATTCAGAATAACATCAAAATTTATGGGTGGTATAATATCATCAAATGTCTGATAATAGCCTTCCAATCGCACATTATATCGTTAGCATCAGCCCCAAAGATTTATGACTATTTGACTGACATCTTGAGCAGCGATATAAAGCCGATTATTACTTGATTTTATATCCCCTTGAAGTTTTCTCCATGATGTGGATAAAATGTGATTTATATTGAAGATAAACATCAGTGATGTAACGCTGGGGGTGATAAGCTTGCAAGCTGGCTTCAGAACATATACTTAGTTGCGGCACAGGTGAAAAGCTAACATATGAAAGCGCACAGTGGCTGGAGATACATTGGTGAATCCAGTTAACCCATTGTAGGGGGGACGTTGTTCCTTTGGAAAGGTTATAAATAGTGGATGACAAGGTAGAGGCCAGGAGGAGATATGGATAGTTGGGGAGGGATAATAGCTAAAAAAAAGAAACCTACATCACTGGAGTTTCTCTAAAACTTTATTTTTTTGGGCCGTTGGGTTTGTTCTTGAAAAAAAAATAAGCTACCCAAAAATAAAAAAAAAATATTTGTGCAGTGAACATAAAATGCACCATGTGATTTTGGTTTATGGGAAACAAAATCAGTAAGTTACTCAAAGGTATTCCAAGGACATCCCTCACAACTTGGTGTTCTATTCGGTTACAAAAGAATTTGCATCCACAGGTGGGCAGCATCACTCTAGACAAACCCTTCATCCATTATTCATGAAGAATAAAATTTTCAACGCCTCGTTATGAAAACGCTTCCTCACGACAAAAAGCGATCCAAGATTCGATCAATTTCAACATGGTGTCACACCTTTCGAAGATATTAATTTTTATGACCGCTCCATTGAGGAATACCGCGCCATTTTTATTCGAACAGCACGTGCGTTTCTAAATCGAGCAAACTCCCAGATATTAAAGTTGCGAGCTGGCTGGACCATTTGTCAAAGGCGCTCCTGGAACGACACACATCGCAACTTTACAACTTGAAAGTCATTTGTAACAGTGCTGATGCCTGCAGCGTCTGCTTATGAGTGCCAGGATGTTAGTTTGGCATAGTTTTTTGTCTCTCAAGTGAAATATAGTGGTAGTTTGAGGAGTGGTTATTATTTGGGAGGGATAGTTTTTGCCGACCAACTTATCAGTGGTGTACACACTTACAAGGGTTTTCAATAATTACTATCGACAATACAATAGCTCAAAATTGTAGAGTGGAATTTTATTTATTATTGATAACCCAGGAGACTCGTGTAAAGTGGATCTGGATTACTAATACAAATTGGAAATCCTTTTTTGATTGGCAGATTCCGACCTGTGGAGGGTTTTATCGAGTCAATTAAAGCTATCGGTGGATTAACCAAATATTAAATATTCCTTGATTAGATAGTCTACGCTTCGAGCCTCGATCAAAACCCATATCAATACCTACATCAAACCCCATGGAATTTAATATTGATGAGGTCAGATTGCGTCCTGAATCAAGTGCCAGAGATGCGGTAGTAGGCGAAATTTGCCTTGACATACACACATTTTTCTTCAAATATGACCCAATTCAAACTGATTATTAACAAAACCAAATCGCAAACTGTTGTTATTTGAATTTGATCAGCTCAGCAACTCAACTGCTTAGGTTGGCTAAACACGGTCATTGTTTAAAAAGGTGATGGCCTCCTCATCTAACAAAAGTGCCTGCCCTGGTAGCGCAGGTTATCGATAAGGAAACAAAAAGGAGTCGCTTAAGGCTAGTTCTTGTAAATGAGGGAAGATGTCTTGTAGTATTTTGGCCACGGCGACCGCTAAGACGTCTTCAAAATAACCGTTTTGGTCTATTCTGAGTATTTTCACTGTTTTCTGTGGAGTAGGAGTCTTCCCTTTGATGAACCTACAAGTCAGCGAACGCCATCGCCCGGTCGTGAATACAACCAATTTTTGTTAATAAGCCATATTATTATACGTTCTATAAGTGTATACGCAGCCTCACTTAAATTCTGGACAATGTGATGTCTGAGTGCGAATGAGATTTCCAGACTGAAGGCTGCCTTTTCAAATGGCGTTTGAAGGATACTGAGACTGTAGTCCATGGACGGACGCCAAGATACTGGAAACGCAAAATCACAACACACCAGGAACAAACAAAACGAGTCATTCCGCGTCGTGCGTCACGGGCGGGATTTGCTGGAGCTCTCAATCATCATCACCTGTTCAATATTAACAAATTAAAACAGCAAATATTGTATTTTTGTGCAAATAAATGTCACGAAAATCCCCACATTTGCCCGTTGTATGACATAATCAATCATGAGCCCACGAGACATGATTCAATCACGACACCAAAAAACCATCACATAACAGAAAAGTAGAAAAAGCCGAAATAACAAGTAAATGGCGGCCAAAAAGCAATACATCACGTGGACTGTCAAGCTGCCAAAAGCGACTTATCAATTTATTGACGAGCCCTTGCTTGATTGGATTTGGATCTCCAGACAGAATAAGTTGTCTGTTTTGAGACACATACATCAATTTGTCGTGATGCTATTGCGGGTTTGTTTCAAGGAATGTTTCTATTTTGAATTAGGCGAGTTTTGGGACACTGTCTCGACTCCATTCACAAAATAACGAGACAACTGAAAATAAATATGTGCATTATGCATAGATAAACTTGCAATAGTCTCTGATGAGTTGTGGGACAAACTAGAGCTCGAACGACATGAAACCGATTCGAAATTATCATCGACCAGCCAATTTTTAGTGAGAAGATCGAGAAATAACTCTAATTTCGCACAAAACAATCGTGATCTTAGTTGATAAATAAGGACAAGAATTCTTCAAGAGGCACTTCCGAGACTCCTGTAGCAGTTGAGGCAGAGGACACTACAGATTAGCTTTAGAACTTTCATAACCCCGACAAATACGATCAGCCGATTTCCATTAAGAAGATAAGGACGTCACTCTGGCTTTACACGAGACAATCAAGATCCTGGTTAATGGAAAGGAACAAAGTTCTTCAAGATGCATCCCCGAGACTCCCGTATCTGTTTAGGTGGAATACACTATTGATAAGCTTTAGAATTTGCATAACCCCGACAAATACGATACGCCGATTTTCATTAAGAAGAATATCAAGTCACTCTAGCTTTACACGAGACAATCCGGATGTTAGTTGATGAATAAAAACAAGAATTCTCTAAGAAGTCCTTCCAAGACTTCTGTAGTAGTAAAGGCAGAAGACACTAGGGATTTGCTCTAGAATTTTCATAACTCCGACAAATACGATCAGCCGATTTTGATTATGGAGATTAGGACGTCACTCTAGCTTCACACGAGACAATCGTGATCTTGGTTGATGGATGAGAACAGGAATTCTTCAAGAGGCACTTCCGAGACTTTTGTAGTAGTTAAGGCAGAAGACACTACGGATTTGCTCTAGAATTTTCATACCTTCGACAAATACGATCAGCAGATTTTCATTATGAAGATGAGGACGTCACTCTAGCCAATCATGATCTTGGTTGATGGATAAGAACAGGAATTCTTCAAAAGGCACTTCCGAGACTTCCGTATCGGTTTGGGCAGAAACCACTACGGATTAGCTTCAGAATTTTCATAACAGTGACAAATACGATCGGCCGATTTCAATCAAGAAAATTGGGACGCCACTCTAGCTTTTCTCGAGAGCTTTAGAATTTTCATAACTCCAACAAATAGGATCAGCCGATTTTAATTGAGCAATGACTCTAGCTTTACACAAGACAATAGTGATCTTGGTTGATAGATAAGATGGAGGAGTCTTCAAGAAACACTTCTCAGACTAGTGTAGAGATTATGGTAGAAGACCCTGTACAGATCAGCTTTTCATAACTCTGACAGATATGATCAGCCGATTTTCATTGAGGAAATTATGAAGTGACACGAGAAAATCATGATGTTAGTTCAAAGGTGAGATCAAGAATTTATGACTAGGAACTTCTGAGACTCTCCTAGATTGAGAAGATCAAGAAATGATTCCAGCTTATGAATAATAGAAAATCTATTTCGACCATGACCAAAAATTGAAAAAGAAATATGTTATGGGTTGCACATAATTTAGTTATTTTTAATGGATAATGTTAAAATTTGATGCGAAGGTTCTATGGGGAATACCGCTAGTGTATTTTTAGTTTAGTGGGGTTATGTTTGCAAAATTTCGTTACTTGTCATTGAATTTTGTCAATTTGGGTTCGGTTTTGATCAAGTGCGGCTATGTTTGCAAATAATTGTAAACTATCACTAACATACAGGCATCCAAACGAGGTTTTTTCATTATATTGCCTCGCTTGCAATAGATAAATCTCACAAATGTAAGATTAGACAAATATTGACGTTGAAACTCTAAGCAACGGATAAGCGCTTGCAACTCGATAAAAGTGAGTGGATACAAGCTAAATCCCCTTTGGCTGGTGGTTTGATAATTAATAGCTAACGAGGGAAGTTTGTATTCAGTTACTCAGTCTTTACTGACAGAGAAACCGGATATGGTTTATTTAAGATTGCCAATATTATCCTGTCAATCATGTAATCCTGCTCTATTATAGAACAATCGTGATTGCATTGTTTTCAACTCATTATTCTGACAAAACGTTCAATGATAAGAGCACAAAGGGCCATATTATGCAGTTGTTCAATGGTCACAAATTAAAACAAAGAGCACAGAAGCCAAACATTAATTCGTAGAGCATCAATCGAAAACACAGTGCACATTTTAAATCATCGCAAAATCAACTGAATGTCAAAATTCGTAGGATTAATGGCCATTTTTATGACTTTTCACTGATGGTCGTGATATTTTAAATTATCAATCGCGAATTGCATTTTTGCAGTTATAGTACGTTTCAGCCGTTCATATCAGATAAACTGTTTGCGTATAGGGGATGTATTGCATTTAAATCCATCGAATAGAATCACACTATTTTGATGGCTATTTAGATTAAATTGTTTTTCTATTTTTATTATGATATGGAAAATATTAGTTGAAATCAAACAACCTGCTAAAGCCATTAAGTTCAACAAACTTCACCCCAATTACCCTTTCCAAATCACCAACCAAATGCCTCAATTATCTATCCATGCAACAAATCCAGTCAACGAACATTGATTATAATGCCCTCAGATCAAACTGCAAGCATTGTGTGCGTTGCGAATTATTTACCAAAATTTAATTATTTTGTCAACCCGGACAATGTATTGCGAAATGGCAATTGATATTTTTCTTCGATTTATTGTCACCCATAAATTAAACGCAGCTACGTATGTGATGAATCTCCACATTTATTGGCCTCTGCACGATGGCCTAATTTAATTTATGTTATACAAACGCTGCGGCAATTCATTATTTTGATTATTCAGTACTGTTGGAAGTTGAGCGTAGTTGGACTCTATTTTCTTAAGCTTTTAAACTGAGTTTCTGAGAGTTTGACAATATTTTACGTTAATTGGAATGATAAATTGATTTATTTGTACGCCACCGAATGTCTTCACTACCTGACCATAAACTATTTGAAACAGAAATAATAACTTCTATAAAATTTACCGCGAAATTTCTGCAGTCACTAGCAGACTTTCAGCAAGAATCTTAAAGACTTTATAGAGATGGAAAAGCTATTGAATCATTTTGATTTGTTGTATTAAATTTTGACCAGTGACAAAGAGAACGCGACTTTTAATCCTCCATGATCCACTTACATTCTTGGTCTTCATAACCTAATGGGTCACGATCAACATTTTGTCATGTAGCTCTATAATTTCCAAATTTTAAAATACTCATCACATCCGCAGACTTTCAAATATTCCCAGCTAGTGTAAGGACTCGGCTGGTAATAAAAATAAACGGGTCGCATAAAATTCCTTGAAATTTCCTCCAACAGCCAGCCAGTAGCTTCTAGAGACTATTAAAAGGCTTTGAGTGAGCCGATAGTACAAACGAGTTAAGGTAATTTTAAAACTTGCGGTTTTTAGGGCAAAACAGTCAAATTCAAGAATCAAGAGATGTATCGTTGTTGATTGCCTTGGATAATGAAAATGTTAAGGTAAAGCTAGTGCAGAGGTCATTTCTAATTTTCCTTTCCAATAAATACCATCATCAACTTACCCTATCGTTGAATACGTATTTAATAGCTTGGTTAAGTACCTGGAAAAAAAAGGGATTAGTGTTAATTCATAGTTGATTTATATCAGTATCAAATTCTTTCAAGCCAAACTTTCACATCAGAAATCACACATTCCTTTTAATTAAAGCCTTTTGATGTTGATATTCATGAGAGTGGGGAGACAGAAGCCAAACGAGTAGGCCTGGTTCACCAACCCTAACCCCGGGAAGACTGTGAGGGATTTGTACACTCTCCAGGACAATATGTTTGGATGAGTAGGTGTACTGTGTCCTCCCTATTATCAGTTCATGTCTCCTCTTTTCAACAGCCGTATCTCAGTTGTACCCTTAGGAGTCTGAATCCTTACAATCGTCTTTTAAAAAACTCCAATATTCTACCTTTAGATGCAGCGAAATCATTTTTGTTACTCTCGTCCACTTCACTCAAGTGAAATGAGTTTCTACGTTTTAAAAAACCTTGACATACTGAAAAGGAAGTTTCTTGATTTCTGATTACGATTAAAATAACAGTTTGTTTACATTCGCAGAATGATGCCATCAATTCAAATGGATTTTCTGACGTAGACTGTTCGTCAGAGCTCCTAATTAGAGCAACGTTGTTCAATGAGGTTCGTTAGAGCGCCACCAATAGAGTAAATCAATTTAATTACAGCTTTATCTTGGACTAGCAAAGATTCGTTATGTTTTTCATCCGAAACTGAGAAAACACTAGAAGACCTTATTTCTTCATGTGCTCAAAATCGACCATTTATCCACAAAAAAAGATTGACAATATCAAAGGAGAACGGAACTTCTACACCATCACAGGCTTCTAATTAAATTTTCCAAACACTTTGATGTGATTTACCTGAAAAGCATTCTCACTAACAGAGTTTTTGTTAGACGAAGGGATAAAACGTAAATTCTTTTATAAAAAGCTACAATTAGCAATGAAATACGCAAAACAAAATTGGTTTCTATACATAGCAAATCATGCATAGAAATGTTGCAGTAAAACTCTATTGGTAAAATACACATTTGTATTCAATAGAATCCCATTCCAATAAGTAATTTAGTATTTGAAAAATAAACGTTTTTCACACGTTATCAATATAGATAGGGACACTGGACTCGCATTTAGTCAACCGGAAACTGGATGTCAATCAGCGTGGCGCAAAAATAATTGTGAACGGTTTTTTCACGCTCATCTCCATCATATGCTCCGCTACCTTTTTAACCAAAAGCCGCAAAGTTGCTGATGCAACGGGTTTATTTTTATCACAATTCATCGATTGCACCTGATTTTATAGAAAATGACTATCGCAAAGATAATTGGATTATTTTGTGATGGATCAGAGCTGACCATTTTAGCCAGGCATTAAACAATGGGACGTCAGTACCCTCACATAGTTTTTTTGGCGATCTTCTTGATCATTTTGAAAAGATATAAAGGAGAAGGATCAGCGGTCGAGCGTGTGGAGCGCCTGACTCGAGGGAACAATCTTTTTTTTCGTTTGCATCCTCAATTGATGATAAAACTGAATTGGCTGACGTTCAAAAAGTTGATGTTAAGCTTGAATTGATTGATTGACGCGACGTTTCGATCAATATCATGTTTGATCGCCTCCAGGTGTGCACCGAGATGTTATCCTACGACTACATGTTTGAAAACTAACACTTTGCAACCAAGCATGGAGTGCACTAGAGTGTAAAGAGAACCCTGTTTTTTTCAAATCATGAATGTAATGAAACATTTTCTTTTATGCCCAGTATATTGCTGTTGCTTCACGATCTAGCGAATTTTTCCAAGATCAACATTCATCCATTGTATGTCCTTGTATTAATATGTCGTCAAAATAAACTATTGTGTCTTCTGAATCATTCATAATCTGATCAATAATTCTGTGAAATTCATTTGAGGTCGTTCAAATCTCAAAATATGGTCTTTTTGCTCGGTGAGTTGAACATGCAGGTAAGCTTTATATACAGGGTTTCTCACTTAAAACTCCGCACGCCAATATCTCGAGAACTAATAGTAAATATTCAATTCCTGTAAAGAGTGTTCAATGTATGGGGTCAAGTAGATATTTTTCACAGTTTAAAAAAATCGACCCCTATCGAGAGTAAGGCGCCGCGACGCGTCAAAAATTTGAACCGATCGCAGGGACTTTGAAATTACGCACATATGCGAAAGTACATATTATTTATGAACTTTTTTGTTAATTATTCGAGATCATTTATCTTACCTGTTTCAGAGTTATACTGGTTTATAGTTAACATGTCTTGATTGACAAAACATGCGATCTCAAATGATTTTTACAAAAACACTAGTCTTAATTTTGGTGAAAAGTGGTCAATGTATGGGATCAAGCGAATATTTTTCAAAGTTTAAGAAAAGGACGCCTACAAGAGTTAAGCGTCGCGACGCGTCGAAAATATAAATCAGTTTCCGGGATTTTGAGATTACTCGTATGCGAAAGTCCATGTTATGAGTGAATCTTATTGGTATTTTCTCCTTCCTGAGTTATACCGATTCAGATTAAATATTTCTAGATTGACAAAAAATGCGATTAGGGATAATTTTCACAAGAATTTCTTGTCAACCGAGAAGTTTTTACGAAACCGGCTCAACTCAATAATGATCAAGATAGAATGTGTTCGAGTAAATAACAAAACAGTTTAAAAATAACTTGTACTTCGTAATTTCAAACATCCTTCAATCGATTGATATTTTTGACGCTTCGCGACGCTTAGCTTTTGGTAAGCGTCAACTTTTTTAAACCTTGAACTTGACGCCATACACTGAACACCTCTTACAGAAATTGAGACTAGCATTCTTGCGTAATCGCATTTTATGTCAATCAAGGAATGTTCACTATAGACTCGTATAACTCAGAAATGTGTAGAATAAATGGGTTCGAGTAAATTACAATTTTTTTAAAGAATATCATGTACTTTCGTATGCGTGTAGTTTCAAAGTCCCTCCAATCGATTTATATTTTCGACTCGTCGCGACGCTTACCTCTAAGTAGGCGTCCAATTTCATCAACTTTGGAAAATATCTGCTTGACCCGTTCATTTGGCTTCTTTTTACAGAAATTGACTAGCTTTTTTGTAAAAATCATCTGTTATCTCATTTTTTGTCAATCATGAAAAAATGTTTACTATAAATCGTTATAGCTCAGAACTGAGTGAGATAAATGAGTTCAACTAAATAACAAAAAAGTTTATAAATAACACGTACTTTTGCATGTGCGTAGTTTCAAGGTCCCTGCAATCGATTGATATTTTCGACGAGTCGCGACGCTCAACTCATGGTAGCCGTAATTTTTTTTTTAATTGTGGAAAATAACTACTTGACCCCATACATTAGCCTAGTTTACACCGACAACTCGTTTAGTTCGGTCCGATAGGACCAAGTGGGTGGGGATAGTACGGTGGGACCATGGCTTGCTTCTCGCCCGTTTACACAGTATGGCAACGCGTGAACTAAATGAGTACGCGCGCAATTCGTCAAATGTCAAAAACAAGTCGAAATTATTTATCAACACAATTCGTAACCAAAAAAAAACATAAGTAAGTACGCTCAGATTGCCTTAGAAACTCAGAACCAACACAATTCACAATAATAACAATCAACATAACCTCAAAATTTTGATCCAGAACGAACCATATCTAGTTCGGTACACCTGCTGGCAAGTACCGAACCAAGAGCGGACCAGCTTAGTCCGCAACTGTTTACACCATTCGAACCAAATATTTGGTTCTGATATAGTTCGAATTTAGTACTTGGTCCGCGGACCAAGTTGTCGGTGTAAACTAGGCTATTGACTACTTTTCACAAAAATCAAATATTCCCATTCGTTTCCGAGATATTGGCGTGCGGAGTCTTACGTGAAAAGCCCTGTATATCAAGAGGACGAAAATTCCATTTTGTTGAAAATGTCTTCTATTTTTGGAATTGGATTGGATTTGGGTACAATGACTTATGGTTCCCCAATCGGAATAGTCCATTTTTTGTAAAATTCTTCGACTTCTAGAGTATTCAGCTCTTCATCAACAGCTGCTTGTAATGCGTAAGGACTTTTTATAGGTTTATAGAAAACCGGTTTGGCCTCGGTCTTGAGAAGAAGGAAACATTGGATATCTGGAATTTTACCAACAGTTGGAGTGAAAACATCTCTAAATTTTGTTAGAATATCATCTATAATGGAATCATAATTGGAAATAGGTTGAAGTTCTGGATGACAATTGATTGCATTTATCTTCTGGAAGTTGTTGTACAATTTTTGAAGCCACTTTCTTCCAACGATTGCATTCTTGTTTCCCAATCCTCCAAAATGATGTCGCCGTTCTATGTAACTGGAACTTCTACATAAACTCACTGTTGTCTTTTTTGAGACGAATATTCAATTCAAGGTCTTCAAAATCTTTTTGTGGAATAAGACTTACTGGACTTCCGGTATCACATTCGAATGTCACTAACGTATGTTTATGTTGAGTTCTATCAGAAGTTTTGGTTCATAAACAGGAGTCGAAGTTTCAGTATATCTATGATTTGATCAATGAAACACTCATCAGAATCACTTTGTATTTTTGAAGTAGTTTTGGTAGTATTTGGTAGTGTTGTAATACATACTTTACTGACCTGAGCTTTTTTGTGACAGCTTCGACAAATAAGTTCACTTACTTACTGACCAATTCTAACCAAAACAACCGAACCTAACCAAACTTACCAGAAATAACTCAAACCAGCCAACGCTTACCCGAATCAACGGAAATTGAAACCAAAACGGACGTAGGTAACCCTATATAAGTCAAACTAACCAACACTGACCAAAATAAATCCACACTATCCAAAACTGAACCAAACAAACTCAAAATATTGAAGAGGTTATGAAAACTCATCCAAATAATTCCAAAAATCAACACTACGTGAATGATAATTATTTGTTAAAGACTGGTCAGAATGAGACTGTATTCAAAAATAATCGGGAATAGTTGAATATGATAATTATGATATATTTTTTAATAAAAAAGTTTTTTGACAAATCAAACAAAAAGAAATTGATACCGTTACAAATAATGTGAAAATACGTCTTTTTACAGATTCGTTTGGGCTTGATAATAGAATAATATCACTATCCTGCATTATTTTATTAAAAAATATATAACATGTGATTGGACGAAATATCTCATCAGAGATCCCTAAGAATCTGATCCGCTAAACAAAGTTGTAGTTCATCACAATTTCAGTATAATCATCAATCACTTCTACTACCATTTTTCTTCGACCCTGATACGATCATATAACCAGAAACTCTTGACTCTCCCTAATTGTTTCTCTCAGGCAATGGCAATCTCAGAAGTTTAATCAGATTGAACTTAATTACAAAAAAACTAAACTAGTTGACTCCGCAAACAAAACTAAACACTTTTACTGGAATCTAGATCTCAGCTTACACCGCTTGAACCACTATTTAAAGTTTTCCTTTTCAATTATTTATTCATTCGGGTCGCCGCTGCATCCACTTTTGTGGCTTGCTTATGACTCAAAAATCATGTGAACTTGTGAGATCGGATTTTTTTGCTTGTTAGTCATGGATTTTAATAAACGGTTCACGAGAAATTTTCTCATAGATATTTACGTGCTGGGCCGCTTCGCTGGAAAAGGACGTTATTAGTGTTCGCAAACCCAGGAATATTGCACGATATAATTAATTAGTTTACATGTGCACTAAAAGCAAATATATTGATATGTAGTTCATGAACTGAAGTACCTTTATAGTGAAGATTTATTGATTCGTTTGAGTATGCTTCACCAAACTAATTCAAAGGCAATTATCAAGCTAGAACATTAGTTGAGAGCATCCAAAATGCCCTTATAGAATATATATATACAGTGAGAACGTAAATAGTCCCCCCCCCCTATAACTTTTGAACGCATTAATATTTTTGGCTCAAATTTGGAAGTGTGTTTCAGGGTAGGCTTTACTAAGTTTTGACCTCCAAAAAAAAGTTTCATCTGTCAAACTGACAGCTGGGAACCATTTTGAAACAAAAATTAAATGGAAAAGGGGGTCATGTGATACTTTATTTAAAAGGTCCTTCCATTCTCTTTTCACCCCCAAAGTTTGAAGTCCTTATTATTTTTCATAAGGAAATTTTTGAAAACTTATTGAGATAATTTTGCATGATTTCGTTCTTGATATTATCTTTAATATTAGGTTTTTTTGAAATTTTTTATTAAATACTGTTGTAGAAACAATCACTTATGTTATAGGTTAGTTTTTTCATTGTTAATAAAGTCCTTTTAAAAATTAGAGATAGTATTTTGACCCAAATAATTTATTTTCGATATGGCGCCATTTCCTTAAGAAAAATGCTAAGGACTTCAAACTTTGGGGGTGAAAAGAGAATGGAAGGACCTTTCAAATAAAATATCACATGACCCCCTTTTCCATTCAATAATTTGTTTCAAAATGGTGCCCAGCTGTCAGTTTGACAGTTGAAATTTTTTTTTGGAGGTCAAAACTTAGTAAAGCCTACCCTGAACAACACCTCCAAATTTGAGCCAAACATATTAATGCGTTCAAAAGTTAGAGGGGGGGGGGGACTATTTACGTCCTCACTGTATATGCACGACAACAATGTTATTATTGACTATACAGGGTAAGACTATTTTTATTTGAAAGATTGTACAGGGCGAACAACTAAGAAAGGTCGCCGACCATATCTCCGTGAGTATTCATACCACATTTTGGGAGAAAATATAATTAAAAAAGTTGCAAGTTCGTGCAATGTCCGCTAGGGGGCGTAACAAAAAATCTTTAAAACGACGCTAAGCTTATTGGAATCGGTCAAGCCAATCAAAAGTTATCAACAATTTTAAAAATTGACATTCGACCCTTCCCCCACCCTTTATTTGACAGGTTACAAAAAAAAGTTTGATTTGAAAAATGTTCGTGATTTCTTCTTCTTCAATATACAACTATTTATCTGGTAGGTCACCGTTCAATATTCTTGATAAAACCTATATTTTCTATTCCACTATTGTACCACGCCCCCTAGCGGACATCGCACGAACTTGGAAATAATTTCCAGCAATTATTCTTGGCCACTTTTATAAAAAAAAAATCAAAAATGTGGGATGAATACTTACGGAGATATGGCCGGCGACCTCTTTTAGTTGTACACCCTGTACAGGGTGATTAATTTTCAGCGACAGGGTGTTCTCGTGAACTATTCATCGTAGAGACTTGCGGCAAAAGATTTTATCACTAAAACGGCCAAGAGAAAAACCTGGAAAATATTTTCAAGTTTCTGAAATGGTCGCTAGGGGGCGTAACAACCAACACCAAGTTGAAAAATATGATTTTTATGGAATTTTGTCCAATGAAAATATATCGACTAGCTCATTTTCAGATTTACTGACTATTTACCTACACTTTTCATCTAAAATGTTTTTTTCTATCTATCATGATAAAGTGGTGGGGGAAGTTCAATTGTTTTATTAAACAAACGGAGATTTCTCTCGTTTCGCTTGACCGATTTAAACGAGCTTGGGCTCATAGGAAAGAGCATGATCTGCACTTCAAAGAACTTTTTTGGTTTCGATTTTTTGACCATCGCCGTCGCCGCTAGATGGCGTTGACTGAAATGATAGCATGTTTTTGAGTTTTTTTCAAAAAAATCAAATGTGATGGTTTATTCATTTTTATATATTTTAAAAGGAGATACATTTTTCTATAAAAAAAACAAAAAACCTAAAGATTTTTTTTTGTTTTTTTTACGATTTTTTTTGTTTTTTTTGTTTTTTTTTATAGAAAAATGTATCCCCTTTTAAAAAATTTGAAAACGGATATACCATTACATTCGATTTTTTTGGAAAAATTCAAAAATTTGCTACCATTTCAGTTAACGCCATCTAGCGGCGACGGCGAATGTTACAAATTAAAAAGCAAATGAGCAGTTTATAGCGCAGACTATTCTCCTTCATATGAGCCAAAGTTCGTTAAAATCGGTAAAGCGAAACGGGAGAAATCTCCGTCTGTTTAATAAAACAATTGAACTTCCCCCACCACTTTATTATGATAGATTGAAAAAAACGTTTTTGAAAAAAGTGTGGGTAAATAGTCAGTGAATCCGAAAATGAGCTCATCGATATATTTTCATTGGACAAAATTCCATAAGAATCATATTTTTTTACTTGGTGTTGGATGTTACGCCCCCTAACGACCATTTCAGAAACTTGAGAATATTTTCCAGGTTTTTCTCTTGTCCGTTTTAGTAATAAAATTTTTTGCCGCAAGCCTCTACGATGAATAGTTTACGAGCTGTCTTCCAAATAAAAATCTGAGTGATGCAGTTTTCCTCAAGGCCATTGCTCGATTGTGACGAATAGGGAACACCCCGTATAACATGGTGATTGAATATACGTAACTTCACGTATCTTTTGAATTTTAGAAATTGATTGAAAATAAGGCACGTGAAAACTAATTTAAGTCATGATCTGGTTTTTAATATGAATTTCGACATTTTTCTAAGCATCACCCTGTATAAATTTTAAGCGGTATCACATATACAGGGTGATTTGAGAAACATATCTCTTCAACGTATTTTGAAATATAGGCACAACTGTTTCAAGTCAAGCTGGTTTTTAACATGAATTTCGACATTATCGCATGCATCACCCTGTGAAAATGTTTGACGATTTCACATTTACAGGGTATTTTAATGAACATCACCCTTCAACTTATTTTGAAATTTTGAAAATAAACTAAAAATAAGGCACGTGAGAAGTATTTTAATGGAAGCTGTTTTTTTTTCGACATTCTTCGCATGCATCACCCTGTATAATTTGTTAAGCAGTTTAACGTTTATAGTGCGATTCAATAAACATAACTCTTCATCGCAATTTTCGAATTTTGGAAATCAATTGAAAATGAGGCACGTGATAAATCTATCTCAAGTCAAGCTGATTTTTCACAAAAATTTCGACATTTTTTCATACATCATCCTGCGTGATGTTTTTTAAAGAATTACATATACAGGAAGATTCAGACAACATAATCCTTCGAAGTATTTTTGGAAAATAATCGAAAATGAGCCACGTGACAACTATGTTAAGACAACCTGGTTTAATATGAATTTAGGCATTTTTCCCATGCATCACCCTGTATAATTTTTTAGCGGTACACAGGGTGAGTTTTAAAATTTTGGAATTTGATTGAACACAAGGCGCCTGACAACTACTGTTTCAAGTCAAGCTGGGTTTTTTCATGAATTTCGACATTTCTCCAAGGATTACCCAGTATAATTTTCTTTCAAGGGCTGTACAAATTATACCGGTATTCATTGAACATAAGGCTCCATTAAACATTCTTTCCATGCATCACCCCGTACAATTTTTTAGGCGATTTGATAAGCATAAGGCATCAGGTATTTCAAGTGGTTTTTCTCCAACGGGGTCAGATCGTATGATCTTGGTGGCCAATTTGTCACCTTTGTGAGCGATAACCATCCCCCAATTTAGCCGAACTACATATATCGTCTACGTCAATCTGAGCCTCAAGAAATCGGTTCATAGTGTTGCCCTCACCTCAGCTGGTCCAAAATCGCTCCAAAAAGTACTTTTTGTAGATCCAATGCCACATGGCGAATCTCGTGGAGGATGGTTCTTCCAAAGCTTCGTACTGAAAAACCTTTCACATCACGTTGACGTCTTTGTCATGCACCGGAGACTCTGGAGTTTTTGCGTGTGAGACAAAACTGCCAACAGAAAGGCGCAGAATTTCAACAGAGAACTCGGGAGTCTTTGCAGGATCGTGTTCAACTTTTGACGTCTTTCACATGTGTGCCAATAAACAGAGGATCAGAGGAAAATCATTCCAGTGACTTCACATCTCTTAGATCTATGTCTGCGATCGCTCGCTGCTAGCAAGCTCTCACAGGCCCCACATGTGTGTTCCCTCACATCAAAGACATAGTACGACAATGTGACAAAATCGAAAACTTGCCATCCCAGGAGAATTTTGACTCCAAGATAAATGTCACTTCGAATCTAGTGAGAGGGGATGCATCGCAGGGTAGAGAACCTGATTCGATCTAAACCTATGTATCAAGATAAGTAGAGTTTTGGAGAGGTCTATTTCTGCCCTATGTCTATTAAGAAATTCTATTTCCAGGATAAGGGGAAATGGTGAGCTCTCGATGTTGATCGTTTCCATCACCAATATTCTATGACCCCTTGCTATAGCCAATCTCGTTGTAGCACATTATTTTTAGCCCCAGTCCCAGTGTGAACCAACGTTTGGACTAATCTGTTGTTTACTCCAACCATGGTGAATGAGATGCTGATTCAAAATATGTACCTTTCACAAATGATACCAGGGAATCCTAACTTTGCCATTCTTTTTTGTTTGGGTGCTGGGTTATACACGATCTTGCTCTGATATACTTAAACCATTTGAGACTGATACTGTTCCTTCTGGAAACCCCGTAACCCGGTTCTCATTTTGAAAGTTTTGCCAGTCGCTGATGTAGTTTTGTTGCTGTCTCCATTGAGGATGATAGTCTTCCGGTCTATTGCATTTCTAGGTTAGCATTGCTGGAATTAGTCTGGTGAAGCCATCAGTACTCTAGACTCCTCTATTACTTTTTCCCTTAGTGTCCTATCCATGTTCACTGTTATCTTAAGTTGGTCTAAAGAGCTTGGTGGTTTGTAGAGAGGGACCAGTGGTGGTGGTAATAGCTCTTCTCTGTTGGACCCTTGCGGACGAATTTCATTTTGAAGTTCTCCATGATATACATCCAGGCGCCGTTTACTTTTTGATCGGCAGAGGATAACCATTCAAGAGGATATTGGCTTGTTCTTACAAGGTTTAATATTGCTGAAGTCTGTCTCACCAACGGAATGGTTTCAGGGGACTTGTTGACTAGTAAACAGTACCTCCACCACTTCTTGTGCATGGAAGAGAGTGCCAAGACTGAGAATGTCCTTTATTGGAACGGGTATGCTTGCCGCTGTAGAACTTCCTTGATCTGGTCTAAATCCGTTTACCTCGTCTGTTTCATAAGACATCAGGTAAAATTCCTTTTCAGGCCCTCAACTTGGTAGCGGGAGTGATCGTGGACGTCTCTATCAAATGTCACGTGGGGTGAGAGATAGGGCCTTCATCTTGACCCACAACTGTCGTGCTCTGAGGAAACGTAACTCAAGTGGTTTTGGTAGCGTCTCTTCGTTGTTTTTCACGGTTCACTACCTTGTTTCCCGTCTTTCTCTAGTTAAACCCTTGTGGGAGAATAAGAACTGTGACTCGAGGTTGAGGAGAATGGGAGCAGTCACACTAGGTGGTCACTTGAGGTGGCGGAGTGTAAGAGGGATTACGCTTCCCACTTAAGGTGGGGAGATTGATTGGCTATGACAATCACTGTCAACCACAACAACCAAACTGCTTGCTTGGCGTGACCCCAAATATGAGTTGTGAGACGCTTATATTAGTGACAAATAATTGGGCTGTTTTAGGATGGCAGCACAAGCCAAGCTTATGTCGATGAAACGAGGTTAACAACTATGAAATGTCCAAAATTGATGCAACAGTGAATGGTGCATAACAAAAAAAATCCCATTCAACAAAAAATTCAACGACATCCTTCAATCATTGGGACTGGGAACCAACGACGACTTTTTTTTCTGGAAAATAGAAGCTGAAACTAAAGCGATGTAGGTTTGAAAGTTCCATTAACTTTCCTGAAATCGATCGAACCGTTATTTCTTATTGATACCGAGATAGCTTTGTACGTGACTATTTGACAAGATCAAGTTTTATTTTGTGAAAGAGTGGATTAGGAAATGTGAACATTGATCGGTGCTCTTATTAGGAGTAGATTTCAATCACAATTCTTGAACTTGAAATAAATAATCAATACATCAATTTTCTAATGAAGACTTGAGCGTTACGGATCACAGTAACTTCAATCCAATACACGCACACTGGTCATTAACTCACGTTCGAAAGGACCTTTTAGTTCAGATATTCTCCTGCATATCGTGGTTGCATAAATTCCCTCTGAATAACAGATGTGTATGTGTGTCCGTCAATACCAGACCGGGTGTATGTAATGTCCCGTTTATTGCACCTATGCTGTTTGCCATCATTGATCCCTTAACGGTAGTCATGTATCACCGATATCTTCTCCATTTATAATGGATGGCTTTGAGGAGGGTGATGTGCTTTTGATGCGTATGGACTATAGAGTATAATGGTAACTCAAATGGGTTGGTGTGTTCACGTGGCACATTTTTTGAAATCCTGGATTCATACTATGGAAATTTGATCACTTATATTCTGGATCAGGCTAGAAACCCATCAATAAGAGGTGTCCAAAACCATATGAGGGTCAGTTAGGATTTCCTTTTTGCTTTGATAGTAACCACGGATCATCAGCACTAGAGTGGCTACCTTGGTTAAATTAATGTTCAAAAAGAATTCAATAGTAGCAGCACAAAAACCACAGCGCAACCCAGATTATATAATTCCCGCTGATTACAATTAAGCTCAAAATAACAGCCTATTGTGCTTCAAGAGACACCACAATTACATAATCCCCTGTGCCGCGTTATATCAACATCCAATTTAAATATTGAAATTAATAACGTAAATAATGCATGATGGCAATTATAATCATTTGCGGGGTCGTTATAGGAATGATCGAAGGCTAAGGACCGACATTAAGGTACAGATTGGCTCAAAGTATTTTTGAGTTATTTTGAGGTCCACATCAACGTCAAGAGTATCTTGGGTGGTACTCTGAGATGGGATTGGAATGGCGGCAATAAGTCCAAAACATCTTTAGGAGTGATGATCGATGTGCTTAGTTCGAGATGTACAGCAAAGAGAAGAAAAGAAACGGAAACTAATAGGACTTTTACAACAAGGTCCACATTTAAGCTTCTTACCGTAGGTGACTGAGTGGTCTAAGGCGCCATTCGTCGAAAGTCACCGGAAAGGTAGTTCGCGGTGATCGGGTTCGAGTCCCGAAGTGAGCAGGAGTTATTTCTGTTCGACATTTGGTGGTACTCTCACTGGCTAACTTCACTAAGTAGACTGCAGTATTATTAATTACTGACAGTTGAAAAGATGAAATAATCAGCCTACATTGATTGGCCCCGCTAGTTCAAGTATATAACTAGGTGATGTTTTCCATCATCAACTTAGTTAGAACTGCAATGGTCCTGGGGTTGGCGAAAACGACCTTTAAGGCCTACTCGCCGGGCAGTGGTTTGTCACCCCACCTATACCAATACCAAAACCAATAAATCTCTTACCAATTTATTGAAGTTTGCCAAAACACACAATGCAGGTGCGATGAGTGACTGAATCCGCTGTGCTGGAGAAACCTAGACGAAGACACATTGTCACCAATCACTCACGTCGTTGTCAGTCGTGGCAATGATTTGGCGGAGTGTAGCGCGGCACTTAAACATTACTCGCCGTGATCCCGTTCCGCACAGCAAAGTTATCGCAAATATTGTGATGCGTTGGAAAAAACTACTTCAACGAAATGGCCTTGGGTGATGGGATAACCCAAAACAGTGATAGAACCCAGAAACGTCGCTCAAGTGAGAGCAGCTGTCAAATTATCACCAACACGCTCTGTCCGGAAACATGTCTGAGCGCTCTGTAAGGAGATTTATTTAAAAAGATTACGTTGATGCCTCCAGACTTTCAAAATATTCAAAAATGTTGGACCACATCCCATCAAGTTCGGTCAACAATCTTCATTTGTCTGGAGCCTTAGACAAACAAGATTTCTGTTATTGGTCGAACAAAAACCCACGACAAGTTCCCGAGAGTCCCTCCCATTCTCGAGTGCTATTTCCAAATTTGGGTTATTGGACCGTACTTTTCAGAAGAGGATGGGCGTACAACAACAGTGTTATATTTCAGTGTTCGAATATTTTTTTTGAGCCCGAATTGGAAGGTTTGGCTGAAGATCAAGATGGAGCTACGACCCACACAGCGCAGATTTCAACGACAAAACTGCGGTAGGTACTCCCTGCTTGCCTATTTTCTCTGGGGAGCGACCTGTCATGGCCGGATTTGAGCATTTGTCTACTTCTGGAAAAAAGTTTTTCAGCATCTTCCTCAACATTTGGAAGCCCTGAATATTCGTGTTAGAGAGAAAATTGTCATGGTCCATTTCAATTAATCATTTTTCATCCATAGATGCCGGAGGTTTGAGCGGACATGATCATGTGCAGTCGCTGTTAATATTTGCGTATACTTTCAATGATTAAGTAGGTAGTCAGTTTCTGACTTCGCTCAAGTTAAATTCAATTTTGATTAACCTAACTGACTTGATAAATTCAAAGTGTTGTCATACATTGCATAAATAGACAATCCAGAAGCCCCAACTCTTTTGCTATATTTTATTTATCCTTCGATTTACACCTTATTTTCTGCTACCTTCCAGTCTACCATCTGATTCCAGGTATGTACAGGGTGACCCATTTTGGGTACTTTTGCGGGATATCTCCGTTATTCTTATAGAAAGAAAGTTGCGGTTTTCGCGACAGTGTGCTACTTTTTCCTGAAACTACAGATGCCGATAACAAAATTTTCATAGCTCATTTAGTTTTCAAGATACAGGGCTAAACTGGAAATGTTGCATTTCAAGGTACCCCTCGTATCACTATCAGATGAGTTATGAAAAATGTGAAAACTGTTTCTAATATAACTTTTCCCGTAGTACTCGATTCTGCCTTCGGAACTAGTACACAGGGTCAGGTCAAAAAGGAACCTGACAAAAATGATTTTTTTTCAAAGTGCATACTGATAAATATTTTTGAAAAGGTTAAAAAAAGACAATTCCTATGGACTATAAATATACAGGGTGTTCCATTGAAAAATATAAGGTTCGGTCCGACAACTTTTTGACCTGACCCTGTATACTAGTTCCGAGGATCTGATAGTCTAGATAGGAGTACCTTTGAAATGCAACATTTTTAGTTTAGCCCCGTATCTTAAAAACTAAAAGGGCTATGAAAATTTTGTTAACGGCATCTCTAGTTTCACGAAAAAATAGCACACTGTCGCGAAAACCGCAACTTTTTATCTATAAGAATAACTGGGATATACTGCAGAAGTACCTATAATGGTTCACCCTGTACATTGACGCTTGATGACTTGATTTTGTATTGAATAACCTTGCGAGCTTATTGTGATGGTATAGTAGAAATGGTGATTGACCACTTACCAGATCCTGAATGCCAGACAGGTTTGAGCAGTCATGATCATGTGCGGTTCTGGCTTGTCGCTGTTAATATTTGCGTATACTTTAAATGATTGGGTAGTCAATTCCTGAACGCCCGAGTTAAATTTAATTTTGATTAACCTAACTGACTTGATAAATTCAAAGTGTTCACCTACATTGCATAAATAGATGATCCAACGTCCCTAACTATTTTGCTATATTTTATTTGTCCTTCGATGCACACTTTATTTTCTACCTTCTTCCAATCTGCCATCTGATTCCGAATATGAACTTCGTCGCTTGTGACCTGTTTGTGACGGTAGAGTAGAAATCGTGATTGACCACTGACCTACTTGTGGATACCAGACAGGTTTGAGCGGACATGATCATGTGCGGTTGCGGCTTGTCACTGTTAATATTTGCGTATACTTCCAATGATGTTCCAAGGAATGTTTGCAGAATAGAGATCCAAAAACTAATTGATCCCACAGAAACGGTAAGTGGAGAAAAGTTCAGAGATGCGAAAAAGTTAGAGTATCGCGAGCGCACAGTTTCCTCCGGAAGTAGTCGATATGTAGAGCAATAGTCTTGAAGATTAATCTCCAGAACACATGACCCATCGCCATTTTAATCGATCTACAATCTACACGGAACATCAAAATTCAACGAATCAAGAGATACGGTGTATACAGAACGAGCTCATGGAAAACAAATATTTGGCCTGCTTCTAACATTTCACTCGATGATCTTCAGAAAATCATGCTATCAAAGGCATTATACACATCATAATAGAAGATACAGCGACCTTAATTCAACCTCTCATTAGATATGATGTAATCATCATACTAAATCTAGCTCCGAACATCCACACCTATGATAATATGTGCTATCATGCATTCTAATGGATAGCTATTTGTCAATTCGTCACCATGCCGATTCTGATTAGCTCATGATGGGGTCTTGTGGTTACATCCTAATTGCTCTCATATTTAGTGGTCAATAAGGGTCATGATTAAATAGACAATGGCGAGAATGATGCCAAATTTGGGATTGTATAGTTAACAGAGAAAGGTAGCGATCAAATAACCACTTTTGAAGGATTGACTGGAGAACATGTTATCGAGGCATGATACGTGTATTAGAAATTTCATGGAACATTGTACCCTTATCAAAGAAATGTTTGGTGTTTTGTTTTTATGAGGGTTAAATAGACTTCTGGAAAAGGTCAAAACCTAAGTTCAGCAAGATCTTCACAATTGCATACAGCGACAAAAACAGCCCCCAACGCAAAAAATTAAGCTCAATACTACTTAACAATGAAAGAAGCAAATATGTAATTTTCTAGAAACACGATCAAAATCAGGAGTCTCGTCGTTATCAGAAAGCTATGCCTTGGAAAGTTTTGCGAGTCGCGCTGCTCTTGTCATGAGCGTTATTTTGGAGAAAGTTTGAATATAGAATGATTCCCGGCATCCGACAGGATAATGCCTCTACTTTATCCTTTACTTTAAAGTCCAGGATGAGATCAGTCCGCCACTTCTTGGAGGTCCTGAGCCTTAATGTTTGATGGTTTCAAGCAGGAACATTTTGAAATTCTTTTTCACTTTCGCGTAGGGGCACAGGAGCAGGGACATACTCAAAGGATCTGAACATCCAAGAGATTATCAAGCTTGAGAAAGCTTGCATGTAGAAATCATTGCCATTAGGGAAGACTGGACAACATAACAACGGACGTCACAATCTATGCAGACAGCAAAGCAGCGTTGAGACTACTGGATTCAGATACAGTAAGATCGAAGGTAGTGATGAGTTGCCGTGTGGCATTGTCCTGAATCAGGAACAAGAAGCTCGGGTTCCAGCATAGAGCTGGGTTTCTGGACATAGCAATATTAGAGGAAACACGATGGCAGATGAACTGGCGAAATGGAAAACACATCTCTACCATTGATCAAACTATTGAGAGATACAGTAGATAAAAACATGGTAAAGCTACACACCAAGAGGTTGAGCAATCGAAACGACTGCAACACATCGAGAGCTCTGTGGCCAAACTAGGATAAGGAACAAACAAAGAAATTACTAAAGCAGAGCAGACCATCCTTGTGGGAGTGATCACAGGACACTGTGAAATCGGAAGCATATTCCAAAAATTGGGCCTAGGGACTGATGATCTCTACAAGGACTGCACCGATGAAGATGAAACTATAGAACATCTACTGTGGCACTGCCCAACTCTGAAGGAAGGACGCCTCAGGAATATGGGACAATAGACTTGAAAACTTGGAGGAAGCGGCAAATGTAGACATCGTGCTAATTCTGAACTTCGTTAAAACAATGGGATGGTTTAGAACGATGAAGAGAAAGGCTGCAAGTTAAGACCGAGGGAACACCTCTTCAAACAAGGGAACACAATGGGCCATCAGGCATCCAAGTGAAAGCAAAGCAAAGCAGGAAACTTCCGCACTCTAACCTAACCTAACCTTTGCGAGTGGGACACAAACGTGTGAAGCGCTGTACTTGAGGGGCCGATGGACAAGGGTTCGATCACCACGGTGGACAAAAAACAATTTGGTGAAACCCTCAAGGTCACTGGAAAAGTCCGCTTTGAGTGAATGGTTTTCTCACATTCTGGGACTTACCCAAGAGATTCCTCAGGGATACCTTTACCTAGCCAGACGTCTGAGCAACGTATTCTTTAAGGAGTAGGTATAACACACAAAGTAGTCCTCCAACAGCGACGAACGGTTTGTACCGCACTCCATAACTTTTCAAACTACAATCCCAATTGAGAAAGGGTTAAAGCTCAGTGAAAGTGCCTTATACTGGCTATTCGAGTAGACGGGCCTAGGACTAAGAAGTTCAATGCAGTAAGTGGCAATTTTCATCACCTGTGACCAGAGTTATCTATACTTAGAATTCCAAGAAGAGATACCCTATCCCAGGCCGTGTCTGAGCAACGTTCAAGGTGTGAAGGATAACGCTTACCCGATAAAGCTTTTCGTCTGGTTACTTAGAAATATCATCAACCAACTGGTGCCCCTCATAGGCGATGGCCCAATAGTGCCATCTCTCCTCTTGGAGGTGTACAATGGGCCCGCTTGATGACCACAGTGCTGTGACCACATTTACCGCCAATATCCATATCCAGATCTTCATTAGAAGTCTACGAGGAATATCAGTGCATGACTTCAGCTTCGTCTATGAAATTTTATGGCATATTATGAAAGTTTTGGAAAAAATTGATCGAAATGATGTTGATACCCTTTTACGAAGATAAAGCCCTTGAGGTTGATGTGAGGAAGATAGTGAATGCATCAGACACAGTGACCAGTTGAAGATTTTGGTAGAATTCCGACGGATTCAGTTCTGGTTAACCAACTGGTTCGTAGTGTTGACTGGGCATATAGCTTCCTGGTTTCCCTTGCTTATTGGCTATATGTATTTTGCGGGCCTCATCATTGGAAGCATCAAATGAAAAAACAGCCAAGCGATGGAACAATAATTATTCTTCTATAAAATCAACAAGACCAATAATTGCAACGTGAAAAGTAATATTGGCCGATACACTTAGATTCAAGACCATTGAAGAGGAAGAGGAGCAGAGAAGTACGCACTTGGGATATATTTCAACAGCCAATTAACATCAAAAGCTAAGTTGAGATCACAAAATTTCATACAAAACCACTTTACCAAATCCAATTCCATTTTATGAATCACACACAGCGATATTCTTCAAAATTTCGAAATTAATCGGATCCTACTGTCAAGCCACATAACATTGCCAATAAAGCAGAGCGGATAGTAATTGAAAATTCCAAGCCATATTGAAAAACGCCGATTTATTCTCTCATTTATATGTTTTCTTGCTGTGGGGTGAGCATGAGCGTAGATAAGCTTTATTGCGAAGCTACAAAACCTTTTCGAATTGGAAAAGTTTTATTATTTTTGGGAGTAGATTGAGCTTCTATGAACCGATGAGTTGGTAAGACTTGATCAAGGACACAAAGAAGAGGTTTATTTTTTAAAAGACGATGAGGTTCGACTAGGAACTTTCTCCGTCAGATTTTGACAATCAACTTACCCTAGTTGTAGGTGGAGAGTCAACATCAGAGAATATAGTAAAACTCTTCATAAACGCTAAAAAACAAATTGACGAATCTTCAAAATTGTGTGAAGAACTTCAAAAGAAAACACTCAGTGCGCCACTGCTGACGACATTCAAATGAATTCGATTTTAATGTATTTAAAAAATGGAACAGAACCGAGTTAATGTAGTCGAATAATTTCAAATTGGTGCTCTCGCAATTCCAGATTTTTGCGCTCTAGAAAATATTCAATCTTGTCGCGATTTCAACTATTTATAGAGCCCCAGTTTCTCTTTAGTATTCATCGCGAAGAACCTTAAGAGCAATAGATGAAAGTAGTTTTTGGAAAGTGGCCATTTAGCTGTTAATTTTGAACTGGACGAGTGGTTTTGAGTACAAAATGCAGAAAGATCTGGTAAAGAAGACTGCTCTAGAATAGTTTGTTGAAATGATGTGTTAGGTATCAAGTTTAATCTGATGAAGATCTATAATCAGTATATCTAGCTGACCTGCATTGGACGATAACAAAATAGCTCCTAAAAAGTGAAGACTTTGCATAGGCAACATGAGTGTGATACTTTTCCCACAACTCGTAATTTCAGACCAGTCGACCAACTTTCGGCCATAGTCATCCAAACCTGGAACTAATTTACACGATACAGGTTTATTTCCCTTGCTTTTGCAGGTTGAATAAAGCCGTTCCATAACTAGAGAGCCGTAGCGCAAACCAGCAAAATGGCCAGGTCCAAACGCTTTGAAGTGTGCTTGGCCCTTGTGACACTCGAGACCTAAATTAAACGACAGAGATGACTGAGCTTTTGTGCGCTTTATGAGGAACCAGATAATTATGACTGCCCCAACTCAGCCGTTATTCTGATTGGGAAACTGATTTAAATTATTTAAATGGTGTCACACCAGATAGCTGAGTCAATTAGCAAAGGAAATCGCTTTTTGGGGCGATTATGAAGTAATTGGAATAATTTAGACTTTCTAATACGTCGATTAGTTAATGTGTAGTTTTGGAATGGAAGTTATGTTCCCACTTTTTATTACTACCCAATATACCTGGCATACTCTTAGAAGCTGTAAGCTCTGCTTAACACAAAATATAATCAATCAATCGAATAATCATCGCTCTTTGCCATGGTAATTGATATAACATCAAAGAACATTTTGATGAAAAACGTTATTTGTACCTACTTTCTAGAGACCCTTTCGAATATATTTTACGGAAGGGTGAACTGGCAAAGAACGAGTTCCGATATTAAAGTCGGTCCGCTCTAATTGGGACCCGTTAATATCAGAGCTAATATTTATCGGGTATCTGATTTGATACTGTCCGTGTATTTTGTGAGGATAATCTCGATATAATGGATATTTTGGCGCCGAGAAGCGGAGGCAGTGTCAACATATCAGTCATAATGAGCCCTGAGTTGGTGATGGGTTGATGTTATACTTGAACACCGATTAAATGATAATTTTCTTGATAAGCAGAGTGAAAATTTCTATTGATTTGAAAAACATAACTCATCAGAAGTTTCGCACACCATAGACTTGTTCTTCATTTGTAAAATTCGATAAACGCCGCGATTCATAATCTTTGTTGTTATGACATCTACTTTCTTGTCTGTTAAGAAATCATGGAGCAGCCTTGATATAGCAACTGAAAACAAATCAGGAATCCTTTATATCTAGAATTCTGTATCCATATGTACAAAAGGAGCTGGCTTATCATATCTTGAATGGTAATGGTAAAGGTAGGGGGGCAAAGCCCGGCGAGTAGGCCTAGTAGCCCTTTTCGCCATCCCCGCTTGGCCAACCCAGCTACTCAAACCGGCCCGTTTACGTCGTGAATAGGAACAGACTTTTCCAGCTCAGGTACCCCAACTCTTCCCTGGAGATGGTGGCTGTTCCTTGAACCTTCCTTCTCAAGCGACCCCACCTGTCGCAAACTCCCAGCAGGTGGTATGAGGTTTCTTCCGCTGTTCTGCAGTGGGGGCATAGGGGAGATTCGCTTATTCCTGACAAATGCAGGTGTCTGTTGAGCCTGCAATCATCTGTCAGAATGCCAACGATGGTGCCTCAGTGCCTTCCTGCTCTTGTTCAGCAATTGGGCCGTCCATGGCCTGTGAGGTTCTGATATCGTCTCTTTGGCCTCCCTGTATATTGGGTTACTGTTCCAGTTCTCAACTGTCCTCTCCCACGCCCATTCGTTGAGAGTGCGTGAGATTAGCTGTTTACTAAGGCCTAGAAATGATTCCGGTCCGGACAGTCGCGTGGCGGATCCTCGTTTGGCCAGCTTGTCCGCTTGCTCATTGCCGGTGATCCTCAAGTGCCCCGGTACCCATACTAGTTCTCACCCAGCACTTGTAGCGCATCCCTACACTCTTGGACCAGCGGACAGCTTATCCTTGGTTTGGTGATTGCTTTGAGTGCCGCTTGACTGTCGGAGTAGATAACAATGTTATTCTCCAATCCTCTTTTCACCTCTTCTCTAGAGGCAACCTCTAGGATAGCGAATATTTCCGCCTGGAAGACTGTTGCAAGTCCTCCAAGGGGAAAAGCTTCGCCAGTGTTCCTGTCAGCCCTGAAAACTCCGGCTCCAGTCGAACCCGTGCGTTCAGCCTTAAAGCCATCTGTGATCCAGACTTGAGTGTTGCCAGGCGTCATCTCTTGAATAATAAAGATTCTCAATTGGTTTCCCTCACTTGATCATCTGTTGATACGGCAGAAGACGCGTTTATTGAAATTGTCCAACGAAGTCATTGAAGGAACCGCATTTCTCCTGCTGTCAAGTGCAGCTACATGCATTCAGCCAAAACAGATTCCGAATAGCAAATTTATAGACCAAAGCACAACGTAACGTATGTGCTGCTCAAAGTTTAATTAGAAATTCGTGTTCGCACCAGACATGATACGTATTTAAGAAATTAGGTGTGCGACACTGTGTTTACTTGATGGGATTTTAAACTTGAATAATTCAAGTTGGGGATTATTATCGGCAAACATGATCAAATTCTATTGAGCTTCAACAGGGAACATCTTTTAAACAGCAATAAAATCGCCAGTCACGTTAAGCTACAAGCCAAAAGGAACCTCAGCTAATCCGATGGGATGCCGTGAAATGTGCCTGACGAAAATTATCGTCTATAAGAGGGATCATTTCTGATGGATTTCCAATACTAAGCAGCACCATTGCCTACTTTATTGGATAATACATCTCACATTTTGATGTTATATTCAGTAGGAAAATTAAATCAGTTGGAAGTTATTGCCACACGATCGAAATTGGTAAATCGGGTTACTTAACGGAATTGGATGATCAAGCCGTTTCTTTGATTGTGTCGAGTGATTCAGTTCAACCATTAAAAAAGCCTGAAACATTGTATATCATGTGTAAAAATCAGAATATCATAATGATATGCTCTACACAATATCTTCTCTATTACGGCTCCATCATTTCTTCTCCCATATGAATACTTTGACTTGATAAATACAATATAGTAGTTTAATTTCAGTGTATAATAAGATAAGACTCTAATTCACTAATCTTCATCCATGTTTAACCATAAAAGTTGTTTATCCCCATCTCAGCGCATTTTTCAAAGGGAGAACAAAATCCGTCAACATGAAAACAATATTTTACAAGCTAGACACGTTTAATGTGAGCCCAGGGCTCATTTTAGATGCAAATTGCAAAAATGTAGACAGCAGCGAAGTGGGAAAGGACATCCGCTTCCAAAAGACTCATCAAGATTTTAGATAAAGCTTTAAGCCGTTTACATATTGTATAGCCGCAAAATGTTCGGAGCTGATTTGGAAACTGTTGAGTACGTTGTTGGAAAACATTGAACGAAAGAAAGATTACAAAGTATGACTGATGAATATGATAAAATAATTTAAAGGGAAAAATATTGATGAAAAACCTTTCCATCCCTCATTTTTATTGCAGTGGACAAGATTTTGGAGGGATTTGTCTCAAAATCAATTTCTTTGCAAGAATTATACAGGTTTTGATAAGATTTAAAAAGATTTTCAGGGGTTTTAGTGAGATTTTCAAAGGTTTGTTAACGTTCATAGAGGGATTTTTGTTGAAATCTTTTTCATCGCAAGATTGATGATAACGTTGTTATTTATTGATAAGATTTTAAAAGATTTTGGAATGTCAGATTTGGGAAGATTTTAAGAAGTTTTAGTGATATTTGTAGACGTATGATAGGGTTTGAAAAAAAATTTGTATACAAAGTGTTTTTTTATTGCAAGATTCATGATGTTATCAAGCTTTCATCCGAGCAAAAGAGATCATGGGGTGTCAGAGGACAGGAAAGATTGAATGATTTAAAGAAGATTTGTCTTGAAACAATTTCCTATCAAGATTCAGCTAGATTTAAAAGAAAATTGATAAGATTAAAAGAGATTTTGAAATGTCAGTGGACAAGGTTTGATGAGATTTATGAAAGTAAATTTAATAAAATACTTTTCATCAAAGGAGCTATACTAGTTCTGATAAGATTTGAGGAGATTTCAGGGAGTTTTTTTTTTTTTTTCATTAGTGAGATTTGTGAAGGTTCAAAAAGGAATTTGTGTTCAAAGTTTTTTTTATTGTAAGATTATTAATAATAAAATCAAGCTTTAAAAAGATCAACGGAGATTTTGGAGTGCCAAAGGACAAGGCTTTAAGTGATTTATGGAAAAGTTGTCTTGAAATCATTTTTCATCTCGACATCTATGAAAGATTCTGAGAGATTGTAGAGAGATTAGAAGAAATTTATTACCGAGTGAAGATTGATATGAGTGAAAATCATTGACATCGCAAAGTTCAAAATAATGATATTATGGTTTGATAAGATTTAAAGAGGGTCAGTGGACAAGATTGGAAAAGATTAATGAAACGCTTTGTCTTACGATAGGTACTTTTCATTGCACAAGTCTTGATGGGATTTGGGGATATTTCAAAGAGTTTTAATGAGATTTGGAGAGATTTTTTAACGTTGATAGAGGGACGTGAGTGAAGGTCTTTCTTATCGCAAGAATCAAAATAACGTTATCTTTACTGTTAATGTTAACTGTTGTAGTACATAGCGCCATCTATCGGCAGGATTTGTCAATCTAAGGATGGAAATTCCCATCAATCTAGTGAAAGACTACTACCATTGGTCGCCATATCGTCTACAACAAGTTCGTGAATAATCCTCCCGGTGAAAAAGGAAAATCTTGAACCTGTTTCCTCAGTTATCTTTACTATGATTTAAAGAGATTTTGAAATGTCAGTTGGCAATGTTTAAAGAGATTTATGAAAGAATATGTCTCAAAATACTTCTCATTGCTGGAATTATAAGAGATTTGAGTAAAAATCTTTGTCATCGCAAGATTGAAAATAATGTTATCAACCCTTTATTATATGATTTAAAAAGATATTGATATGTCAGTGGACAAGTTTTGAGAAGATTTATGAAAGGATTTGTTTTTAAATACTATTCATTGCAGGAATTATACAAGTTTGGATAAGATTTGAGGAGATTTCAAAAAGTTTTAGTGAGATTTGTGGGGGTTTGTTTTGATGAGATTTAAAGAGATTTTTTAGTGTCAGATTTGAGGAGAGTTATAGAGAGATTTCTCTTTAGATCATGTTAATTGCAAGATTCAACCGATTTTGATAAGATTCAAGAAGTTTTGGTCGGATTTGATTTTTTTTTATAAGTTTATTAAGGAATTTGTGCAAAAATCTCTTCCAATGCAAGATTCATAATAACTTTGTCAAGCTTTGATGGGATCTTTGACTGTCAGAGGGCAAAGTTTGAAGGGATGTATGGAAGAATTTGTCTCGGATTAATTTTTATCGCAAGATTTAACAAAATGAATACAAGCTTTCATAAATTTAAGGAGTGTTAGTGGAATTTGAAGGGGTTTGTTAACGTTTATAGAGGAATCTGTGTTATATTCTTTTTTATTGCAAGCTCAATTTTATTATAATTTCATCAAACATTGGTGAGATTTAGAGAAATTTTGAAGTGTGAGAGGACAAGTTTCAAAGAGATTCATGAAAGGTTTCATCCTAAAATCATTTTTATCACAAGACTCGACAAGATCTTCAAAAGTTTTCATAAGATTTAAGGAGATTTTGAGGGGTTTAGTGAGATTTGAACTTTTTAATTTTGAAGTAGATTCCAATGAACGTTTGGAAAGATTTCCAAAAAGAGATTCACCAATCACCTGGCGACTATAACCTAGTGAAAAATTCGAAAATAAGCAACATCTCCCCACCCATCACCACCAAAGGAGAAGCAGGTTGCCCACTCCTTTGATGGAAGAGCACCTTGAGCATTACTGAGTCCAAAATTGCACACATTGAGAAACCAAAGCTGAGTGGAGAAAATTCCGGTTGGATGGGTGGAAACCTCTTAATATGTTGAAAATAGCATAACAATGCTACAGAATACGGTAGCGCAAATCATCATCATCACTGAACGCCTAGATGATCTTATTCACTGACTTAAAGGCTACACGATAAACGCGTGGATTCTCCACCACATAGATCCAGAGGGTGGCGCACGAGTTTTTGGAAAATATAATTTTTTAAACCCTGTTGATTATCGAGAAAACGCGATGCACATCACTAATAAGAGAGATAATTTATATACATTCAGAAACCACCACAAGAAAAGGTCTTTCAAGCCAAAGCTGATTAGACTCTTCTAGACTAGTCAGGTTTATCATCCTACAATCTCACAGACCATGAAGAGAAATATTTATTCCTTCTACATCGATTTGCATGTATAGAAACGACTCCTTCATCATCAAGCCACAATGAAAAGAAACCATGCTGAAACACACAATGCACATGTCGACAATGATAGTCACCATTCTGATCTGAGCCTGCTATTATAGGGTAACAGTGAGAAGGCAGTTGCATTCCGGCAAACCAGCACGTAGCAGAAATACAATAGTAATTGTTTCACGTAAGAAAAGAGAGCATCTGAAATAAATGCGCCGACTCGTTTATTGCCAAGTTCTTCCGCTTAAACTAAAAACTTTGATGTATTTGGAGCTTCGTTGTTGTATTCTAGAACATTTTGTCAGCTCAATTCCTGTGAACTCCGAACAATGTTTATTTTTTGTCATGTCCAAAACAGCACAGCTCCAACCACTGTACGAGTATTTCTTATTGGGATCACGTTTTCAATGAAATAGAAGTCGTTAAGTGAAGTTCTATTACGGTTTATTCGACACTCTTGGCGGTATCCGGGAAGTTGATGGAAACAGCCGAACGATGGGATTGTCTTTTGGGCCCCTTCTGCCCTCCCAGACGCTCTAGCTATTAAATCTTGGGCAAACTTTTCCTCCGTTGCCAATATAAAGGGTTGATATCTTATATCGGTCCGGAGTGCTCGAAAATATGGTTGTTGAACTTGGAATTATATTTGAGCTTTGTATTGCTTTCTTCTTGTGGGTGGTTATTGGATTTTCCAGGATTTGTTTTAAATTGGTTCCAAAAAAGACAAGCTGCCTAAAATGGATTATATCTCTCGAAACAGATATATCTTTTGCTTGGCGCGTCTGAATATTGGAATGTCAATTTCAATGAAATATATGAGGCTGATATTGAATTTGCGTGAACCGGGAAGCGTTTGACGGAAAAGGAGAAATAGTGTGAAAACGAAATATCTTCCTCGCAAATATATATGTTTTTGCGCGGTTTCCCATCTATCACAACGAAGAGTTTATTGGGAAGTTATAGGACGTAGCGTCGATGACTCTGACTTGGAAGATATTATTTGATAAATTGACGCACCGAGACTGGCGAATTCCACATTCTGCATGATTACTAGGAGACATTCTGAACAACATTGAAAAATGGTTGTCATAATTCAGCACAAAATATAAGGTTTTGTTGAAGATATGAGTCTATTAGACACGGTTGGACTTCCTTTTGTATTTCAATAAATGCAATTCACTATCACCACGTATATTCTCTACCTACATCATACTCCAAGTCATGATATTTCCTCATATTTGTGGACGATCGATTACCGCTAAGTTTTTTTGCAGTTTTCGCTTTCCCATATTTTCTTATTAATACGAGTATGAGAATTCCTTGAACCCCGAAATAAAAAAGTTCTTCCCAACAGTTCATGTTCGACCTCAGGATTTTCTCGTTGCTGCGAAATAATTCCGAGATGAGTTAATTAAAAAACTTGGGTGGGGAAAAGTTTAATGGATCAAAAGTTTCGAATGAAGGAAGCGCAAATTGTGAGATTCGACAGTCATTGATTTCTTCAAAGATTTTGTTTAATCGTATATAATCTGTTTTGATCCAAATTTCATTCAGCTGCAGATTAGTAGCTTCAATTTTTCAGCTGGCTATAGAAAGCAATTTGATGGCAAAAACTACAAATGTGAAAAATCCACTCATATCCGTGAATGGAATTCAATTAAACGATTAAATACCCGTTTTGTGCGATCGATGCAAACCAATTCACATATGGATGCTGATCGTCATTTTCATGCAAATGAACATTTGAAATCGTTTCCATCATTCTGCACTAACAGTTCCGATTAATCAGAGAATATTTAGCTTTTATGTCTATCAGCTTATTAGATTGACGATGAATTTACTGTGACAATTTCATTGTTTTCCAAGGTTGGTTGAACCTACTTCAATTTGATGAACGTTGTTTGAAAATGAAGAAATGTGAATCATATACCCACAGATTATGGAAATAATGAAACATCTAGTTTTAATCATTCCTGAAGAAAAATAATTCATACTTTAAACTTCAAATTCCCCACAATAGTTTCAATTCTGGAAATAAGATCTCAAACTCGTCAATCTCATTTTTGCCCAAAGAGAACAAATTTGAACCATTAGCAAAAGATGGAAATTTCTAGAGGCAAGAAAAGTCCTGTGATAAACTGTGTTAAAAAAATTGACTTTGAATCAACGTTGATTTACAACAAGATCAATCATTATCAACGCCAACAATGTGATGTTTTGTTATTCAATCTATGATTTCAATCATCATTCAACCAATGCCTTGAAAGTATTTTTCCATCACCCAATTGGGGCAGGAGTTATTCTTGTGGAAAATTTTTCATAGCGCCCCACAGAGAAAATATATTGAATATGATGAGAAATCTCTGCGGGTTACTTTTTTATATTACAACGATCAAATATGTTTTTCACAAAAATCGAAAAAACGAACAGGATTGATGGCCAAAACAGCAGCAATTATTTGGTAGCAGCAAATGAAATGGAGATGTTTTAGTCAGAATCATGTTAGTGTTTTTTTACATGAGAAGATTTTTCTTATATTATGTCTAGAAGTTTTTCGATGTTAAAATATTTGAAACTGTTTTAAACTGGAATTTTACTAGACATTTGTTGACCCTATCAATGTTTCCAATAAAACCACAAGTCCGAGAGGCCCGAAGTGGAAAGCGTCCCAAAAAAGACAGTATCTCTTGATGTGTTCAGTCGAGTGGTTCACTCAGGGTACCGCTCGACGTGTAGGGTTGAGCGGTGCACTCTGGGTCTACAGACACCTTTCTAATTGACGTGATGAGTCAATTAGGATATCTCATTTTGGACGTGGTTCATTCACACACCGCTCCTTTACTATTATTTTCTGATCAATAACTAACGTAAAATTTGTGTGAATATGGCTTATTGCACCCGAGTATTTGTTCAAAAGATCGAGAGTCCATTTCAAAGCGGAATATCAAAAACAACGAACACTTGGAGTTCGTGTACCTTTCAAACAGTGGCGTACGCTTTCTACCACGTAAATACAGAGGATGGTGACCGAGTTATGTGAAAATCACGATTCTCCTCACCGTGTTGAGAACCCAGCGGAAAATCACAGAGCGTCACAGCCTCTTCATCTAAAAAAAGGGAACCCCAAGGAAGCCATTCGGATACACGGATTGGGTAGTTTTGTTGAAGCTTAGACAAACTTATCCTTATTCAAAGTCAATAATTAGTTGATAACGGATTACTTGAGGACAGATTCAAGTTTGATCATCTAAAAAGTCCAGCACAGACCTTCCATGCACCCCACTATAAATCTTTGTTCTACATGGAAATGAGAAAAGAAAAATTCTATAGCTAACATTCCATTTGCACTTAGCAATCAAGAAGGGGTTGCATGAATACACCACAAGAACAAACGACGTTACATTAGTTCACAATTGCAAAGAATATCTACGAAATGCAGCACAAAAAGAGAAAATGTTTTTCTTCTGAAAGGAGATTCTTGGATTAATCAGCAAAATTGCCTTTCATTATACTGACGACCTCTAAAAGGGTAATTGACGAAAATATTGTGACGGAAGCAGGTGTGACAACCCCACGTTCCCAAACCGTTAATTTTTAACAGCGCAACTAAAATTAAACTTTTCAAAAGAGGGCAACTGAAATTAGAAAGGTTCATAATCAAAAACTGGTAAGAGATTCACGGCACAGCTATCCCCAATCAAGTTTGGAAAACAATCTTGAAAGGAAATTTTCTCTTAAAATCGCAAATGATGCAAATTATGAAACAGGGGCAATATCATGATTTCCATATTAAAAAAGCAGAAATCGTTCTCGACAGGTAAATTCTGAAAGTCGTTGATTAACTGTATCAATTGAATTCATTCTTACCTAGTGTAAGCTTCTGTTTCTTACCTGCAACAAAAAACAAATATTACAAACAATATAATGCTTACAGTAGGTGCACTTTGTCTATGCAGAAATCTAAATTGAAACTCAACACCTGTATATTTATCTGAAACTGTGTAGACAAACAGACCATCGACAAAACTGGCTGAGCATTATTTGGTAACAAAACATTCCGTGATGGGAATATCCCTCTTCTGCTCGCTTTAATCGGAATTCGCAATTAGATTCAATTTTTAATCCCGCGAGAAAATCTCTCATTTCTTTTACGAATGCATCCAAAAAAAAACATTGGTTTGAGTAGATTTGATTGGAAAAATATATTCATGCGCAATATCGTTGGAGTTGAGACAAAAACATTCTTTTCAGTTGTGCACAAGATTAGTTGGAAGTTTCTTAATTCTGTCACCTTATCATCGAATTAACAATGTCCACAGCTAATTTAAGCATCCAGGGTTTCACGACTCACTCAACGTTGCGGTGAGCGACCTACGCTAACGCCATTTAAAAACGAGTCATCCAAGCCTGCTTGCTCGGTTGGGTAAAGTGCCTCTCAATAAATGATGAGACTTACTTTGGTTTTCTATCGCACCCTTCGTGCGACTTCTATGACTTTTCCAAATGGGACTTACAACTCTCAGACATTTCTGTCGGAATCAAAATGACCGAATGTTTCTGAATGCATGTCGTCTTATAAATATTTCTGTTGTTTATCATCACGAGTTGTTTGCGAATGTCTCTTCCATGAAAGGACGTATAAATTCGTCGCTGTTGATTGCAAGACAAATATCAATTTGTAAAATCCTCTATTTGCATGATGCTTGTTTCTCACCGCCGATGGCACGAAAGTGCAATTTGCAATTAGGAAGGTTCCTTATGCACTAAGTGAGACTTTGATAGTGTCCATAAATTTGTGAGCTTCATTTGAGGATGCAAATTTGTCAGTGTTGATTATGAAGTTACGTGCTTGAATTAGACTGAATAACATTGAATCAATAGATGATTTTCAATCAATAGAGGTTTGATGACGTTATTCTCTTGACCTTGCCGAAGTGCTGCAAGATCATTGCTCGAAAAATACACAGGAGAAAAACAAAATAACAAAGTATAACAATCAATTAGTCGGGGTAATATCAACAAGAACCTTACATAAAATAATTCACTTCAGGCTTGGTTTCAAGCACCGCGGCCACTCTAAACATAGACGAAAACTTCATCGTTAAAATTAACTTCTTTCTCTAATAAAACTTTGTCAATAGTAATAATTACTCTCGAAAACTAGCTTTCAGTAAGAAGTTTCCTCAAGTAAAATTGAACTTTTAATTACTTTCTCTTTCTGCAGGAAAATGGGTTGATATGGGGTTTTATTATTTTCAAATTAATGGGGATTTGGTGTCAGGAACAAATAGAATGCAAATGTTGACCAAAAAATGTATTATACAAGGATTTAATTAATTTTGAAAAGATTTTTAGCACCAACATGAAAGACTTTTTGTGGAGGTGGAGATGAATCACAAGGCTGCTCCTGTAATAACTTTGAAACTATCAAATTAAAAAAGTTTTCAGGCTTGATATTAAAATTGAACAAAATCTCTTATCGCGTGACCTTTTAATTTTAACTTGAGCTTTTATTGTCTAATTAAATTTTTCGGGTCTGGTTGAGATATCGGTGAAATGATTTCAATTTCTTTCTTATGATTACAGGCGTTTCATCACTGATTAGTATGCGGGAAGATGATTCAAACGGTAGTATTACAGTGGCTGTCCTTCTACTATTCCTGCTCATATTCCGCAAAATGAAACAACAGAACTTCGAGAGAGTAACAGGATCTACTACACAAGTACAGTTTTCCAGAACTTCTCATCTGTGGGCGTAGAATCACTGACAAAGTTTGAAAGTGGAAAATTATCATGTCATTTTTTTAAAAATAGCATGGAAAATGTGAACCATCAAAAAATTTTGTCGCCAAATTATGGAGAACTGAGCATCATATGCACAAAGATTGTGGAAATAGCAGAATATACTTAAAATGATGAACTCAACAAAAGATCAAATAAACCGACAATAAATAAACCATGTATAGACATTTCGATTAAATTGATCAACACGCCACTGATTTCTTCAGATAGATGGAAAAAATTTTGAGCTGGACAATCACAGGCTTAGCTTTATCACTGACAAAATCTGGAAGGTGGAAAATTTAGTGTGTCATCACATAGTTCTCTTTTCGAAAATACCTCAAAGAATGTGTGCCTCATTTCGTTGTGTTCACCATAAAAAAGTGAGCATCATATACACAAAGATTGTGCAAGTACCAGCACATACTCAAAATGATTGACTCAACATAAGGTCAAAATTACCAAAATATGCTGATACAATTTTGCAGACATTTCGATAAAACAAATGATTACCCCAACCAACTCCAGTGATTTTTCCACGTTGACATTGAAAAAAAAATCGTTCCGTCTAGAAGTGAATTTTTCATAACTGTCTGCAGGGCTGGAAGGTGGAAAATGTATTGTGTCATCACATAGTTTTTTTTTCAAATAGCCCACAGCTGTGATCTTTAATTTACTGTTGGAAACATATAGACAAGTAAGTATCATACAGTGTGTCCAGAATAAAATGATGTACATGGGACTATACGAGGATATTGGAAACGGTAAAAGATACGACGTTGCTTAAATGGAAGAAAAGTTGCGTATTTGTATGCTCAAAAATATTCTACCTTTGTTTCATTTTGAATCGATTTCGTTATGTTCATACAGGGTGAAAAAAGAAAAGGTTCATTTTGAAAAAAACACAATATTTTGCTTGTTATAAAACCCAACACTTTCAAATTTCCAGGATATAGGTAAGAGGATACGACGATTCTAAAACGGCGTCAAAAAAATTCTAGACCTACTATGTTGCGTCCAGACAAAGTCAAGTCTGTTTTTTTTATGGAAGTCATATTTTTGGAAATTATTTTCAATACGGACCATGAAAATGGAGAAGTTCAATATGGCCTCCATAAGAAAAACCAAAGTTGGCCTCGGCCGGACGCAACATCGTGGGCCTACAACATTTTTTGATGCCGTTTTTAGAATCGTCATTTCCTCTTACCCATATCCTGTAAATTTGAAAATATTGGCTTTTATAATAAGCAAAATTTTGTAGTTTTTCGAATATGGACATTTTCTTTTTCACCCTGTATCTACATCACGGTATCGATTCAAAATAAAACAAAAGTAGATTATTTTTGGGCATACAAATACGCAACTTTTCTTTCATTCAAGCGACGCCGTATCTCTTACCGTTTCCAATATTCCCATGTACATCATTTTATTCTAGACACACTGTATACACAAAGATTGTGAAGATATCAGAACATAAAAAATGATTGACTCAACAGACGATCAAATTGACTGAAGATCATGTATGAATCGATTTTTGCTAATCACTAATGTTATTCAACATCAGCTGTGTTGATGTTGAAATCCCCGAACTCTCCATTACGATAATAAATAACGTATTCAGAAGCATGTGCTGGACATAAAAGTTAAAAAGTATCAACACACACTATAGTGGAGACCCCTGTAGACATTACAAAAAAAGCATCGGACTGAAAAGGACCTCCACAATCAGGTCCAACGACAGATAACCCAGAAAAGTTACTTCAAGTTTGTCTATCTTGGCAAGCACAGCGACGTCATAAGTACACAGTGACAAATGACGTTGGACTGCCGTCTTGAACAACATACTCTCACCAAAGTACAGCACAGATGTTACGACTTGAATTACCCAAGAATATCACATAGATACATCAAAACCCCCCTTGGTTCCATGGTGCATTATCAAATTGAACACGTCAGGCCCACATCGTTCTATTTACATGGATTTTTCTCAATATTTCCTCATATGAGGATTATGAAATTTGTCACCCTTATTGAGTCGACTGCAAAAATCAGTTTGATATTAACTTTTATAGTTTCTGTGAAGATTCGCTGTACGTTTTGTGTACAGAGTCTAATTTTCTGATTCTCAAACTAAAGAAGTAGGGACTTCCAAAAAGACTACAAAGATGTATGGATGATGTTAAAACAATCTCAAGGATACTATTGATTATTTAATCATGTGGCGACCTTGTCATGCGGAGCGACGTCACAAGAGTGAGAGTGACAAGTACTGAGGTAAGTTCCTCTCAATTTTCACAGAAATTCTCAGGTTATTCTGGAAACGTCTATGCATAGAGACGTTTAAATAAGACAGTTTGAACTCAACTTGGAATAACCTCCTCCTGTACAGATAAATCCATTTATTATCGGACAAAATAAAAATCAATGATGAAGTAAAATCATGAACACTCAAGAGACAAGGAAAAGGAAACTCCAAATTATCATTTCCGATTCATACAAACATTGCCCCACGTTGGGCGCCAAAGATGAGCTAAAATGAAACAGGGAACGTCGAATAATTTCTGTTTATCGACCCTTTTATTTTGATTTCAGTTGTGGAAGTAGTATTGAGAACAGTGCGGAGTGGACTCCACAAAAGATCAGAATAATCAAATTATGATGATCCATGTATACAGATAATTTGATAAAACGAATGATAAAAGATTTGACCAATTCCACTGATTTTTTTAGTTCAAGATTGCAAAAGTTTATATCACTGACAAAATTTGGAAGGTGCTCAAGCTTTTGAGAGAATGTGAAACACATTTTCCAGTATTCATCACTAAGAGAAGTGAGTATCATAAACACAAAGATTGTGAAAATTACAGTACTTTCACAACCTCTGTGTAGATGACAGTAACTTGTAAAAGATTTGACCAACTACACTGATTTTATCAGGTTGGTCGACCCAACGAAATCTTGATCGAGCATAGCCCAAAAATTGGTCCATGGATAAGATAGCAGTCCAAAGCATCCTGTCAGGATGACAAGGCTTGCTCCTTTTCATTCAACCTGTGTAATTGGGAATGGTTTTCCTGCTACTTGAAAAAACTGTCGTTGAGAACAAATGCCAAAAAATAAGAACCGCATGGTCCTGCCAAAAGGAAGAGCCCAATCAACCTATTAAAAGACAGGATGAGAACTCACTTGATCAGAAATGATGATAAAATAACTTTGATCTGACTCAAAGCAGTGAAAAATTGATTACAAAACATATAGATTAACATAACTCCACAAATAATATTATCTTCACATGATCAACCTATGCGTAAATGCACAAAATATCAAAAGCGAAAATGGTGTTTTGCTCGTAATTCAAGCTGCCTCCGTTGATTTACAAACACAAGCAGCGGGAAATATGGCATTTTTATAAAAACATCGGATCGTGTCCCGCTGCGAGCTGGATAATATTTTATTTGTCAAAGTTGCTTGATAGAATATATTAAGCATTTACGTTGCTTTTATTTGGACTATGAAATTGTAGTGATAGTCGGCCATGAATAATGTCCCGTCTGTGACATTGTTATTCTATTTGCACAATAATTTTTTAGTTTGAGGCTGAGAAATAAGGGAAAATCAGTGAGAGCGCTAATATTCACTTATGACCGGTAAAGCAATTGTAAAGTTCTGCCCAAGGCGCCTTGGCAACTCTCCAACTGTATCTACTATGATTTTCAGGACCCTTGAGCTTATAGGAAATTGATAATTTATTCTGATTTTCAATCGCCTGAAATCCACCACAAATCATACGACGACATTTACGAATTTGCACGTCTCATTTCCTGTTCAATGCGACGCGCCACGGTTATATTTTCCGGAGCACATAATGTGTTCCAGAATGAGCACTACAAGTGGAAAAATAAACCGTTCCGCAGAATTTTGAATGAATATATGGATCTTTTATAAGAATTAGCACATATATCAACAGATATCCTACAATAAATTCGCCAGTATCCAACTTAATGAGCCAAACAACGGACGAAATACATCACGCTTGTTCTCCAACTGTATCTCTGAGACAAATTTGCTGAGGCAACATACTCCGAATCCGAATCCGGAGATCATAACTCTTTGAAAACTGAGACATATCGCATTTTCTCTGCGACAATCCATTCTCCTGTCAAATGACCGCAGATTATTTATGATATACAAGCCAAAGGCAAGCAGCTGACGTGTATCTGAAAGCCATGATAAATAATTTTAAGTGTGTAAAGAAATACGATGTCAAGTTTCATGACAAATCATACAATTCATGGGACCTTATGAGCAAAAATGTATTGTTAATTATTCTTGTCCATGATGAAGGATTTTGTATCTGGATGAATCCATATCCTAGTACAAATATCCTTTTTTTTTTGTTTGAAGTCATTATTCTGTTGATTTGTGAAATGTTGTAGAACCTAACGCCATCTGTCGGTAGATTTTGTCAATCTCATGGATGGAATCCCCATCAATCAAGTGAAAGACTTCCACCATTTGGTCGTCATATGGTCTAACAACGAGTTCGTGGATAATCCTTCCGGGAAAGCAAGCATCCATGTACGTTTCTGCCTACTAGGCGTCATCAGCATGTCTATGGGTTTTAGTCCGACTAAAGAGAACAGTATCGAGGGGCTTCGTGTCTATCAGACAAGTAAAGGAAATGTGAAATGTAGAACCTAACGCCATCTGTCGGTAGATTTTGTCAATCTCAACCCATAGCCATACTGATGACGCCTAGCAGGCAGAAACGTACTTGGATTGGTCATGGTCAGACTGAGGAAACAGTTTCAAGATTTTTCCTGCTTTCCCGGGAGGTATATCCACGAACTCGTTGTTATATGACGACCAAATGGTGGAAGTCTTTCACTTGATTGATGGGAATTCCATCCTTGAGATTGACATAATCTACCGATAGATGACTTTAAGTTCTACAGCATTTCACATTTCCTTTGCTTGTCTGATAGACACGAAGCCCCTTGATACTGTTCTCTTCAGTCTGACTTAGACCTATAGCCATGCTGATGACGCCTAGTAGGCAGACACGTACATGGATTGGTCATGGTCAGACCGAGGAAACGGTTTCAAGATTTTCCATTCTGTTGACTCTTTATTTCTCTTCAAGAGTAGACATGTTATTTTTATATGGTTGTCAAAGTGAAGATGAAGAAATTATGTAGGATCTAAGCTGCTCAACCCAACCAAATCATGAAAAAATACTTGTGAAAGGGTTAATTGATATCCAAAAACAAACCAATAATATCTATACAAAACAAAACTTGGAAGGCTTGAATGTTTCATATTTTAGCTGGATTAGATTAAAACCACATTTTATTCAAGTTTTATACAACAAAAGTAGCACATGTTAGGCTATGGATGAAACGGTACAAGATTTTTTTTGGATAATAGGTTTTGTTGGCAGCTTCTGTACCCATAGAAGTCCACTGTTGGGACGAAAAACGCCCATTGAAAAAAAAAATTGCTATCAATTATTGGTAAGTTTTGGATCATTTCAAGCTGATTAATCTCAATATTTTCAATAAAATGAACGGAAATCATATGCGTTTGCTTGTAGACACACTCATGCAGTCGCACATTATCCACTGGATGTATACAGCGATCGTGAGACCCATAATTACCTACGGAGTCGTGGTATGGTGAAAAGCCACTGATACGAACTCGAACTTAAGGATGGTCACGAAAGAACAACACTGGCAACACTTAGTACAACGGGAGTAAAAAATAGCACAACGCAGGCGGCTTAAGAGGTCATTCTCAACCTCCTGCCCATTGACTTGTTTATTAAGAGCAATTCCGCAAGGGAAGCTCTCAGACTGAGGGAGGTCAAATTGTGGAAACAGGCAACAAACTTAAGGGAATTCTCAAAGGTAATGGATAACCAAGAGGCGAAGCTGCCACAAACGGCAACAGACTACATGGTGACCAAGAGCTCTTTTGAGAATAAAGAAGTGGTCAGAATACCCTCCAGAAAAGTCTGGAACCACGACTCAATTATAAGGGAGGAAGAGATATTCATCCTTACGGACGCAGCAAAGAAAAATACAGGCACAGGAGCAGGGATATACTCAAAGGAACTAAACATCCAAGAGTCAATCAAGCTTGAGAAAGCATGTGACATCCTTCATGCAGAAATCTTTGTCATTAAGGAAGCAGCTAACCTGCTACAAAGAGTGGACAACACAACAAAAGTCTAAATCTATGCAGACAGCAAAGCAGCGTTGGAATTACTAGAATCAGATACAGTAAGGTCAAAGGTAGTGATGAATTGCCGTGAGACATTGCCCTGGATCAGGAAGAAGGTCGTTCTATTCTGGACATAGCTGTATTGAAGGGAACACGATGGCAGATGGACTGGCAAAATTGGGACAAGAGGACGAGGCCGCAATGGAGAACGCATCGCTAGCAAGGTTCAAACTATTGGAAGATACAGTACATATAAACATGGTAAAGCTACACAGCGACAGGTGAAGCAATAGAAACGACTGCAACACATCGAGAACTCTGTGTATAAACTTGGATATGAAAAAAACAGGGAAAAATTAACACCCTTCTGGGAGTAATCACAAGACACTGTGAAGTCGGAACCATTCTTCGAAAATGGGGCCTTGGGACTGATGGTATCTGCATGGACTATATCGACGATGATAAAACGATAGAATATATACTGTGCCACTGTCCAACTCTGAAAAAAGGACGCCCCGGAAATATTGAAGACTTGGAGAAAGCGGCCAATTAAGACATCGTGCTTTTTGTCCTCCGAGTGAAACCAAAGCGAAGCAGGAAACTGCGGGGCAGGGCATACCTGTTTATTGAGGGCAGCTTTTCGAATCATTTTCTATGCGCAATTCATACCCCCGACAACACCGAGTCATTGATTACCTATCTTGAAATAAATTATTCAATTGAATAATCAGTTCATTGTTCGTTAACTGAGCACTATGACTTTGTGGTTGTTCCGGCCATGTTCTTTATGAAAAACAAATTCCAGGTGATGAGGGTGGACATACATCATTTTCAGCATGTTTATCAATACCGCTTGTTAAACTTCGCTCAAACTATTATCAAAAAAGAAAAAGTATTCAGTCATTAGGAATATATTTTCTTGTTGAGGAATATGTTAATGAACATCAGTGAGCCAAGATAAATGCACTGTGATACCACTTCTCCTGTAACATCGACAGTTGAAGTTCTCTGGTGAAATGAGGAACGTTTTTTTGACACTTCAATGGGAAGCTAGCGATTGTCAAATTCATACATTGTTTCCAATCTTTATATATTATATATTGACCAAAGACTTTGTTTTAAAATGTTTTTCAAGTATTGGAGAAAACCATTTGAAAATGTGGCAACATGACATTGTTTTTGCTTCGTGAATAGAATCCAGTCTGAGATTTCCTAACGACAAAACAAACGAAATCTTGGATCTATTATAGTTGACCATGAAACACGATTTTTATCTAGAGCCAGCTGAGAGTGATTGAAAAACAAAAAAAAAAATCCCACATAATCCAAGGTTTGCTGTTGTTTGACGTGCATATCAATATGTAAACACAAGATGGTGGTAATCTTTTGCCAGCGTCTCACTTAACACAAGTCAGTCTGTTGATGATCGTCTCACACATTGATTACTTTGTTGGTCAACTTCCAAAATGTCCAGTTCTTCTTCCAAGCATCGTTTTATTATTTTCCGCATCTTAAACTGCCGTTTAGACATCTACCGGAATGTCCGTGGTTGATTGAAACGAATAATAATATTCTATTCAGCTGCGCGCCAGACTCAGGTATCAACGCATATTCGCATATTTTCAAGCCCCAACCAAGTGGCGGAGAATGAACCACCTCTACCTGATAAAAATTCATTTAAGGATCGAGAGCACTTCACCGTCAGCAACGACACGTGAATGTTCTTAAGAAAGTCGGTTTTTAATGAGGTTTTTGTGCTTCACTTCATTGCCGCAGATTTCGAGAAAACCTAATTGTCGAATCATCAAAGCTGCGTTTTTATTGTCTGAGTTTTTTTCATTCACCGTCATTGAAAGAGTTCCAAAATTATGTCAGAATGAATTTTCTTGAGTTGCTCTGCCTTTTCTTCAGAACATCGCGCCGTTTCCGTCCATTTTTCGTTTTGTTCTCACGCCATCTTTTTAGTTAGGTAGAAGAGCGCCACTTTCTACTATCACTGAACGCATGGATTATTTTTGCCAGGGTCTCAAAGTACATAACTCCAGGGAGTGGCGCCCGAGCTTCAAGGAAATATAATGTTTGCAGTCTTCTGGAAAATAAGCGAAAAAATGGAAAAATGTTGATGAAACGTTTTCGTCATATCAACAATTTTTCACGGATTTAATCTAACAGGTGTAAGGCTCCGAAAAAACCTTTTGAAAAGATTCAATCTATACAAGCTTCGCACACCATTACACTTGTTGTATTCCCAACCCCACTAACCTTCGCTACAAGAAACAAGCACCCTGGCGCGAGGCGTCGTTTGGCTTCGTCTACAGCGGAAGTCTTTTTACAAATTAATTTTACAAAATTCAATTTCCTCTTGTAGGTGACGCGACGAAAAATCCTGTTTTGTGAAGTTGATGGTGCGCGTTCCAGGAGTCGCGAAATGGGTTTTAAATTGTGTTCAATGAAACGCAAGCCTGAGTTATTACTTGCCGTTAAACAGGTTTTATGATTTTGATTATTTGATGTTTTGTTGGGACACTTTGCGGAGTAGTAATTGTCAGAAACCTTCCTCAATTATCTAATGTACTTTGGTCAAGAAACCAGGACAAAGCCATGCTTCTGGAAACAAAGAACAATATAAAGGCTATAGAGAAAGGGAACAAAGCCCATGTAATATACTCATCTTCCCTGTATGAATCAACAGTCTGTGTTCTCTATTTAATTTTCCAAAGTAAACGTAACTCGCTGATTAGAACGACTGTACCCAATTCAAACATGTAATCCTGATTTAAAACACACCTACAAGAGCCGTTCTTAAGCAGCGTGTCTGCACATAATTAGAGAATATTACGGAACAGTTACTGTTTCAAGTAAGTTCAAGATACACAGGAACTCGGGCTAATGAATTTAGTTAATACTGCTAATTACGATACAAGCCTAGTGTAAGTTTTCGTGCCATGCAAAATCGTTAACTTCAGGTCTTAAGATTGTTCCATGTATTCCGCTGGGCATTATTCTAGATAAACAGTAATCAAAAGATTATGCAGCAAGATGAAAGCAAAACACTGTTGACCACTTGAGTTTAGAGAGAGTCGATGAATTCCAAAAGTGGCTCTGATGTTCAACGATATCTTTAAGTGCTGAGTTATACACTATCAAACCTGACATGAATGATCATTCCGATTTTGTATGATCTCTGAAATTTAACAATACCACCTAAACCATATAAATCAAAATCCAGGAAGTAAACACAGACGGATAATTTTCAAAATGTGCAACCCAACTACAATCAAAGTCCATTCATGAAAAAACACCACAAAAATTAACGATTTGCCACACCAGTAAATCATCGTCGAATCAGAAAATTTTATTTCATAATTGCGTTGCTTTTAAATGTGGAAAAGCGCACACATATGACACCAAAATCAGATATTACTCGTATTCAAACCGCGAACGTTTTGAATAAATTTGCATTTTCCCCATTAAAATCCACACATTTTGTATGCGGAACGGTCATTTTTCATCGAAAAAATTCTGTGTTAAACAAAACCCTTCGGAGGTTTCATTGAAGCTTATTATGAAGAGGCAGGAAAAAATATTCATAAATGAACAGCAGAACGTCACAGCGCTTGTTTGATCAATTGAGATGACTTACAACTCCATTTGGGATTGATTGAAACATCTCAATGCCGTCACGCGTATTTTTCGCTAACTTATACAATATATAGATATGCTCTGTAGTTTTGTGGCGCATCCATGATTTACCTGATTTTTTTGGGTATTTCGCCACACCCTATCAAAAAACAAAGAAGATCCGGTATATTACCACTAGTTTGATTGTTTTTTGATAGGGTGTAGCGAAATACCCAAAAAAAATCAGGTAAATTATACAATATATGTCCCAGAAAGAATGGAACATACGGTAGCAGCAGATTCCTCACACAAAAATACTGCGATCGCCCCGAACTTGTCTATCCCGAAAGTGTTTATCAACAGAGATAGGTTTTTGTCATGAAATATAAAACTTGAACAGTTTTTTTCACAACTTGTGAGGATATGATAGTCATTTTATAAACGTATTTGATAACCTCGGGGAACAACGATAGACTTAATGAAAGGCGACGGCACTATAGTGAATTAGCATTACTTGGGCAAGACCGCAGAGCTCTTGAACCCACAATGATAGGTCTCTCAACAGGTCGCATGAACCTGAAGAATCAGAAGGAATGATTTAGACTTCAGGTGGTGCCTTGAAGATGAAGGAAACATCTTCCACATCCCCGGTTCTTGGTGGCATTACGATGAAATACTTCAGGAAATGGATGTGACCTAGAATAAAGGCAATTTTTGTGAATTTAACTTCTGTCCGGTTTTGATCCTGAGTGATGCTCCATTTGATTGATTTCTATGTACAGTTCAAAATTGTTTTCTGAATCATGGATCTGGATCTTCGAATTATTTTCCAGTGATCAATTTTTGAATGAGTACATAAAAGCAATATTATCAAAAACATATTTTTACTCAAATTGAACAATTTCCAGCAATAGAACATCCCACAATAATTCACTCTCACTTCGTAAAGCAGAATCTCAAAAAGACTGGAATCGGATAAAAAATCAGATAAATCTTGTTACATAAAGGTCTGTGCTTGTGACATTCGAACCAGTCCACTATAGTGCTACAAAGAGTTAAATCAGTTTTTTCCGAGTTCTCTTCCGGTCAAAAGCCGATCGTAAATTTTCCTTCATGCTAGAAGGCGGACCAGGTGAACAGCGAGAATAAAGCTGTTCCCTGCAAAATGGACAAGTAGCAACATAATTGTCTGCGTTCCGTTATTCCATTTCTTTCATCCGCTTTGCCAGATTTCATGAAACCTCGACGATCGAGCCGGAAAATATCGGATTGCTTATGGATAATTGGAGAAAAGGGATCTTGTTCAAGTACAATTTTAAAATCGTATATGAAAAATTGGATGAAGAGTCTCGAACTATTCTCTTCCCTTTTCACTTTTCGTGGTATAATAAACAGAATTCTTGCATTATTCCTTTTATAACTTTGCGGAGCTTCAGCACTTTGACTGTTCTTTGGAGATACCTATATGTTACTTATGGCCCCTGAGTATTCTCTGTTAAGTTAATCTCCTTTTGCCTCAACTTTCACTTTGGGCACTGCACTATATTAAACTGTATACAGGTGGAAAGTAAATTTTAATTGCCTCATCGATTCATAAAAGCTTTACCTGGCCTGGTACAAAATGACATCATAATATTTCTACAAGTTATGCAATATTATGTTGACGTTTTAAAATAAAATGTTTGTCCAAATCTAGATCATCCAGTTTTCCTCTAGAGCTGTTCAACATCACACAGAATCTCAACTAAATAAAACAATATCTCAGGATTTGGCTTTTATGAACTATTCCGAAAACCAAGATTAAGGTTTATCCCAGAAAACCCAGCAAAAAGGCCACGAGCGGGCGTCGAAGAAAATTCCGTTTTAAGGATTTTCATCCGCAACAAAGGAAAAAAGCACCGAGGATTTGCATGCTATTCGGTTTTCCGAGAAAATAAAACGGGTTTATTTTTATCATAATTTGTACCTTTGGTTTTGTGGCCGCTGTTTCGTGATTCGGCTATTTATTGAGGAAAAATTTGTTGCTTTGTGAAAAAACTCTAATTGTGTCATGTCGCAATATTTGTTATGTGGATGTTGTGTGTTTGTGGGATTCACAGTAGTTTTGTTAAGATTTGTTAGTAAGGGCAAACACTTGGTTGATTTGCATGAACAGGTTTAATAAAATAAGAGTGTAAATAAAATAATTCAATATCCATTATCAGTCACAGATTTCCGGAACAGTGAAGAAAACGATTATGTTTGCAGGCAATGCACGATTTACATTACTGCATATTACTATTGGCTGCGCTTCTGATTACATTGGGGTAGAATTCCTGCAAGACATTCCCGAAATGTGCGATGGGATTGGTTCTAGATATTGCCATGCATATAGATTCAACGTTGATGATAACTCAGTTGAAAAAAGTCTGTTTTATGTATATTTCATACTGCAATGAAAAATAATCATTATGTCTCGTCTGCAAGCCAGCAGATGTCACCAACAAGAAATAGATTTTTTCTACTGTTGGCCAGTGTTCAATTAAGTTAAAGTAGTCCTTTTCAGATCCCAACTTTTTACCATCACTTGATGCCTGATGGACCACATAGATCCAGAGGGTGGCGCCCGAGTTTTTGGAAAATACAATTGACCAACCTTTGTTTTTTCAGTTTGATCTAGAGTTTCTGATAAAACAATTTCAAGAGGTTGCCAAGGTTCGCGCAGGACTTCTCACTCAGGTCAACGTGACTAGAATGGTTATGATGGGAAAATTATTCTGAGAATATTATGATTTTCTGTGGAAGATTTTTTTATGTTGACGTTAGAGTTTTGACGGTATTGGTTGACATGAAATTTACTATTCAGTACATCTGAAGAAAAATGTCTTTGGTAACGCAGACACTGTGAGATGGCTCAGCTTGGTTTAAAGCAATATCAAACATTCACAAAATTTTGGAACATTAATTTAAACTTCTGAAAAACTGACAATCATATTTTGATCAGTTATGTGGAATATCAAACAAACGCGCAACGACAGCTGAAATAAATATTATATAAATCAATTACACAGTTGATTAATATTTGGAGTAAAGTTATGATATGTTTTTGATAAATGCGTGTCTATTCCAATTTACTTTTTCACCATTTTTATTCCGATATAGACCGTCAAAATCGATGATTTTGTTTGGCGAATGTTATGAATTGAATTAAATGTGAAAATCATATATAATCACAATTTGATTCAAACAAATATCACAAAATCAATACACAGACAGCAAAGTGAATATTCTAGTTCCTCCATCAACCGAACGCAATCTATATAATGATTATCGAAAACGCTCCTTTTCACTGGGTCCGATTTTCTCAGTCGGCACAACAGCCTATACATTGTGGCAAGAAAAGGTTTTATTTCCGCTTCCGTAGCCAGATAATATGAAGTTTTTGTACCCGTGAGGCAACACTTATCCAGAGAAACATCGAATAGATTGGGAAAAGTGTTTTGGTGAGCGAATTAAAGACGCAGCTGAGCCGACTTCATTAGGGAGTGATCCATTAAGGATTACTAGGATTAAATAGAAGGTAGGAGAGGGACTGAGGTCTCTCAGGTGATTTGAAATGAGAAGTTACGACGAAGGTTTCTTGAACAACACAACTTATTGTATAAGTTCGGTGCAGCTTCAGAAATTTCTCCATTACCAGTCTATAAGTGGGCTAAAGTGAAATTATTGAATATCAATATGACCCAAACCTCAACTCCTCTGCCATCCTGAAACCATTTCATATAAAATGATTGATTCTTTTCTTCAGCCATACGGACGTTTTTACGAGATGTCGTGAACACAAATATTCACTCGACACAAAAAAAGAATGTAAGATGTTACAATGGCGGAAAAATTCTTTGATATTTATTTTCGTTTTATGACGAAAAGCCTTTGAAATCGGTTTATAGGTAGAGGTATTGTGCCGCGTAGAATGCAAATAACAGACATTTTCTTTCAGAATGCGAAATCGCGAAAATCGTTTTGGTATTGCTTGTGAAACGATTCCATGCGAGTGCAAATTCAATAAGATTCAGCTTTAGACGTTGCTGTTTTAGAAACACAGCTATTTGTAATCGGTAATAAATATCGATATACTGGGGTGGTTTTAAGAGTTTCCGTGAACATCATAGCAATCTTAATTTTGCAGTTAAGTTTTGGACAACTTTTACATGAAACCATTGGAGGAAATATTGGAGATATGTTTGCAGCCTCCATGACTCCATGAACACTCACTAGAAACCAGTCCTCATTGATTAAATATGGAACTATTAACACTTGATCCTGATAGGATCCTGGACAAAATGATCAAGAACACTTTGCTACCAGCGACGTCCGTATCAGCCACACCAAAACTTTGCTCCGTACCCCCGTTCCTGACTATTTTATTTCTTGATTCCAACTGAATACCTCGCCGGTTTTTTCTTCAAAATTTTCTGAAGTTTACCGCGTAACTTTTTTTTTATAAACAGGAAACCATAATTTTTTCTCATATCCCAGTGAATTTTTCGAGGCTGGATCTGTTTTTCCGGTGGCGTATGTTATCGGGTAGGGCAGGGCTGTTTTTGAAAATCCTCTTCTTTCTTACCAAATCTGGCGTACATCGCAGATAAAGTGGCACCGTAAAAATCAATCCTGGGAGATATTGATTTAAGTTAAATCTTCAAAACCGCGATTTTGATTCCGTTAAATATTGATGAAGTATTCTGGAGTTGCATCGGTTATATTTATCCAGAATACCGCGCCGTTTCCATCCCTTTATGTTTCATTTTCATGCCGTCATCAGATTTTTCCGTCCACGCTATCCACTTTTTGAACTGTATTTTACAAATTCAACCGCTGTTATTCACGGCTTCGTCCGGAGATGGCCTTTTTCGACTTTCTGGTTTGAGTGTGTTCGAGTTCCTGAACATCCGAACTATTGAACAGATATTTCCGACGCCAGTGTTTAAATCGCCTTCATTTTGGGGTTGAAGGTCAGGGGTATTTTCATAATGCGACAGAAATATCAACTCCACTGTCTAAATGCTGCCCGATAGATCCTCGACCACACAAATCCGGAGGGTGGCGCCCGAGTAACAAAAAAACTTGATATCGTATGTACAAGTCTCGCATGAATTCGAAAGTTTTAAGCACTTAAGAAGGTTGCTATCGTCAGGCCATCAGATCAAGATTTACCAGAAGCAAATAACTGATCCTGATTTTATATTGAAAATAAGCTGATAAGGGCAAACGGAAATCTCTATATCAGCATAGTTGAAGAATTCCCATCCACGTGGCTCTCGAATTTGATTGTACTCCGTTTTTATAGGTAGAATGGATGCCGATACGTTCTGTACAAAGCTTCGACGTCAACCTATTCTATGAATCTTTGACGGACAAAATGAGCTGCATAGATAAAGCATACAAAACAGTCTACCCACAGTTTCCGAACAACAAGATATTTAACGGATAAACCACCTATATCTTCTTTATTCGATTTTTAAACGATCTATTTAACCTTGTTAAATCCATAAGATATGGATATCCTCAGGAAAGTTGATAGATATGAGTGCGAATAAATAAATATAAAGTCCCCGATCAATCAAGCACGACTCACTGAAACCTTAAAGTCACTCTACATCATTTTCGACATGATCTAGACTCACTGGCTCACACCCAGAAAATCTTTCTACAACTCTGTCACCCTTGAGATATGACTCATTAACAGAATTATGCGAAACTGTAAAAAAAGACCCAAGACTATCGTGTTGGCCAAACCTCAATTTACTTTGAATAAATTGCATTTGGTCGCGTACTCTTCATTTTCACTATCTAATTACTATTTGCAATTATGTCGTTGAAAAACATTTCAGTGTTTACCGGAACGAGAACGGTGCTCAATTTTGAATGTGGTGTCGCTGTTTTTTGCAGATTAGAGCAGAATTGGATTTTTTAAACTTATTATTAGTTTCTTGACCGGATCTAGTCGGAAATTTCGTTTACATCCTCTTTTTTAATTACTTTTTTTCACTTTCTATAAGATGTGTATCATTCATTGTGAAATTGTGGTTTTGTGTTGAATTATATAATTTATAGACTTGAATCGATAATCAAAGGGTCTTGACAGTATTGGACTGAGAATGGAGTATCCAGGCACCACCATAAACAACAATAACAATAACGTGGAGATAATGGTACGTAAAGTTGTAAGCATGCTGGAACATTAAAAGATCATCTAAAGATCTAATTCACTACGTCCACAATAACCCTTTGTCAAGGTATTATCGCTAAATTTCAAGAGGGATTTTTCTCATGCAAATAAAGATTTGGAGAATCAATATTTTAATCTAATGGAGTGTAAAATTGAAAAAAGGGGAATTACAATGAGTATCTAAAACGTGTTTTGACTGTATAATGTTGCTAATACCCTTTTTCAACAAGAATTTCAAAAATTGGAATATTTGATTCAAGCCATTGTGCCAAAAATACGAAAACATCAATTTACTTACAGACTTGGAAATGGAATAGGCAAAGCAACCAAGGCTTTGGGCCGAATAAAGCAACTTCAATTCAATTAAATTATTCAAGCCATATTCCCGATTTTGATCCTGATGATGCGCCTATGAGCCTATTATGACCACAATTATTGATATGTTGGATAGAAGTTTGGTACAGAGCTGTAATTGGTCAGTGGCGTCCACATGAAAACGATGACAGCATGACACCACCAACAGAAAAATACAACTTTAATACTTTCAAATTCGCTTCATTAAATGATGATATTTGGCACCTCTTGATCCTCCTTTGATCTGTGGGAGAAAACATGGAAATCCCAGCTGAGGGTTGAGGAGAGGATATCAGTTGAAGGTGCGATCCTTGACCCTGTGACAGGAGGACTGGTCCATTGGACCTTGAAGGGTGAAGAATCACACCCCAGCATGTGCAATTTGTGTACTGAGGGGGGTCCTGGAGGCATAAAGGTAAGTAACACATGACATCACAACCGACTTGCGATCAAGTGCCACTTTGCCCTCATAAAATGCACTGATTCATTGCTCGTTACTCAGTTGTATTTGTAACTTTGCTTAGATAGCATTTTATTGTTTTGTCGGATTATTATGCATCGATTTGTCGTGTTAAGAATACTGTGTGTGAGTGAAATCCGGGATTTGAAATTGATCTTGGAATTTTCGAGTTTTTCTAATCTCCACTAAACACCTACACTTTGACTGTAGATTTCTATTCTTTTAAAGCGGAACTTCTTTTCCCAAACAAATGTCGAGACCAAATGCACATTGACTTAGTTAAAAGTACACCAAATTGATGTCCATTACCGGTAAGTGATCACCACGCATTTACAAAACTGAGTAAACAAAATAATGTGACGGTTATGTGTTTTGTGTGGCAATAAAACGTAAGTGAATAAAATCAGAATTACACTATTAATTATGGCTTGAACTTCGAGTAAATATACAGTGTGTCGCAGATGAGATTAATACACCCCTGTATTTTCCTTATTTGAAGAAGTCGGGGTACGAAATTTTGTAAAGTCATACAGACTGATGGACTCCACTTTTTATGATGTATAACTGAGATTTGATGTCTAAACCCCGCTTGCTGAGAGTCTTCAATTCTCGATATTTTACTTCGTGTCAGAGATATCACAGACAGTTACAGGAGAAAGTTGTTCTGAATTGTATTAACCCAGAATACCAAGTTTCAAGACCAAATTTTGATTTATATCTTCATATTTTCCTTAGATTGAATCACTGTCCTAATAAGTGACCACTACGCGTTCACAGAAATGAGTGAATGAAATATTGTGACGGTTATGTGTTGGGTGTGGCGATGAAACATAAGTCTATGGAAATCAAAATTACAATATCAATTATTATAGCTTCAGCTTTCAGTGTATAAGATATATAAGATGAATACACCCCTGTATTTTCTTTTTTCGAAGAGGTGGGGTCCAAAATTTTGTACAGTCATACAGACTGATGAGCTCCACTATTTATGATATATAAGTGAAATTTGATGTCTGGACCCCGCCAACAACGTCTTCGCAAAGAAGGCCAATTCTAGATATTTTGCTTTGCATCGGAGATATTGGAAAAAGTTACTGGCAAAAGTTGTTCTAAATTGTATTCCAACCCCACACCAACAAGTGTGTCGGGCATAAGCTATAATTAGCGATTATCGTGATCCACTTGATGTCTCCCAAACGATAAAATGGTAACTGTAATAGGCCCGAAAAGCAAAAATATCAGATAGGCAAGGGAGTTCGGAGTTAATCTTACAGCGGATGTAAGACGGCCTAGCACGTGTTGCGGTTAAAACTGAATTTCAACGGAATTTCAACACTTGGAACAGCTACCAAAACTAAAGCTGCCACCAAAGCCTCATTAAAACGAGAAAATCCCTTAGGAGATCGGCGAAATAAGCCACGAGGTATCGTACCACAGTTCAAGAACAAAAAACGAGAACCCAGAGTACCAAACAACGTTGCACAAGTTCATCCCAACTCGACCGCATCGAGCTACTCTGGAGTGATCGCTGGACGAAAGATGTATCAGTGAGATGGTTACTTACAAATTATTCAAATATAATAATTCGCACACTTGAAAATACTTAAACCTTAATTTTCAATCAACAACTATACATTCACTTATAAACCAAATCCCAACAATGCTACCATATTAAACTAAAAATTCACAACATAACGCTATGAATTTTCGGACCTTGACAGTTTCATTGGCGCCCGAGCAGGGACGTCAAACTAACGAGGATACTAAACTTCTGTTGTTGAAGTATCTCACAATACAGTGAGGCTGCTCCTGTAGGTCACCCCGGATTTCCTATCCGATGTTAAACGGAAGGTTGTTACAGAGCCATTTCATGCCAGAATCGTCAATCAGGCAGCATGACATCAATCACAAGAAACATCTACTGCACATTAACCCAGACTAGGGTTATATGTGTTGAGAGTAACCCAGACTATTTGGGATGAAGCCGATATAGTACGGCGCAACTGACACAAATAATGTCAATTAACAATTATTATTTTGCAAACATTGACTATTCTCTATCTGTGCGATCTATTTATACCTACGAAGAAATCGTATTCCTTAGCTGAAACGTACACATTGTAAAACTAAAAAAAAAACCATCCATCCATGTATTGAAAAATAGTGTTGAATAACTCAGATCGCAATGAAACTCACTCCATGAAATTCCGACTACATTTTCACAAGCCCCACGAAGAGCTCAAAAATGTCTCGAGATTGCATTTAGATCCGATGTCTTGACATTTGACACGAACATTTTGTACTCGGGCATCTGAAAAGCCTTTTTTGTACATCGAGATGTCTTTTGTGTTATTCCGGGGTATTATGTTACGGCGTTTCTGAAGGCGAGACATTTACCAGGGTTGGAACGAGTTAGAATGTCAAATTCTCGGAATAGTAAATACTTTGACTCTTGAGCGGAAATGGAACTGTTTGAAACAAATAATCCAAAAGTTTTGATCTACAAGGAAAAGAATATCCGATGTCCCGTTTGGTCGACAAAATGGAAGTTTCTCGCATTTTAACTCAGACAGCTAAAATTTCAAACTGGAAACTTGAGAAGAAATAAATCGAAAACCTTTGCGACTTGCGCCAGCTGACGAATACTTTTCATTTGAAATTCTTAGCTGTTGGATTAAATTCTCTGGGTGTTCTATTGCTTATTTGAAAACGCCTTATTGTTTACATCAACAAGTGAATTTGGATTAAGAATATCGTCCCTGAATTAAACTGGGTGAAAAATGATTCGCCGAATTTGAAAGACCTTTACATTACCATCCCAAGCGTCAAAATCTTTTCCTCTTTGAAAAGATACTCTCCACTCATAATCTGTAGAAATTGAGTCATAAAATGGAAAATTCATATTCAAACGCGCATCAAAGGACTCTTTATAAGACGTGCTCAATGATAATAGCCTACTGTCGAATTGGGAATTTCCATTACCGCTTAAATAAAACGTCGTGAAGGGTGGGTCTCTTTTTCTTGCTCTTGGTTGTTTGTTATAGAAAATGGTAATTGTATGTATGCCAGAGTGAAAAAAAGCGATTCTCCATATTATATTGCTCATTTATCCTACCAATGGAAATAAATAAGTAACAAAATCCTTTGAAGCAAAATGTATATCATGATCACATGAGTTGTGAAAGAGATTTTAGGTAATATTTTTTTTCTCAACTCAATTTTGCATGGATCTATAGATTTTTTATGTGTATGTTCGCCTAATCATCACTCCGCATAAGCAGAAATTCAAGCGTTTGTTTGTTTATCTATAACATAATCATTCGTCAAAATATGCTTGGATTCCACATTGCCGATGAGCATTGTTGATGTTTACGAACATAAACTGATTTGCTGACTCAACTGAAAACAAATCATAGGCAGAAATTGCCGATTAAGTCAACTATATTTGTGATGGAGAATGTATTTTCTATCCCGTCAATTCTGCAAAAAAAACTCCTTTCAATATCTAAGTATTCCAGCACATGTTACGGAAGGATTCTTCTCGATAAGCTCTCAACATTCGAATCATTTTGAATGCAAATGAGATTTTTCCTATCCTTATCGTATAAAAAATGGCCCCGCAGTCCCTAAATTTAATAAAAAAATCGCATCCTGCCACTTCTAATACGAAAGAAAAATGTCGCATCCTCTCCATCAAAAATCCAAAATATTAAATCCAATTGAAAACAGGCACAAAAGGCATTGATCCTTTTCCACCCTCTTCGTATGAAAATTTCTCGGTGAAAGTGTCACAAAAAAGGACGATTTGACCCTTTTCCATGACATTTCATGGTAATGGGAAAATGGAGTTAGGAGTTAGTAGAGAGTGCCTTAACGGGTAAGTCTGTCTTGAATCTTCAATATCTGAAAACTACATTAAATCTGGCACTATTCATTTATGCAAATGCTTTTCATGGACCTTTATAAATTCAATAAATCATCAATATGTATAATACAATCTACTGGACAGGCCAACTTTTTTTGAAGCAAGCATGACAAATTTCCAACCGCCTAGCCCAGTAACCTTTGATCATATTTCACTCATAAGTGATGCTGTTTCGCAGAACGCTGGACCCAATTTAACAGTCACGGCACGCGAAATTTATGATCAAGAAAATGGTTACGGCGATTGGATTTTTTGGAGATATGAAAATTGAAACATTTTATAAATTCTATGGTTTTGTTTTCATTTTCTTAAACCATTTTCCAACTTTCATCAAAACATCGTTGTCGTGTAAGAAAATACAAATTATAGACGCTTGGTTATCATGATAAGAAAATACACTTTTTTTTTCATATTTAATAACTAATTGTTGGATGATTAAATCTCTGATCTTATTGTAATTGATAAAAATATTTTTCTCAAAGTTTTGAGTTCCAATCACTTCTATTATAATCTTGGTGAATCTTGTGAATGTTGCACCATTTTCCTTCAGAGCACCGCGCCGTTTCCGTCCATTCTTCGCTTTATTTCCACACAGTCTTCTCCGCATACCAGACCGACCACTTTTCCAAATACTGTTTATCATGATTTCCGTCTTATTTTCGCCAAGCACTACAAACAACTATTTTTCACCATTATCAAGTACGATTTTCCTCAAATATTTTGTTGGACATTTTAACCATTTTTGTACGCACCACTCTTTTCCTGAGCCCGTGAAAATCTATTACTTTGTATTTTTTTTCTTTCATCCACCATATTATGTGGTTGGAAGTCCGTTAATTCCCTGGCCAGTAAACCAGTCGTTGCAACTATCAAGAAATAGATTGATTTTTTTCCGTTGCCCAAATTTGAGAAGCCAAAAGTTGAAAGTCTTTCCATAAAGCAACAGAAAAATCACTGATCGACTGGATTATTTTTTCCACTGTGGAGCTGTGGAGCTGTGGAGCTGTGGAGCTGTGGTACCTTCTACGATACAAATCCGGGAGGTGGCGTCCGAGTAAAAAAACATATTTTTTCCACCCCCATGAAAGCTTTGAAAAAAGCGTGTCACATGGCCTGTTTTAACATCGGAAAACTTTCAAATAATCCAATGACACATCCTGTCTCTTCAAACTTCGAGGAGTGTTTAGTAATCGCGGTGGCGTGATCATTGGGATGACGAGACTGTTCTCGGGAAACTCTTCTCTACCCAACCCAAGATCAGTGATTTTTCCGGAGATCTTACCGCTGGCGAGATCACTGTGGAGTGGATTGTCTCACTGGAATTTTCCCTGATCTCTTTTTCCCGTTTCTGGGGTTCGTTCATGACATGCGACTAGTTACATTACAAACATGCTACCCACATAACATGCTACCCACATAACCTTTGCAAACATGACAACCGGGTTGCCATGGTTGTATAGGTTTTAATGTGAGTATCATGTTTACTCGTCGCATGCTACTTTGGTGTAAAAGTTGCCTTAGGTGAACCGAACACTACGCAGGAAAAGATGATTTCCATTAGTTTTCCAAACCACGTTATTTATAGTGTGGGTAAGTCATTTTTAATCACCATGATATTTTCGCAAAAGTAATTAAAGACATTTTCTGAAGTGACACAGTTTTTTCCTCAGAACACCGCGCCGTTTCCGTCCGCTTCTCATGTTATTGCCACACAGTCTTTTCCGCGTACCCAACGGCTTTTTCAAAAACCGTGTTTTCTGCTCAATTTTTGCCCCTTTATTCTCGAACACCAAGCGGTTCGACGTATTTTCGTTCCGCTCTTTAAACAATAAAAAAAATCACCCTTTCATGTACTGTTTTTCTCTAGTTATTTCTTAGACATTTTTAACGTTTTTTTTTTCTTGAAACCTCGCTCGCACCATTTTTCTACCAGAACCGTATAAAGTTGCTAATCCGTTAATTTTCTGGTCTGAAACCATATATTTACTTTTACTGTCAGGAAAGCATCGGAAACATCACTGAACACCTGAATAATTTTCTTAACAGTCCAAAAACACCCGATAGGCGCTATTGTGGGTCCTCTGCCACAAAAGTCCAGAGCGTGGCGCCCGAATTTTGAGAAAAAATGCAATTTTCCAACCCCCTATAAATATCTGAAAAATCCAATTCACTAACATGAGAACATTGAAAATCAGATGACCAAATCAACATGAGAAGCCGATGTGTGAAGGATAGCTCAAAAGTTCTTATGTCGAATTCAAGTCCTCTGGCCCAGCAGGAATTGGTAGTCTGAAAAAGAGGAGTGATCGCGGTCGCGTACCGTTAGTGTGATCTCTGACTTATGGTAGACAACACGGGATTTGCGAAAAGGTCCAGAGGTAAGTAACAAGAAAATTTATCCTCAAACTAGTCTTTTCATACAAGACAAACTTCGATATCAGTTCTAAGAAGCACAAATAATGAGGTGAGAAGACCTTGAACCAGGCATCAATTTCCGGAAATTATTACTTATGAATTATCCATCAAACAAGACTGCGGCAATAAATCTCTTTTTTGCAATCGCGCCCGAAATATTACACCTCATTACGTCTACAACTTCGACAATGAACAGAAACTCCACACTTCAACAAATGGACCAACCCAGGCCAAATGTGCCACCTTTTTGCGAACTTTCATCTACTTCTAATATCGCTACTTTTTCTTCTGGCCACTTTGGACACATTATTAACTGCAATATGTTCGCCAAAGCTATTTGGGTCGAGAATGTGGCTGAGGCAATATTGTTTGAGATGACTGATGAGCTGTGTGGAATTAATGGACGTGTGAAGGGTGAAACAGAGATAACGATTTTGGACTACTTTCTTGATGAGTTTGTCCATTGAGTTTTTCAATCGCATGGATTCATAGAAAATTGATGCACTATGTTGAACAGGAAATTTTGATTTTATACGATACAATTCAATTTGACTAAATGTTTCAGTCTCGCCAGCTTGAGAAAATATCTCTTGAATATTCAGACGGCTTTCTCAACAACGTGTATCAATATCTCTTGCACTGTCGATTCTTTCGTATTGTGTTCGATCTCAATTTTGCCAGCTGCCTGCATACGGAATGCTTTTTCATACACCGCTGCACTATTCAAATATAATTTCAAACCAGTTTTGCCCTGGTTTGTGATTTAATATGATGATGATGCTTTGGTGATGAGAATCTTTGTATTTCCAAATCAGTGATCAAGTCAAATTGCAGTTCTATTCAGCATATTATGACTATTGGGAAAATGTCAATCATATTCTACAAAGTTATGAAAAATCATAAGCCCTAAAATAATGTACAGTCAAATAAATCCTTTCTCTCTTTACAGAATTCAAACTTGGCAAAATATCCTCTCACTTAACACAAAATGGAGCATTTCTCAAAGTTAACAGTAGCTCTGTGCGCGGAGAGCATGTCTAAATGCTTATTAGCCTACACGTATGTCGTTTTGGAACTCTTGACGTCCCGTGTATATCAAGAACTGTAATAAAACGAGATCTTATCTCTGGCTTGCAGGCAGACACGTCGTTATATATCCATTAAGGAACAATTTGATAAAGGTGACAAGATCTTTATGGGGCATTCTCTGGATTGCTTGTTCAACTGGATTGAATTTAGAATAAACAAATGTATTTAGACTCCGTCAATATAAAAAATCAGCAATCTTTATTTGCAAGTTATTATTCAGTCAATATAATCATCAATCTATTTCAATTCTGAAATTTTCCTGATATTAGCATTCTCCCAATTAAGTTAACAAAAAGCGATGACTATAAATTCTACTTACCGCTTCGCTGAACTCTCGACTGATAATTTTCTCGAAATAGTTCTGAGCTTACCTGAAAATAAAAATAAAGTTCTTGATCAATAGAACTTTACAGAAATATATTGAGAAATTCTTTTGATGTTGAGGTTTCTATAAGACAAATTCAAGTACTTTGTAGAATGTATCAAAATCACTCAAGGCACTGATGACAAAAGCGAAAAACAGCCCTTTTCTTAAATGCGATCCGTGCGCAGCGACAATGAGATGAGTTCCACTATCTGTTTCCCTTTGTGTGATTTAAAACCTTCCATTATGAGTCTCAAAAGTCCCCGGAGATAACTTATTATGTAGCATGAGAAGTGAATTGAGTTGAAAGTGGAGAACAGCACGTTTTCAAATTGGACTGCCACTGTGAAATATCAGATTTTTCGTTATGCGAAAATGCATGTTGAAGGATGAGTAAGGATATTACATAACGTTTTGACTATTATTCTGAAAAAGATTATATTTTGCTTTGGTTTCAATTACAGTATACATAAGATTATGTACGAGCGAATTTTGGTATTGACTGATTTTAAATAAAAGATAATTGGACATTCTGTCATAGATTTTCACGTGAGTGGGTGGTTTAGTGACTGGCCAGATAATGAAGAGGAAGGATAGCTGAAGATGATAGATTTGGGCAAAGTGGATGCTCAATCTATTGATGGTATCCCTAAAGCTAGACCATCAATGAATTGAGCATTAACTTTGCCCAAATCTATCATTGACTGCTCCCCTACCACTTCTTCTTCACTTGATAGATCTTTACAAATACATGTTACTGATGAGCTCCAGTTTTAGTTCCTCATAACTTGATCAAAGGAAAAAGGGGATTTAATGAAAGAAACGAACCTAGTTGACCCATCGTCTATCCGGGACCAAAAGGTCACCGTGACTCGATTGGACTTTTTGGAGAAAAAAGAAGTCAGGGTTAACTAGGACGACTTAGTAATGAAAAGGATCTTGGGCCAGTTGGCTCATCGGAAACTCTGGCAGACACTGGTGAAGTTGAACCCAAAGCTGACTATGGAAAGCCAGGAGATTGTGCCCCCAAGAATACGTTGATTTGATAAGAGTACCGGTGCAATCGGTCAACAAGGAGAATCGGCTTTTCATGGATGCCCGGGCACACCAGACCAATAGAGTGATCAGGAAATAATTGATCTATTATAAAGGTTCACATGTGCATCTAGTAATACCTAGACTTCCAGGTTCTAGAGATGATAAAGGGAACATTGGTCCCATGGGTTTCCCTGATGAACATGGAAGAGACGGTGCTGAGGGTTTACGAGGACTCACTGGAACAAAACATTTCCAAAAGAAAACAAGGCATATCGTGAAAAACTCGTTCCGGTTCACCAGGTTCAATGGAATATCAAAGATAGTAGGGCTCACCCAGACCACCCGGAAAAACTGGAAATCGCGAAAATGATGGTTTTCCGGGACAGCAAAGAGATAAGGGCGACACGGGAATTCCCGAGTAGAATGGATTGAGGAATGGACAGGGATTAGGACCATCAGGTATAGCTAGACTTCCGGAAACACCAGTTCCACACGGACCCAAAGGATCACCTGGTCCAAAGAGAGGCTCTGGAAAACCTGGTTTATCAAGACTCCTTGAACCCAAAGGCGACAAAGAAGATGATACCAGAATTAAAAGGAAAAATGAGTAACCCTGCATAACCGGGAAGCCCAGGATGATATGTTCATCCGGAACAAAGAGGACTTGAAGGGGATGAAGAATACCCTGGTCTCCGGTGAGGAAGGCTTCCCGAACGAAAAAGAAAACATTGGAGCATTTGGAAGACCATGTTCATAAAGGATTACCAGGAATAACAGGCTGGAAGGGATATGATGGTTCACATGGAAGAAAGAACCTTGAGCTACATTCGAAAAAAGAGAACAGGGACTACCCGGAAAACCATGAATATGAGGAGCTGATGGTTTACGAGGTGACCAGGCTTACCCAGTAAATATAGCACACAGGTCTTCCAGAAGAGATAATTCCTAGATACCCGGCGCATCCACCAAATGTCACAATAGGGATTTGTGGGGTCTTCGACTGATGACGTTATCGTCCGCATAGGCCAAGAAACTGGTGTGAGTGGACTTTGGCCAAGAATTTGTAAAGCAGCAGCCTCGGCAGCAGCGGTGCTCCTGCAGTGATTGTCCTTCCGAGTGTGGTTGTCTTGTGTAACCTGGAAGGATTGGTTAAGCAGTAAGTATGATATCAACCTTCTCAGGTTCGAGAACTTGGATACTTTGAAGTCTATAAATTCCCTCCCAGGATTTATTTCCCCGCGATATTTTGGAAAGAGGTTAAAAAAGAGATGAGCCTCCAACATCATCGCAAGGTACGCCCAAGCTGTCATGTGCTATTTTCCGTATCGCCATCTTCTCGAGTTCCACGAAACTTAAGACACATCAGCGCCTCTTGTGGCTTCGAAACAAAGCTTTCACTTTGGCTTGCCAACTTGGTAATTGACAATTCCATATTCACAAGTGGAGCAAAATAATATAAGAATGAAACGCCAGCTGAAACATAGTTCAGACGTTTTCCAAATAATAATTACAACACCATTCTTCTTCAATCAATCATCATTAATCACGCCAGTCAACTGCACATCCAAACCGTACAGTTCCACTTCCAACTGAAGACAAATGGAATCCTGGCTACTTGAGCCGTTGCAGCCAAAAACACAGTCCTATCCCACTGACAAAAAACCAATCGTTTCCGGCATAAGGAACGATGTAAATGTCAGCCCTTTCCGGCTATTGGCTAACGACATATTAAATGACGATTTTCATTTGTCACGAGAAGAGAGTCTCGACAGAATCATTACTAGGAAGTGCAGAGACCCGTGTAACCCGAGGTCAGGAAATAAGGGCCAACTTTTTTTTGCAACACAAAAGAAGTATCATTGTCTTAGGTGGCCACGGAGGGTATAATTGGAAATCTCTAATGAGTCTTCTTTCTATGAGCCTCTTTTGTGAATTTTCTGGATGATTAAAAAGTGACAATCGTTAACTAACCAGTTGTGAAGAGTTCATAGTTAGAATTATATTTCATTATTGTAACCCTAACTGCTATGAAACTGATATTTCTGAAATCAGAAATCGATTAAAGCAGCAGACGGTATCAATCTATCAAATAGAGGAAAGTTTGGGAGTGTGGTGATTAATTTACGAACTTGATTAACTCTCCAGTCATTCAAAACATACTCCATCATAATATGTATGTCCATGAATCTATGTGATTTATTAGCAATTAACAAGTTATGTTGAGCATCAGCCCTTATAAAATATTAATCCCATACGCAATCAACAAATATGGCTATTTTATATTATAAATTATACTACTATGATGGGAAGTTATTTATTCGATAACGTATCGATTCAATGCGGCAGAACACTGATTCAAACAATTGAAAAATCATTACAAATTAACTAACTTTATTTGGACCACTGGATGGAATAAGCATTCTTGTCTGAATATCATGTGAAATTATTACCTGGTTCGAATAGAACGGTTCACTGGGATTTCAATAATTCGATTGACTCTGTTTCGATTGATGGGAAATGTGAATTTGCTTGAATGCATTCTGAGCTAGGCATTGAACCATAAGATCATATCCTCCTGTATAGCAAGATAATGTAATGAGGTACATCGCATTATTGTTAATAAATTATAGTGTTTATCATGTTGCGAATATTGCGGACATCAAATCTAGTGAGAAAGTTTCTCAAAACATATATCCGCAATTCCCCACACATGACAAACCTATTTCAAATTGGATTTTGTCATTTCAAAACTTCCCTAGATACCAAATTTTTGTCAAATATCAAAATCAGTCTAAAAGTTTACCATCAAATCAAATTAAATATAATATTATTCCATCTCTGTCCCTTATTAAAATACTATTTTCCAAATAATAAGAGAAAAGCTTATACTTATAACTAGATTTTGTCAAAAATTTTTTGTTCGATGATAACTATCTATCATAACTATCTCTATGCTCATATTAATTAAATAGATATAAAAAAAAGTTAATTTTGGAAAAAGCATTGCACGAAACCTCTTACCTAAATTTCTTCAGAATTTGGCTTTTTTATGCTGTTTTTAAATGTATTTGTTATCTTTTTACCTGATCGGATCAATTTCATATCTCTTTGTCTGTGTCTGATTCGATCAATCTAGTGTTTTTTTTTTCACTTTTAAATGCCTCATTATTCGTTTTTTAGGTCAACTATTATCATTTTTACATTTTAGCAGCTTTTTATTGGCTTATGACTGGTTTTCGACATTTTTGATTTACGAGTAAAGGAATTTCAGTTTGTTCTAATGTTGATGTCATGATTTTTCTATGCGTTCTGATTAATGGTAAATTCACGATTTTCATTTGATTTCTGAAAACTCAATTCTCTTGTCTTTTAAACTTAGTTTTTTTGTGTGCACCTCTCTTTTGTAAAACGTTCTATGCGTAAGCAATCTGTTCAGTGGATTTGATTCTACTTTTTAGGTGTAGCATTTTCTTTATTCAATTAGTTTTTTCTCTTTAATGAATACTCTCGGAGTTAATTTTTTTGATTGTGTTTCTCTTATTTATAATAATTTTGTTTTTAACTCTTGAAAATACTTTTTTTGTTCTTGGTTGAGTCTGTTCACTTTTCGAATCATATTTTGTTTGGGTTTATTTTCATACAATTTTCCTTTTTGGTAAACTTTGTCATAGTATATTTTTCCTATTATTTCTATTTTGTTCTGTTTGATTTATTTATGTTTATTCATCTTTGTTATTGTTTAATTTCTGGAGACAATTTCTATTTTCTCATATTCAAAGACCCTACCCTCATTTTGTGGTTCACTTTTTCATTTTAAGGGTATATTTTAATATATTCTCTTATTTATAATTGTGTTTAAAACTCTTGAATATACTTCTTCTGCTGTTTCGATTGAGTTTTTTTACTTTCCAAATAATAATAATAATAATAATAATAATACTAATAATAATGATAATAATAATAATAATATTTATTCCTTGTCATATAAATACATTTTCAGCTAAAAATTGTCTTGAGCATCTTTGTTTCTAATTTTTCACTTTAAATTATCTTCCACATCTTTTGATTTTATTTTGACACGTGAGTTATTTTTTTCAAGTGAAATCATTTTTATTTTTATGTTTTTTGAAGTTTGTACTTTCACTCTATGGATTGAGATTTTAACTTGATTTTCATATATTTAAGGTTTTATTTTCACATCTTTTTACTTTGTTCTACACTTTTTCCATCTTATCCAACCTATGTGATCAATTTTATCATTGTTTGTTTTTCACTCCAAAGGCCATTCTTTCAAATTTATAGATTTCAACTCACTTGATTTTTTTGGATGACAAGATGAGTTTTTCCACTTTTTAAACTACTTGAAGCATATTTAGCATTTTTTATAATTCAAATTTTATATCATCTGAATGAATTCCCTTTTCTTCATTTCACTTATTCCAAGATTTGTTCAGATTTAAGTGAAATTTATCCTGGTTTATTCTTCACTTTTTAGGTTATTGTGGAATTTGGGTGGATTTCACCAACTGGTTAACATTTTTTTAATATTTCAAAAATAATTTTTATACTTGGAACTCAAATTTTTTCAATTAATTCACTTCAATCAGTGTTTGATTCTACTCCGAGTATTATACTGTATAGACAATTTTTGCGTTTTTCACATTTTTTTCAAACATTGAAATTTGATACAATAATAATTGAAAAAAAATCTGCATAAAACTTTTGTCTGTAAGGACAATAGATGTTTATAAGTGGTGTTACGCCGAGTGATCTATCGTGATAACTTTTGTTGAATTCGTTTTTTTAATTCCCCTTTACCAAGAATATTTTCAAAATTATCAATTTTCAAAACTGACTATAGCGTGATTCGGTATTTTTGATCTGAGAGAGTCAGATAGCCCTTTTCTTACAAAAAATCGCTTGGAACCAAACCTGGAGAAGCTCAACAATCGATTTTACTCTTACTCTAAATCTAGCAATGTTTTTTTTCATAATTGGGTCAAAATTCGAAATGACCCGTCAAGACACTTCAGGGATTTCAACTATGATTTGGCAAAATAGAATAGTTTGTTTTCTAATTTCCATAATCCTATATCTTGTTGTTCATTCGTTGATTCAAAGCATGATATGATTTGATGTTTATTGTCTTTTTTATCAGCATTTTCTTTATTTGTTGTTATTAGTTTTTGGTTTATACAGGGTGTTGATTGATCGAATGCCGATACTTAAGGGTGATAATCCTTGGATGATTTTAAGACAAAAACTTTATATGAACATCGGTCCGCAAGAGCTTAGTTTTCAAGATACAGGGTGTTGAAATATCGAAAAAAAAATAATTTTTTCATAATTACTTTGATACTATTCCAGATATCTTGATGAAATTTGGTACACGTCTTCAAGGCTTTAATATGCATTTTGTGATGTACAAACAATTCCATTATTTTCAGCAGTGGCGTCTGTACGGGCTTTGCACTCAATATTTTTGGACAAAAAACTTGTACGCCAATGCTTTCTTCCGAAATAAAAATTATTTTTTAAATCTCTGTCTATTTCTGAGCCAATCTGTTCTCCTGATTTTTTGCCGGCCGGCGCATGGTTTTCGCTTAAAAAAATAAAATCTACTTAATTGCATTGACACCCTGCTGTGTCATCCAATATTTTTAATTCAGTGGCGCCCTCTCTAACATTCCCATGCATTTTGATGCATAGAAGACGTGTACCAAATTTCAAAAAGATATCTGGAATAGTATCAAAGTCATAAAAAAAAAAGTTTTTTTTTTAAATTTCAACAACCTGTATCTTAAAATCTATGCTCTTGCGGACCTATGTCCATCTGAACTTTTTGTCTTAAAATCATCCAAGGATTATCACCCTTAAGTATGGCATTCAATTAATAAACACCCTGTATAACGATTCCAAGTTATTTTGAATCTCTATTTTTTTCGTTAAAATGGAATAAGTTTTCAATCACTTGGTTTTTTATAATCATTGCTTATTTTATTCTTTGTTTTATTTTTTCGAATCATTCTTCTCGTCAAATCCTTCAAAGTAGAAGAGCATAAATGATGATAAAAAAACACATATTTTCAATGACGCTGACTAGATCATTGAATATTTTGCTGACTGTAGCACAAAATTTGAGCGAATCAAACATAAACAGATACCTAGTTAAAAATTGATATTCCAACAAATAAAGAACATTATCAAATCAAATTTGTTTTATATGCAGCAAATATATGCACTTTCAGATACCGCAAACATTCGACGATGAAAAGTCAATAACTACTTTTATTTATAAACGCAACAATTACCCTTTTTCGACAATTTGTGCATTCAATTTCATAAAATTTTAACGAACATTTTAGAGTCAATGATATACAATCAACGAATGAATAACCTCAATCAGCGTAGTTTTCGCACGTCATCATAAATAATCTTATGAAGCATTTGTCTTATTGTTCCAAAGCAAATTTACATCAGGTGACAATAGATCCTTAATGACTCATAAATAAAGATATAATACCACACAGCAGCCAAACAGACAAACCGACCGTGGACTTTGTCTGGAAGACAGATGAATGAGCCCGTAAATTATACACAACAGTTTATTTAGTCGAACAGACTCAGTCGTAATGTGAAACACAATTGATGATGCCGACTAATGATTAATGAGATAATAAGGAAGGCCCCACAGTGACACCTACGTTACGAAGAAACAAATGAAAGACAATGTCTTTTGTTGAAGCATAATTTTCAATAAGGAAGCGATTAATGTGTTACTTTTGTTAATGTAAGGGACTCTCTTTCAGTAGGGGTCGAGATAATACAAGGTTAGTTCCATTGATCTGAAACTTATCAGGTTGGTTCACGAAAGCCCAAAGAGGCACTTCGTTGGTGAGAACCTCTTCTGAATATTCATTTCATAAGAGACAAGCGAGGAAAAATTATGTTCATGTACTAAATTTCACAGGAAAGTATCACAATTTTGCACAGGCAACTATTCCATATGTGGTCTCAGGAAGCAGGATCTTCTTCTAGGGTGGCTATGTCTGCCTCGTTGACTTCTTCCATCTCTCGCAGCCTAAGTATTGGTAACTCATCGAGTGACATCCTTGAGTACTGCCATCCTCAAACTTTTGGGTCGACACCATCAAATCATCGCCTATCATACCGTCTCCGTCCCTACCAAACCCGGGAAGATGGCGTACAACTCTCCACCTTTGAAGTCCCTATTAAGCTGCTCCGGCACTCAAGCATCTCAATCTTCCTTCTTTCTTCTTTGATAATTTTGTGCTCAACAGTTTGACACTCCCCGACAGTGTTTTCTCGGCCACGCCTGCGTCTACTCTCACTGGTAGAGGTGTTTGAGGACAGTGGACCAATAAAGGCTCTGTGTCACATGTTTTTTCCGCCTTAATTTTCACAGTCAACGCTTTTCCATTTCCCTTGATTCAACTATGTTCCTTGATCTAGGATACTGTGACCGAGTTCTTGTGGGATACCGATTAGAGAATCTGGTGACATTCTAGAATCGGATTGGATGGTTCATTTTTATCTAAAAAATCAAAAAATTGTTATTATCTGTAAGGAAGAAGATGTTGCTGCACATTATCCTGTCCTTTTCTATTTGTAGGTCCCCTTGTCTTTGTAGTTGCTGTATTCTGTCCTGAGCTGTTGGTTGTTTGGTTTAAATCCATCACACAATGGCTCCATACACAAATTGGTCTGACTACTGGGTGACCACCTCTACACCTTGCCAACCGCACCTCATTGGTAGAATGCTCTTGTTACCTGTTTAGATTTTTTGCTTACATAAGAGATTGTCTTAGGTTGGCCAACTGTGTTTTCCTGGTCTAAGGTATACAAGCTCTGTTTTTGTTGGGTTTACAGATATTGAGTCTTCGCAGCAACATATAACTGCCAAATTCAAAGTAGGATGCATGGTTTCCAAATTTTCCAGTCAGCAGAATACTGATTGGGGTTAAGCGAAACAAAATCCATGACATGTTACGAGAGAAATAGTGTTCACTGAAACGATACTGCGCACATCCCATCAAGCAGTGTTTTTTCTGTGACATTCACAACTCCCCCCTACTCCCAATAGCTGTGGTTATATCCAGAGGCTGATGATCTTGAGTTCACCGCTCGAGTTATTCAACTGACCAAAGAGAGTAGGGAATCATTTAAAATCAGACAAAACCCAATTATACTATTGCCACTCCAGTATCTGAGGCTCTGAGGTCAGAAGTTTCCACTCATCGAGACAACTCGATGCAACTCTCCTACAATCATCGTTAGTGGAACAGATCCGACTGCATACTCTTCAAATAAAGTAGGTCCAACGATGATGATTTCAAGAGAGTGTTGATATGGAAGGGTGTTCAGGGTTGTTCAAAACAACTTGAACTTCGCAAAGCTACATCTATACCACTATGACTAAACCATGGAAAAGTGAGATAAAAGGTGCGGCATAATGGACTCCCACGTTACAAACAGTCACTGAATACGGCCCTGATGAAGTAGAACTGCGCGGATGGTCCAGGGTTTTTCAAAACAACTTGGACTTCGCGAAGCTACATCTTTACCACTATGTCTGAACCATGGAAAAGTGAGATATAAGGTGCGGCATAATGGACTCCCACGTTACAATCAGTCACTGAATACGGCCCTGATGAAGTAGAACTGCGCGGATGGTCCAGGGTTTTTCAAAACAACTTGGACTTCGCGAAGCTACATCTTTACCACTATGTCTGAACCATGGAAAACTGAGATATAAGGTGCGGCATAATGGACTCCCACATTTCAAACTGTCACTGAATACGGCCCTGACGAAGTAGAACTGCGCGGATGGTCCAGGGTTGTTCAAAACAACTTAAACTTCGCAAAGCTACATCTATACCACTATGTCTAAACCATGGAAAACTGAGATATAAGGTGCGGCATGATGGACTCCCACATTTCAAACAGTCACTGGATACGGCCCTGACGAAGTAGAACTGCGCGGATGGTCCAGGGTTGTTCAAAACAACTTGGACTTCGCAAAGCTACATCTATACCACAATGACTAAACCATGGAAAAGTGAGATATAAGGTGCGGCATAATGGACTCCCACGTTACAAACAGTCACTGAATACGGCCCTGATGAAGTAGAACTGCGGGGATGGTCCAGGGTTTTTCAAAACAACTTGGACTTCGCGAAGCTACATCTTTACCACTATGTCTGAACCATGGAAAACTGAGATATAAGGTGCGGCATAATGGACTCCCACATTTCAAACAGTCACTGAATACGGCCCTGACGAAGTAGAACTGCGCGGATGGTCCAGGGTTGTTCAAAACAACTTAAACTTCGCAAAGCTACATCTATACCACTATGTCTAAACCATGGAAAACTGAGATATAAGGTGCGGCATGATGGACTCCCACATTTCAAACAGTCACTGGATACGGCCCTGACGAAGTAGAACTGCGCGGATGGTCCAGGGTTGTTCAAAACAACTTGGACTTCGCAAAGCTACATCTATACCACAATGACTAAACCATGGAAAAGTGAGATATAAGGTGCGGCATAATGGACTCCCACGTTACAAACAGTCACTGAATACGGCCCTGATGAAGTAGAACTGCGGGGATGGTCCAGGGTTTTTCAAAACAACTTGGACTTCGCGAAGCTACATCTTTACCACTATGTCTGAACCATGGAAAACTGAGATATAAGGTGCGGCATAATGGACTCCCACATTTCAAACAGTCACTGAATACGGCCCTGACGAAGTAGAACTGCGCGGATGGTCCAGGGTTGTTCAAAACAACTTAAACTTCGCAAAGCTACATCTATACCACTATGTCTAAACCATGGAAAACTGAGATATAAGGTGCGGCATGATGGACTCCCACATTTCAAACAGTCACTGGATACGGCCCTGACGAAGTAGAACTGCGCGGATGGTCCAGGGTTGTTCAAAACAACTTGGACTTCGCAAAGCTACATCTATACCACTATGACTAAACCATGGAAAAGTGAGATATAAGGTGCGGCATAATGGACTCCCACGTTACAAACAGTCACTGAATACGGCCCTGATGAAGTAGAACTGCGCGGATGGTCCAGGGTTTTTCAAAACAACTTGGACTTCGCGAAGCTACATCTTTACCACTATGTCTGAACCATGGAAAACTGAGATATAAGGTGCGGCATAATGGACTCCCACATTTCAAACAGTCACTGAATACGGCCCTGACGAAGTAGAACTGTGCGGATGGTCCAGGGTTGTTCAAAACCACTTGGACTTCGCAAAGCTACCTCTATACCACTATGTCTTAACCATGGAAAATGGAGATATAAGGTGCGGCATAATGGACTCCCACATTTTAAACAGTCACTGAATACGGCCCTGACGAAGTAGAACTGCGCGGATGGTCCAACTTGAACTTCGCAAAGCTACATCTATACCACTATGTCTTAACCATGGAAAATGGAGATATAAGGTGCGGCATAATGGACTCCCACATTTCAAACAGTCACTGAATACGGCCCTGACAAAGTGGAACTGCGCGAATGCCTTAGTCTGGTGAACACCAAGCCTGTGTTGTGGCGACCCTTTACACATACGCTCTTTCTGTGACTATGACGTATCGTATCGAGAATTGAAGGAGAACGAGATTTGCGTAACCTTAAAAACCAGCTGGACGTCCTTGAACGTCCTAGATCTGCAAGAACAACTGGAGAAGTAAGAGTGAAAGCAAACTTCAGAGATCGGCTCCAGGTGTGCCTTGCAAGTCAAGGCCAACATTTACCAGATGATTTTGAACATTGACAAAAATAAAAAACTGTTATATGTACTTTGAAATTATGAAAAGTTTGTTTCCATGAGTTGTGCTATTTTTTACAATTTACTTTGGAAATGAGGGAAACCATTATTCCGCACCCTGTATAATATAGAAACTACATGAAGAAAATATACATGCCCAGAAGGGTGGCTTTTGAAAATAATGAAAGAAAAGTGACTAAAGTTTTCCACAAATGCAGAGAAAGCAACGTGTAATCTCTGTAAGTGCCCCTATATCTATGTTAGTAGGCTTCAGAAAAAAGGTAGATTTTGTTTATTCTCACAAGTGCTGTTATAATAATAATTTTCAAAAATCCAAATTATTTATGCAGAAATAGCATGTAAATGGGAAAAATTTGATAACGTGAAGCTTATGACAAGGGCACGCTCAAGGGAAATTAAAAGGCGAGTCCGCTGAAAAAATATTCGTGAAAACGTGAACATATTTAATGTGCAGGAATTCTAGGCACTCTGTTAAAAATACGGGGAAATGAGTCAAGACAATTAATCAGCTTTCATGCATGAGAGACATCAGGACGCTTGAATGTATGTCATGTCTCTGGATTCAGGATAAGGCAACTTGCCAACTCATATTTATATAGAGTTTTAAAACTACGCTATAAAAAAACTATTTTCTCAATCTACCAATCCAGAGGGTGGCGCCCGAGTTATGAAAAATGAAGTTTTCCAACCCTGTTCACTTCCATTGTTAATTTTTGTCAAAAGAATTTAGAAGTGAACTGTTTCATGCTTATGAAATCAGAACAATTATTGAGTAAAATGATTGCCTCCACCCTGCTTTACTCTCAGGAAAAAAATCCCAAATCCTGCTCAAGAACCTTGTATACCCTCAGTATGATTACGACAACTTTCTTTGAAACGTTTTGAACCAAGAACACCTCATCGGGCTGTTTAGTTTGACTTACACAAAGATCAATCAGTTAAAATACTTCCACAAATCAAGAAAATAGAGGGTGCAGCTGTTAAATCACCTAGCCTTGTTAGAATGGATGTTATTATGAAATTTCGAGACCTTCAACAATTCCAATGTCTATTCCAATTCCACTATTGTGATTCATATTCCTCCCATATAAACTTGCTCATTACTCTGAATGGAAAAGGCTTATTGTGGCATTGATTAGCATCCATATACAAAGGACACTATTCGGTTGGCCTGCCACCTTTACATGTGTATGATTGCAAAACGTAAAATGATATCCCCCAGGGCAATCCGCAACAAAGGAATGGTCGAAATTGTGCCTTTCTTGCCCATGACCACTAAAATGAATGCATGAACGAGCCAACAACACGATTGGTTCACCTGGAGACTAAACTGCTCAACAATTGAAATGATCCACTCCGCAAAAATAGTTTAAAAATTGTTTGGAGTTTTTAAATGAACATTAAGGGAAAAATAAATGTTAGTAACATATTTTTAATGAAAAGTCAGTTTTTATTCCCAAAATAAAAGAAGTTTATTCACGTAATCACAAAAAAAAATATAAAACGAACAGAACATAATTCACGAATAATTTTAATCAACAACCCTAAAAACGAATCAATATTTGGTGGGTCCTCCTCGTTTACGAATAACCTCCCGACGCCTATTTGGCATGCTGTTTATTAGGTAAGATGTGAAATGTTGATCCAGCTGATTCCATTTCTCTACAACAGCATTCCTGAGTTGATGAAAGTTCTCTATGGGATCATTTCGGAAAACAGGTCGCCTTTTTAACTCCCACCAAACATGTTCTATCGGATTGAGATCAGGGGAGTTTGCTGGCCACTGCTCGTAGCATTTTTCAGAGTGGATCATTCCAATGATTGAGCAGTTTATAATTATCAACAACGTGGACTTATTGATTATTCAATCATGGCGCTAAACCCAATTCTGATTAAATATTGAGTCGGGACGAAGTGGATTACACCGCACTACAAAGCTATCCAGAGAGGCTGTTTCCTTAGAAGATAATCGTGAGATGGATACTTATTTAATTGGTAGTATTATCAGGTAGTTATAGCATCAGGTAGAAACTTGTCGACTAAATTTACTTCAAAGTAACTTGGTAAATATTGAAGACTCTTGAGGTCTAGGAGAGGATCAAGCCCTTGGGAGTTTAAAAGGTGATGTGGACAGATTTATTGATTGCACTGTCTAGAAGTTTTGCAATAGATTAGTGAAAACAGAATTGACATATTCAACATTCATAATCCATCCGGATATGATATCCATTTTATATTGAGACTAAGAGCATTTCCCGAAAATATAACATCTAGATATCTTTTGTACATTGATCTTTTATCTTTATAGTGAATTTACCAAAACCAAGCCAAATTGGAGAATCATGATTAGACTAGAAAACCTTCTACAAATATTATTTCCAACAATGATCCTACATGAAAGCCGTTTCCACATAGAAAACCGTAATTTGAGCGTCATTTGAATTTTCCGTTCTCGAAAAGCAAGCGACATTTTCTTGGTTACACCTCATTAACGACGAACTTCCTCTTTGAGCGGCTGCATGTGTCAGACACACAATCGTATGATGTGGCTATAGATCCGAGAGTTTGTATAAAGGACTTTTACGTTTGTGTGAAATCCATTCCATGTTTCTACGTCGTTAGTTGGAATTCTACATGCCTTTTAATTCCAATGTTTGTGTGGGATTTGGTTAATTGTGTGCGGTTCCATTCGTTTCGTTTGAAAGAGTTTTATAATCAATATTTGAGAGCATTTTAAAGCATTGGTTGAGCGTTAATGTGTTATTCAACCGATTTTATATGTCACATTGTGTGACAGAGTGAGAACCCATGGGACAATCAACGGATTGGAGAATAAAAATAATTAAAAGTGGTGATCACCAAAGGCGCTCAGATGTGTTAGAAAATTATCATGATTCGAGGCCAACACGAGCCACAACGTGATCACGTTGTCACAAAAAAAAAAAAAAAGATCAGAGACAGCAAAAAGAGAAGGAAAAGGAAGAAAGGGGATTTTTCCAACTCTTCGGGTACGATCAGGAGATGGTGGAGATTGGTGAACGTTGATAACTCGTGGGTAAAAACACTCTCAAGAAACAGATGTTGCGACTCTTATTTGTGCCCCCGCTTCCAAACCCAAGTCCGCCAATCTGGAAAAAAACGGCTGCGTACGCCAAAGACTAGAATTGGCCAGAAAATGCCATCCATCTACAACCAAAGAAATATATACAATATAAACACTTGTCAACTCGTGAAGTTCAGCGTCAAAAATAACTGATAATAAATCTATAGGCAAAGGACGCGAGCTTTTATAAATATGAAATACCTTCACAGTACAACCTTCCCAATCGGGACAAAATACGTATCTACTCAGTTATAACAACCAAATTGATGCGTGATACCGCTGAGTGATCACTAGGCGTTTGACAGTGAAACGTAAGTTATTGAAAATCAAAATACACTGATTAATAGCGTAATCTCCAAGTGGATAGGCACAATATCATTGCAGGGTGATAGTTGTAATTGGTGATGGTCGTTGTAATTTTAATGTCGCCGCAAACGAATACATTGGAAAAGACTCACCAAAAGGGTTGATCTGATATCCGTTTCAATTGTCCAATTATTCGTAGGGGTTAGCCTGAGTGATCGTAGTGGGGGACTACCCTTCGAGTGCGGAAGGGGCCAGAGACAGGGTTGTCCAAAATAGGTCAAGAGGTCAGTGGAGGTGAGTTTTAGACGAAGAATGAAATATGTTCAGTAATAGACAGTTCGTTACAGACAGTCCACGAACAAACAGCCAGTGAGCCGAAAGTGACAGTACGTAAATGAGATCAATAACAGTAACATACAGTCAATGATAGGCCTGAAAAGCAGAAATACCATATAGGAAGTTCGGAGTTTGTACAATCTCACCTTAGATGTGAGAGTGCCTTGGAAATACTGTTGACGAACTACTTCCATAACTCATTTGGATATGATTCGCATTTTGTATTATCTCGAAATATTATTCTGCTCAACATAATCCGAGTCCGAAGGGCACCTATGAATGGAGCCTAGCAGGAAGAAAATATACCAAAATCCCACAGGTCCTTCACCCTTACCAATAGGGCAAGACTCTACGTCTGATATTATCTTTGTGAAATCTTCATATCGATACTCCGCGTCTTCATTATTTTATTTGAACTCTGCATGTTACACATGAAGCTTAACGCCAAATTTTTCAAACTACTAGAATCAAGCAACTTTTGCAATCTTGATCACGCTGCTGGCGTAAAGCGACAATTTAATTCCTGACCTCAACAAATCCGTGTAAAGCTGTGTAGCGGTAATTGAACTTAATAAGCAGAATTACAGCAATTTACTTGCCCGAACACGGAGAAACGTAAAATTTCTCTCTTTCCACTAAAACTATGACATTTGAGACAGTTTTACAATTGCAAGTGACGGGAACTTTCCATTAGAGTTCAAGACATGGTGGGTGGTGTAAGTGGAAAACGTGGAATGTCACTCAGTGAATAATGATCAAATTGTCCTATTTCGTCAATTTTTGAATCAACCTTCTATTATTGTGGTATACAAATAATATTCAAAGCAAAGCAAATGAGGTTGGGGATGAATACATCGTTATTTTAAATCTCCTTGCTGAATTGAAGTTTTCGACTTGTGTAGCACAAAGACCTTTAACAGGGGCAGTTAAATCTATTTCTATATACTTTCCTGAAAATATCGTATTAAGCCTATCATCTTCGGACGTTTGGACAAAAGCCAACCTAGTTATCTACCTACCTATCCATCCAGTAACTCGATTTGCCAAACTATCGACATGGATAGAAACATAAAAAATAGATTAGCACTAGTAAGCGAAGCATAAATCCAATAGCCTCTATTTCAATACTTCACAAAGGCATTTCTTTTAGCACATATAAAGCAATTATTGCGGGCGGATGCAATGCAGAGGATCTTGGTCGGATTGAACATCACAGGACGACAAAGGGCTATAGACAAAATAGCTTCGGCTTTTTCAGAAAAACTGCATTGTCATTATGGCTTTGGTAGGGGTTAAGTTGATGAGGTTTTGGTTAACTGATAGAGAATAAAGGCTTGGAATTGGACGATTTGTGTAGTGTTTTATTATTTTTTCACCCAATAGCTGTTAAAGTTATTTCAATTTATCAGGCGTAACTCGTGTGTGCAGAAAGGGTAAATTTCCGTTGGTTCTAAAAACCGATTTTTTCTTGAGAACACCGCGCCGGTTCCGTCCTTTTTATTGTCACACCGTTATTTCATCGTACTGAGCCCAGCGCTTTACGCGTACCGTTCTTCTCAAATATGTTGCCACACCTTCGAACGCACATATCTTCCACTTTCAACCACTTAAATAAACTTATTCTGGGGACTGTGCCTGACAACTACCGTATCTGATTTGTCTTCCTCTTATTAGTCTGGTTTTCGACGAATATATTATTCTAGAAAATAAAGTTCAGTCTTTTACAGTACATCAAAAAACATCTGCTAATGCCAGAATATTTTTCTCCACTGTCAAAGGGACTGGAACTCTATGTAGCACAAAAATCTGGAGGATGGCGCCCGAGTTTTGAAAAACATAATTTGAGTCTGGAATATTCTTAATGGAACGACAATCCAGTTCAAAGACCCACATGATTTCAATCTCAGTGATATTTTTCTTTCGGAAATGTGTAAATATTTTTGAAGAACACAATATGTTGGTCCGCCATCAATGAACTGGTTCACATATTTGGAAGACAACTTTGTCAATTTTGATTAAAATTTGCCCACCCGTAAACTTGACCAGTCAAACGACTGTGGAGGTCCAGTCAATCAATATTTCCATGATTAGAGCTTAAATCTTCAAGTGCTAGGGTCAGTGAAGCTTGATTAAATTAAGGGTTTCACAAAATGCTCGTTTAATCAGGAGGTGATCTGAGTGCTTGACAAGCTGATCAAATCCTTCATCAATTATCACAAACTCAAAATTGACAATTGCCTGGAATAAACCTGGAAAGTTCAATGACCTTGAGGGATTTGTGAAATCAGTGTATAGATTTGAGGAGTAGAACAATAAAAAGGCATAGAGCGTGTACAAATACAAAAAAAAATCCACTTGGATTATCGAGAGTCGTCGCAGCAAAATTGGCTTGCCGTAGCCCTCATATTAGTCTGAAAAATGCACAATAACCCGGCAGATTGAATCTGTGAAACCAGCCACTTTCAGTTGCCTTTGAGTGCTTCTCAGGGATCTGCAATGAGGCTCCTTTGGAAACTTCCGAAACTGCCACACGTATGCTTTATATGTAGGACACAATGTTTCCAAGTGGAGAAATAAATAGCAAGAGCGTTCTCGAGTGTGCTGGAGAATTTTTATTAAATTTCAGCTTGTTTTGCAAGGCATTCTCTTTACTTTGCTATCTTGCCGAATTTTGGAAAGATATAAATGGCCCCTTTTCACTCGAAAAACGAATAACTGTCGTGTTGTGCGGACAAATATATATTTTTTACATAGATTTTGTCACTTAAGGTGTTGTGAGACGTGAGAAGATGGACTCATATAGCTCCTTCGAGGAGGGTAAAATAATTTCTTTCACAGTTCCATCTATGATGGAGAAGATCATTATCACCATGGATGTTATCGTGGGTATTTCGAAGATAAATGGTTCAAGAGGAGAGACGGTACACTACCCGTATCTCGGACGGAAGAAACGATTCATGTTGTTGCTTGCTACAGCGCAGATGGCCCCTTTATTTCTCTGATATGGAAAAATTAAACAGGAATATGAAGCAAGTGGTGCAAGATTATTCATGTCACAGAAGCTCAAAGAGCAGTTGTCCCTCGAGAAACACCCGGGTATGTTTTCCTGCTACTTTATGGACACACCTCATATTGTAACAACATTGAAGGAGGGAGATTTCACCCGTGCCGAAAACTCAAACCAGAGACCCAAGAAAGAGAAGCTTGGTAACAAAAATGGAGAATATTTGCGAGAAAAAAAAGGAACTAAACACAAAAATCAACCCAAAAAAGAATATAAAAAACATTTTTAAAACTGCAGGCAAAGATGAGACAAAAAAAAGTAATCTGTGATGACGTGTTCGACTAAACCGATCAATGCATTGGTTGTATTGTTGTTGTATATGACCATGCACTATTTCCAGACTACAAAAAGAAATGATCGGATAGAAATGAAGACCTTATTTCCTTGTCTACTGCACGTACTCGTAACGTTTTCTCTTAAATTTTCACGCGCCTCCCTCTACCTATCTTGTCAGTTCGCAAACTGACCCCGTCACGTCGGTTTTTCTCATATTATTTTTCTTTACGCCGCCGTCGGGAAAATTTCCTTTCTCATCACCAAAGCTTTCCGATAGGCATTGTGGGCGTAAATACAGAGGGTGGCGCCTGAGAGATGGAAAACATGATTTTCCTCACCCCGTCAAAAATCGTCGGAAAATTCTCAGAAAGCGTCATAAATTGAGTGAGAATTTTGTTTTTGTAAGCTCGGAATAAGATGAGGATAACAGACAGTCCTCATCTTATTCCGATCAGTCAGTGTCATTCTTCCACCTGAATCAATGTACAGAATTCACCATTATGTTGCTGTTTGTTGCTGTTTAAAGACATTGATATAGTAAGTGAGACATCATCTCCATTCACGTTTATGTTTGATAGGATCAAGGTACTTTGTTTTCAGAGCTTTCAAAAGAAGAACGTTGGTGACATTGAAAAACTGAGTTCCACCTAAGATGGATGCTGCTCCTCACTCTCGCCAAGACATTCCGAGACCAGGTACGAGAGTATTCATGGAGGAAGAACTTGTCTTACCAACGAATTTCTCGCCTCATTCCGCCTTCTGTCACTTTGTTTTGGTATTTGTAAATATCTCCTCCTCCATACTCTCGTATTTGTATTTATCTAAGAAAAATCTCCAGCTTAGCAGGACAAGGTTAGACTCTTTGCTGCTTTTGGATCCGAATTTTCCTCAGTTTCAGGAAAAGTACAGATTATTCCCACGATGGCTGAACAAAGTTGTTTATAGGGTGTGGGCATTTCAAACGTTCAGCCAAGGCGACGACAACGGAGCCTCAGGACATCCTTTGTCTCCACACTTCACCCTATATAGTATAGTTCTAAATAGGTGTTGATTGAGAACATCACCTAGTTTATCATTGGACTCGCAGAATAATTTATTATACTACAGCCTGAAACTGAGTCATTGGGTATTAAGACCAATACAAGTTCAAAAAGAAAAATGTCTACCATAGGGATCGAACCCACGTCCATTAAAGACTCGGCCCCTCAAGAAAAACCACCAAGGAAATATCCATATCTTTGCAAGAAACCGGAAAGCTTTGATAAAAAAACTGCAGAAAAAAGCTTACCCTGACCAAACCCTTCCTGGACAAATAATGAAAATTTTGTCCCAATTCCTGGAATAATTTGCCAACCATAGAAACGGTAGCGGAACATCCAACACAGCCTTATCTGAACCTGATCTTTTCCAAAGAAGAAGCCATGACGAACAAAAATGACTTTGGACTGTGCGCCCAGAATCCTAAAGTTGTCTCAACACTTCCAAGACAAAATAAACCATCCCTGAAGGTAAGACGTAGATCGGCATAATACATGTTATCAGGCACGAGTTCCAGCCATAAAACGAGGTAAAATCCTCGAACAATCTTTAAAACCCTGTACATCTACCGGAAAATCCTACTAAAAACTCATTAAACACAGACATTGTCAACTCTAAATCTAGGGATCAGGTGGCTTTACAGCTTGTCCCATGTGGCGACAACCCCTACCGTAAGGTTTAAAAAGACATAAATTGAAAGTATTTTACGAAGATTTGATTATTCTTTAAACAAATCAAGAATTGATTACCTGGAAAACTTTGTCAAGGATAAACTTCACCTGCATTATTTCCAACTTCATATTCAAACAGAAATCATTTCCAGTTTCCTAATAAAGTGCAAGATTAGAATGAGGTCCAGGATCTTCGATAATTCATTTGAATTAGCCATCGAGAAGCGGCAAACGGTGAAACTTGAGAAAGAAATATATAGCAAAAGTTGGAGCGACAAAGTGCAGAATAATGGTTGTCAACTACAGTCCAACACAACAGCGGCAACCTCCGGCGCCTTCCTAAACAATGTGTTTTGTAATTTATAGTGTTCTATTCAGATGATACGGCTATTTTGTTCGTTTATGTAATTTGATTATAATGAGGGACGATGGCGACTTACTGGAATTACTGTTTGTAATTGGGAGATTTTCCTGCAAGCTCGGTTCAGATGAGTTGAAATACTACAATCATCCGCTAGGATATATTTTGATTATTAACTTTATTGCTGACAATATTGGCAGGCACATAACAAAATATGTTGTTGACATATCAACTATTTCAAGGCACTGTCTTTTTCTACAATAGTATGAAGATATCCATGTACAGAATGTATATTCTTCCATTTTCCAATGATGTCTTTTGCACTTTCTGGTAATTAGTTATCCTGATTTTGTATCCCTTGGCAAGTTAGGAGCTAGGCCGATGGACACTAGGAAAAGGGTTGTGCAGAATTCTTCTACAGCGGGTGCTGATGAAGGTAGAAGCCCTCCAAGGGCAGAGGCCTTCAGTTCTGTATCTATATGCGTTTGCAACCTTCCACTTTTTGAGGCCACTTCGTGTTTTCCTTAGAAAGGCATCCTTCAGATGGTCTGGTGTATGCTCGATTACAGCAAGGAACCTGATTTTGTTTGCAAAACATGTAACTTTCTTATGTTTTCTTTTGATTTGGAAAAAAAATCCTTCATATGAAAATTGAACGCCAATTATATGTATATGAAATAAGAAAGTTGAAGAATTCTATTGAAAAGATTCATGATGAAACTGAATCAAACCCTTCTTTAACTGGCACAGGATTTATTCAATTCGTTCAAAAGTTGTAGCGTTTTGAAAATGATATGAGGAGGAATCCGTAACTTCTCCTCCAAGGGAGGATTAGACCACAGTTTTGGTTCCACACCTGAAACTCTGAGAAATGCCAAACCTAGAAGTGTGAAAGGTATGGCATTCCCCAGGGTTTTAGTTTTGGGACCAATCTTGTTTCTTGTTCTAGTTTCCTTCAGAAGATTTCATAATCTGTGCTGAATTCATCAATGAAGCATACACGTCAAATTGTCTGCTGCTCTTCCAAAGAAGAAATCATCTTCACAAGCTTCGCCATAACTTCCGACAATGTGAGTTCCCACGATAAATCGATCTTATCTATGAATGTCTTGGTATGAGAAGAAGGATTTGGTATTTGCTGAGCAGCTGCTTCCAGATTCAAGGTACGGAATTCGGAAAGCATGGCCATGCAAACTGCTGCCCTGACGGCAAAGCTCCGTTTTACGTTTTGTCATCCCTCCGCTGAACTTCATCAAACTTCCGTCTTTTATTATGAGCACACACACACGACACTTTTCCAAAAAAAAATAAGTCATGGTTATCAGTGCTTGTTGGTTGCTTATGCCGAAACGACCTTGAGTGGAATGAAGCTCGCAAGCTCTATGAAGCATCTACTGTAATAGTATCGATAGAAGAAAATGAGATCAACACTTTTCGGATGCGCGGAACTGCCCAAGTAGTTTGTCAGCTTTCGAACATCGTTATCCTCTAAATAGCATCCAGCATCTGAAGTATGTGCTTAGATGCTGAGTCCCATATATGCGAGCAAAACTCAAGCAATGGTCATATTTGTGCTTTGTAGGTGTGGTTTATAAAGCTTTTTAGTTTTTGAGTGGATGTTCAAGCTATCTTTGCAACATGGTTATGCCATGACATGCTTTCCATGTTATTACCCTGTAGACTCATCGATGGTGATCCCATTCACCATGTATGTCCTGTCAATGTTAGGTTGGAGCCTAAGATGTTCCCTTGCTATGTTTTCCAGCCCCAGCAATATCACAATATCAACAGTTCAGCTGAGCCTGGTGAATGATATTTTCAAGACAGTCTCCCTTTTTGGAATTGAACTTTCAAAAAATCTTTCTTGCATGGTATCATGTTTATCCGGATTAAATCAAATTTGTTTCTTCACTGCAATATTCACATTTCGTGCCATCAAAGTCTTATCTCTTCATGACTTCCCTGCTAGATGTGAACAAAAATCGTGATCTTACGATCACACAGGGGATCGTAAGAGACCTGTGAGAATTTTCCATGAGCAGCATTGGTAACTTGTAAGCTGGAAGCTCTAAGATTGAGGGAAGCTAAATTGTGGAAACAAGTGGGAACTCGACTGTGCTGGACAAGATCTTTAAGGCAATAGCCGCCCATAGACCAACGTTCTTTCCTGACACTTTTTCCCGTCATTCCTTTCTTTCAAAGGAAAGAACGGCAGTTAGAGGGAAATGAGATGATAGATGCACATTCCATCTTCCCTGTCACATTGAACCAACAGGACGATCCGGCGTTTTTGTGAGAACGCCATACCATCTTTCCTGTCAAGTTACACCGACGTTCCAATACGACAGGAGAAACCTGCGCTCTTACAGGAATACATTTCTCTCAGAAGATTTACCAACACTCTATCCACCCGTTTTTGCATCTGAGCGGATTATTTTCCCCGCAAAAATGAGATGACAGATCTAGAGGAAAATTAAGAGGAAAGATGGCAGGAGACGTATCCCTTCATTTTGAATGGAGGGAGAGAATGACGGGATGAATGACGGTATTGAATGCTGGTCTGTGGGCACCTAATGGACTGCCAAGAGGCAACAGATGACAACAGACTACATGGTGACAAGAATCTCTTTTGAGAATGAGGCAGTGGATGAGATACCTTTCGAAAAAGGCTGGGCTAAAAACTTGAATATAAATAAAACAAGGACATAACTAGAGCAAAGTGAATCATCACTGAACATCCTGGTGAGAGTGATCAGGTATCCAATCCTCCAATTAATCTTTACACGAATTTACATTTGACGTGTACGGATTTATCGGGAGAATTGATCACCAGAGGACAAAAATGAAGAGCTGCAGGTTAAGTGATCGAGGTACTACTCTCAAAGAAAGGGAACGGCCCTTGTAACCTGACCTGGCTAGGCTTGATGTTTTGTTTCCAGAGAGATGAATTTTGGATGATCATTTTTGGCATTGAATTCAAAAATGCACATAAAAAACAAAAAGTATCAATATTTTCGAAATACTTCACTTACAGATTTCCTAAATTTTTTCTTTATTTTTCCATGTATTATAGCAGCTTACCTGAAAATAAAAGAAAACAGGATTAATTTTCGACGATGTCAACAAGACATGAAATTAGAATAAAATCAGTTGAGAGATAACGTATGTATCTACCCAGACTTGAACAAGCTTGTCTGGAGCCGCATAAAAGCCCCATCCTGTTATTGACAAATATGTTCCACATTTTTGTCCATGTGCGACAAAAGGATATCGCATTCTACCTGCACAATTTATAAAAGAGACCCCGTGTTCACAAAGACTGGAAATCGTGCCTTTGCTAGAAGGATTATATCGCAATTATATTTCCGGAGAAAGGAAGTTATTACAGTCACACACAAACGTGAAAATAGTCAAGTATGTCCGGTAAGTCGTAGCTATGCGGATTATGAAAACTGGGAAATTTGCGGACAATAATTCTCGTACACTAATTGGATTTCATACATCAGAATTTGTTTGTCAAAGAATGATAATTGAAAAAGTTTTTCACTCACGCAAGAGCACCTCTGACCAGATCACAGGAAATACAATTTTCTATATAAATCATCCGAAGTAGTTAAATAAATGTTGGTCGGTCTTCCGACTGAATGAACAATCGTGCACGTCGAAATCGCAAACTTTAATGGTAGTAGCTTGGCCACTTTAACTGTCAAGGACGTGAATCATAAGTTGGAAAATCTATCTCGAGACTTTTCTCATCACGTTAGAGCTTCTTATCAAAACTTCATTCATGGACAGATGGCTCAATCCACTTGAAGCTCTGATCTAGGATTTCCTGTTAAGACAGTCCGCAAATATTTTTATGTTAATAGCCTTCAAGTCGTTTGAAGTATGATAACCCCTATTGTGAAACTACAACATCGCAGGTTGAATCAATAATCCTAAAATTCGAAAATCTATGCGTGTTGAAAAATTTTAAGTTTCAAACTCACAAACTCGCAGTTCCCACATTTTACCTGGAAACTTGGAAAAATAGATGCGAAACTATTGCCAAACAAATTTGGATACTTTCGAGATTCACTTGCTTGGAAAATTGAAGACTCGGCTGATTTTATTATTATGAGAAATTTATATGGGGGTTTGAAGGTTTTTGCTAATGTTGAAGTGTCGAAACGAGAATAACATGACAACAATACATTTGCCGAATGTTTTGGAATACGGCTACACATGGGGTCTGTGAAATCTCTAAAAATGAACAGACAAGAAAAGATGATCAACAGAGAAATCTTTGCCCATTCACAAGTTCAAATTGATTCAACCTCCATCAGACGTTGCTGATAGAAGCTCTAAGAAAGTTGGAGATCAAGGGCTCCCGACCTAAATCAACCCTACAGTATACATCGTATTTAGAATCACATATAAAATCATCGGATTTCAATGAAAGAAAAGTGTCTCGGAAGAATCACCCCTTGAAACCGGTCTATGATTCGAATACGGACAACCCCGATGTGTGCTGCGGTTGTAGTGTCCAGGCTAGACAAGATAGACTTATTTGGAAAACTGGCAACAATGTAGTCCAAGCACAAGTATATTCGCTATGCTACAGATTGCATTCATGAAAGTTTGAATTGGAATTGGTAACCACGCTTCTAACCGTCCAGTATCTTCTCGCGAGACCAAGGACCTTACACTCAAGCGAACTTATCTATCGCAGACTTCCAGAAGATGATTTCCTATGCCTTTTTACAGTAGGGACATAAATGGATAGATAGATTGAGTTTGTTGTTTCATCAGAATTCCCAAGGTGATGCTCAAAGCCTCTCTACTCCCTCTGTTCAGCTGGCTTTCCTACAAGTTATGTAATCCCTTCAGTTCTACACTGTTCTCTACCAGGGGCCGCTCGTTCGATCCCAATAATGCCCATATATCCTGGTTCTCATACCAGTCTGACCTTACCCTCGTCAAGGGTATGCAGAGCATCAATGCGCTCTTGTACCAGCAAGCAGCTGATCTTTGGTTTTTTTTTTATGAGACCCACTATAACTCACGCTTGCCCTCTATGGTCTAGTATGTCGAGCTTTCAGTTTCGCATATTCAGAGTAGGCAAAATCTGTACTTACATGCTGCTCTCAACTTGCTAAGGAGAACTCCAATCACCGAGTTACATTAACTCGCGTTGATATCAAAAATTCAGGAACAGATGTCTGATCGATTTTACGGCTTAGGAACAAGTATTTCACCCTTGATAGCACACCTATTCACGGTAGATTACTCATCTACCGTGAAAATAAGCAAATTGGATATCTGAATGATTCGCAATATTTATAAATCACCATTTTGTATTGCCAATCTACCGGGAGAATTTCTCCTCCACTAGGTTCTGATAAGCTGGACTGGCTGATTGCAGTGCCCCGCCTACTACCTACCAGAAAGATGGAGGTGACGGCTCCAGTTGAAACAAGTCAATGTGTCTGGAGACGGAGACAAGGCGTACTGATCTCCACCCACTTCTGCTGTCCTGATACATGTCTCTCCTCGTGAGGTCCCAACGCTTCCGATCTGTTATGCTCGTTGCCGTAGCCTCGAAGGAGTCGATGGCGATCTGTGTGACAGACGGAAAAGCTATTACAGTAGTGGCACCCCTGCTGAACGTCTGGCCAATCAGCTAAAGAATCAGCCCGACAGTTCGAAACTCTTGTTGACTTGGTAGACAACCACCACCGCTCTCTGACATAGCGACGAGTTTTTTCCATAACCGACTTTCACGAAGATATGGTGAAAACGGAAACTAATAGATGACTTGGATAAACTTGAAGTTCAGGCTTAATCAAGCTACAATAATTCAACAATCTCTACTAGATCCATTGAATCAACATTGGTCGTTTATGGTGGGCCTCCTGCCACAAACTAGCCACAAACACTGTCGAAGATAAATCCGCCCATTGCAAACCGTTCCACGTAATGCAATATTTCAGCCTTCGAACTGACTTTTTTTTTGTCCAAATTGATATATTTTTGTGTCAAGAGTAAACACAATTTCAAAACCTGTTTACCCCCGCGAAAAGCCATTCTTCGGGATATATTAGATTGTGGCTGGGAACTTTTGTTTGATCTTTCACTTAGAAATCCAACGTTGCACTTTGTTTGCTTCATCATAGGATAAGGATTTTCAATCTCCAGGCAGTGAAGAAATTTTTGTTTGTTTCCTATTGGTGTAATATCTCATAGCTTTTATGCATAGAGTGGAAACTTAATTAGAAACAACTCCAACTTTAGCTTGAAAACTAAAATGCTGCTACTTCCGGAACGGACATTAAGTTTGCTTTTAAGATGACTAAACACACTTTCCAAATTGGCTTAGGAAGACCTTCTGGGAGGATTTATAATTAACGGTTGATGAACTTGTATTATCTTTATTTTCCATTTGAAATCCACATATGGAGAATGTCATCCACCGGCACATTCCCCAGACTCAAAAGCCGCATCTTCCAAATTGACTCAATGAAATAACACGATTCTGCTTCTGCGTGACGCTACATATTTTCCTATTACGGGCTATATATCCGAATCATTCTGACAGCTCTTCCTTCCTCAGACGATTTATTGCAGCTGGAAATATTTATTTCATATTCTCCAGCTTTGAAAACAACCTTCTTGCGTATTGTTGAAAATATGGAATTAATTTTTGTTCGAATGTAGAATGTATAAGGAATGGGTAGGGTAATACAAGTATCATTACATATCTTGTGCTGCTAGGAAATGATAGGTTTCAAATAAAATGAAAGATGATGAATTCTCATGTACGATTCATTATGTGAAAAATGAGGAATAGATGATTTATTCCTGTTGTGTCGTGTTTTCTTCAATTTTCTGTAAGCGGACTTAGTTTTTGCAATTAAAATGCAAATTGGAAAAGTTGAGTTGATGAGAATAGTTTTTATATTTATGGCGAAGTTGTTTAAGATCCTAAAAATCGTTGCAGTACCTCCGGAATAGGATGAACAATGGATATTTTAACAAACAGTTGAAGGTTTTTCAGGATGTATAATCGAGACGATTATGGTGTGAGATTATCTTTTGTCTGTAACGCAAGTTCTTGAGGTAAAATTTGCTTGCGAACACAACCACTATTCCATTTGCTTTGACCTGGCTGCATATTCATAACTAACGTAGCGTATTGCAAGTCGGATTCAGTTCACGGTAATTGAGGCAAAAAGGTTTATTTTTCTTATAAACGTTTTGAGTAAGGATGAGATTGGGTGAGTTTTGGTTAGGTTGAGTTGATTTGTGTTAGGTAAAAATGGATGTTGCGATACGCTACGTTAGATATGAATATGTCATCAAATCACTTTAAACTGATGTTTCACCCAATAAGTCCACAAAATTAGATAATATCGAGGGACTTGTTGTAATTTCGGTATGGAGAGTGCGAAAATATAACAAAAAGGGAAGTAACTTGATAAGCAGAACGGTCACTGGCTCGATCTAATGAAGTACGTCTTCATCTCAGTGTCAAGCAGCAAAATTTTGAATGATGATGATACAATTTCGATATATTTTTGACTGGACTTGATTTATGATGGGAGCACATCATCCTTCCTGAAAAAAAAAACAAGAAACAACGAATAAATCACACTTATAGAGCATTGTAGAGTCGTCATTCCATGAAGAAAAGTACAACCACACGCAACTTGCTGGACGATCTGTAACTGAAGGGTTTTGAGAAAAAAAAACAGGATATGGTCGCGGAAGGGGTCACACCCCTTGTAAAGATCGTTTTCATGTATTCGTCCACTTATAGAATCAAGAGAAAGCTAGCAGAAAACAATAAGGCTTGTAAAGGTCCATTCCATTACCCACCAGAGAGCATATAGAAGACACATTGTTTGAGAAAATGAAGATTGGGGATGAGTTCTGTTCAAGGATGAATCCAGATACTGTTCTCTACTGATAAGCCTGATTTTATTTCAGGCCGGGGAAACGATATGCGCAATGCGATATGGTTATGGAGGCACATCATGATATTCATCAATGACTTGAGCTACTGTTCAATGAAGTCTTCCTTGCAGAGAGGTTCTGGAATTGCTTAAACCACTCAGTAAATAATAACAAATGAAATGAACGGATGCCCAAGTAGCAATTATTGCGAACAGCATCATAAAGTTTTTGTTATAAAATCATGTATGGATGCCCAATCTCAAGTTCAGCTTCAGATTTCTCAGTTAGCACGTAGGGCATGTAAAAAAAATACAGTTGTAACAAGTGTACAACTTGTTAAATATTCCCTTGTAGCTGTTAGTTGTTTTGGACATGGGTGAAATGGTCAAATGTCTTGAAGCATTTCACTACAAGCTGACAAACTGCAGTTAGTTGGTTCGAGTCCTACGGTGAGCAGGAAAATTTTCCGAAGCAAATATTAGTGAGTGAGGAAGTCTGCAGACTACCGTTAGATCTCCCGTTTCATGGTGGATCTGCAGAGTGATCTGTTTTGATAGCTGTCAACTTCACGTCAACTATCCACGGATGTTTTTAAGCTTTTGACCCATTATTCAAATCATGATGGTGAATCTGGAGGATAAACATGGAAAAGTATTTGATTTAAATAAAATGAACCTCAAATTACTCCACACAACTTGAAGCATGATGCCAATCATACTAAGTTTTCATGACTGAACTAGCAAAAAGCTTGAAATTGGAATGTATTTTTGCTGTTGTGTCGATTTATATAATTAAAATCAAGATCTGACCTTTATCATTGTTTGCCTTAAGAAAATAAGCACCCTTTTCAAATTATGTGCTTTCGTTAATGATGAGTCTCGTACATTTCAAAAGCTCTGATGCTATGCGCCACATGTTAATATTTCAGTAACTTACTGAATCCAACAAAAGCTTTACAATCGCAAAGATGATGGAAAAATGACACGTGAGCCTTTTATCATGGTAAGAACATGTTTACAAGTCATCTTCACGAAAATGAAGATAATTTTCGAAAACGGACACAAATGAAGGTTGATAATCATAGCCATCGAATTCGTCATTTAATTCTGAGCAACCCTTCATAATCCATAATTATTAACGAACGTCAATAACAACGTGAATATAGCTTAGAATTTATCGAGGAATTCATGAATCCCAGTGCGAAACATTAATGCACAAAGGTAATGAGTCAACAGTTACGGCAAAGCTTAAAGTCACATTGACGTAATAAACCGTCATGTATACATCCAGGTCTCATTAAAATGATACTCCAGTGTGATGACGGGAGGATCGTTTCTAGGCATATAGGCAGATGATACTTATAATTATTCTGTAAAATTTATTCAAGAATAATAATGTGTGGATGTGACCGATTTTGGGGATATCTACGTATCATCTCTCTCAAGACATTCATTTATTTGTCAGTGAAAAAGCTCATGGGCTTTCTATTTGTATTGCTAAAAGACTTTGTTTTTTATAGTAGACATTGTATGTGGAAGATTATTCTATATGTCTCTCTGTCACGGTCTTTGTTCCTTGGAGAGTAAAATGAGAACATGAAAAGAAGTTACTTCATTTCTGACAGAGCAGGTGGTTGAGAGCGTGAGCAAATTAGGCCAAGCTCAATGCCGGAGATAAGGGTAGGGTGAGCGCCACCGAAACCGAATGTCGCAAGCAGTCCATAACCTCAAATGAAACAACTGACTTCACGGGACTCGGTTCAAAAACTCAAACAAACGTAACGTTCCTTGAAAAAACTGTTTTTCCCTTAATACAACATGAGATCAGTGTCTTAAATATGTTAAACGGGTTGGCATGTCCTGAAAGTGTGTGTGTGATATGGGCCATATGTAGTTGAATACAGGGCCATATTTCTTGCCAATCAAACTCATAACAGGGATAGATGAAGTTTGAAGAGAAGTTATTGGGAGTTATTGGAAGAAAGATGCTATTACGAAGTGGGGACCAAGTAAGTGGAAGTCATTCTTCATGCTGCCTGAGTCTATATAAAGTTAATGAGTAAAAACCGTGTGTTTTGCACACAAACCTGATACTGTAGAACCAAAATTTCCCAATCTCAACCATAATGGAACGAAAATAGGTGAAGTCGAAAACAGCCCATGCACAATTTTGCAGAAAAAAATCACTAAAATTAACTTAAATGAGTTGTCTAATAATTAACTAACAAAACTAACGGACCCATTTGTTTTGGCTTTTTCCCCAATTTCAAAAAACCGTATTTTTTTTAACACAAATCTAACGAACCCAAACGCAACTCCCAAGTTGAGTGAAGATCAAGCTGATCCAAGTTCAAGTGAATTTTTGTTAGGTTGGGTGTTGGGTTAGAATAACTTAGGTTTGATGCTTGAGTTAAGTTGGGCTAGGTAATGTTAGTTAAGGTCAAGTTTGTGTTTGGATAAAGTTTCGAGTATGCTTGCTCAAGCAGAATTAGTTTGGGTTAGTTAAGTTAAACAGTGTGTTAGGTTGAGTCAAGCATAGATCAGTTCAAACTTGAGAATCAAAAATTCAAAAAAACAGTCAATCAAAGAATCAACGAAACAAGGTTCAGGTTAGGTGAAGTTGGATTGAGATTTAAGTAAGTTCGGTCAAGTGGCATTGGTTTGAGCTCGGTTAAGCTTGGATTAAGTAGGGTTAGTGTAAGATCAGTTTTGTTAGCGTGGATTGGATGTTAGATTAAACTAGTGGTGAGTTTGGGTTGAAAATCCGTGGAACCAGGGTTGGGTTAGATCAAGTTGGATTGAGTTTCGGGTAAGTAAGAACAAGTAAAATTGATTTGGATCAAGTTGGATTGAGTTTGGATCAAGTAGGTTGAGTTTGAGTTGAGTTGGCTAAGGTTTGAGTTAAGTTTTGTTGGATGTTGGTTTGGTTAAAGTCAGTTGGACTGCGTTGGGTTCGATTCGGGTCACAACCCTTAGTTTCACAAAAACTTCTTCTTTGACGAAATAGAGAATTTGACATGGTTACCCACACGATCATTAAAATTATGAAGTGTTTGAATCGTGTCCTCTTTTTTTTTAGTTTAACAAGACTTGAAAAAATATATTATGCCACTAACAATATACCAGAACGTCTTGAGCCGATGATGATCTAGAGCACATACCGATTATACTAGGATAGTATGAATTCGATCGAAAGGTAATAGAGCGAACCTCAATCGGATCGAGAAAATATATCAAGTAGAAACAAAACAAATACCATATCTACGTGCGCTTCCCCGCTATCTTAGTGTGTCCCAGGGGTTTCATTTATTCGCCAGCCAAGCCCAAATACATTTACCAAAATGTACAACAATGGCTGCGATTTTCAAACGCAGAGCTGGTTCTAGTTGGTAAAACAGATTCCATTGTAGAAGAAATCAATTACCCAACATAAAAGTGAAATATCCTTGTAACGTCTTATTGAATCAAATAAACTAGTAGCGAGATAGAAAAACTTCCAAAAGCAAGTTTTCCTTCGGAAACTTCTGTCAATAAATAGAGATTAAAGTCTTTGTCTAGAGATGCCAAGCTAAGCTGGCCGAAATACTGATAGAAAAAGTTTTGAAAAGTCGATGATGTCAGATGAGAAAGTTGAATTAAACCAATTTCCTTTTAAAGGAATTCTGGAGAAGCGTGGATTGGAACGACACATTATTCTTTCAATCACGATTGATTTAGTGCGGATATTTGGTTTTATCGCATATAGGAAGATGGGGACTTTTGCTTTATAAAGATCGGAGTGAATTTCGAAAATGCTCCCAACATCAATTTCCATTCGGATTCACATCATAAAAATGACAGGCATCGTGGAAATAAATCTTGATGGAAGATAATACTCCAGCTCATCGAGATAAACGCTCCAGGAATTAAGTGAATCACGATTGAGTGAAGTGCGAATAAATTACAAATCGCATGAGTGTGTGCATTAATATGACGCGACATTTGATGTCATGGTATTTATTGAGTCAGAGCAAATAATCCTTACATTGAAGTATCGTGGTTGATGTGGAAGCTCAAAGCTTAACAAGAAAGATCACAAATTCATCTGCTGGCTGATAAGTGTCAATTTGTCAATGACAAGTCCTTTAGAAGGGCAAACAGTTGATTAGTGAGAATTTATACTGTGGAAAATGGCTATAAATTAGCTGGTCGTAGGGCAGCATCACACAGACCCCCACACCCTCACTGTTTGCTTTATAACATGGAATTAATTCAGTACCAAAATCATTTTTTTTGGAAATTTAGCTACTAATTGACTTGCCCGACCATATTTCCTTTACTTTTCAAGCAAGACGTTATTTTTCTTTGTTGTTTTATTTTTTTTTCCTAGTCTTATTTATATGTACTTACTAACGAATGATTTTTATTTTTTGTGATAATTAATCTTCTTATTTTCTGCAGCACTTATTTCGCTTTGTTTATTTTTTGCGGTTCTTTTTTTATTATTTTAACCCTTAGAACACGTACTGAAAGATTATGTCCACTCTCAAGAGTATTTTAATTTGTTTTTACTGTTACAGTTTTTTCTATTCTCCATACGACGTACCTACATATTTAGCTTTTTGCGTTCATCATTCAATGTTTTTATCCACCTGATAGACTGTTCTAACTTGAAAAAGTTTTTTCTATTTTTACTCCGCTTTCTAGAAAATTGTTTTTTTTAGGCTTTATTCTTTTATTTCAAAAGGTTTCCAACTTTTTGGCGTTTTTTGTCTCTTTTTTCTGACTTTTAAAAGTTATTTTGAGGATTTTTTTCAAACTTCTTATCATTTTAAATCTCAAATTAACATCTACTGGGAGAACATTTCCACCTGAAAGGGTTTTTTTCTAGACGTATTCTGCTTTTTCGAGAGTTTTTTTGATATTTATTTTTTTATTGAAAATAATTTTCCAATTTCTCAGTTGTTGGCGTATTTTATTTCTTTTTTTTGACTCTTAAAAGTCTCAATATGGGGATTTTGTTAAATTTTTGGATCTTCTACTAATAATTTTGAGTCTTTTGAAGTAGTTTCTGAAGAATTATTTTCGATTTTTAGGGCGGTTTGCATTTTTTTACTTTTCACGTTTTTTCTTCTTGCATCGAACGTATTCCTTGATGGATTATTTTTGATTTTCTCAACTTTTTTAATATTTTTAGTTCTTCAACACTTTATTTTTATTTAATTTTTCTCCCTTTTTAAGTGTTGCTTTGAGTATTTCGTTTTTTTTCAAAACCTTCTTCTTGTGATTTCACATCTCAAATAACCTACTTGGGAAGTATGAAAATTGTATATTCACATTCATAGCAATACGTAAAAAAGTATATCTAATTATTACGTATACAGGGTGTGACAAATTCGATGGGATAGCATTGGTAACTCGTTAACCGTAAAAGATATGATGTCGGTTAAATGGGGGCAAAAAAATGCCGCTTCGAAACTTGGACAATTCCGAAGATTTACGGAGATATCCGGTAATAACCGATTTTTTCGAAATCTTTTTTTAGTTTGTCTTGAATTTATTTAAAGAGATAGTTGAAGGTAAAAGACAAATTTTCGTGGCCACTTTTTTTGCTCTTCAAGAAAGCATGGTCAAAATTAATATCCGACGTTTCGAATTCTTGCCACCATCAGAAATTTCATCCAACTTTTTTCATTCATTTTTGGATAACTCTTTATTTCCTGAAAATAATGATATGTCACACTTGCAATTTTGCTATATACTCGAATTTGTCACACCCTGTATTTTAACCATTTTGTATGAAACATATATTTTTTATAGAATTGCTAAATGAACTGATCTTTTATTCTTATTTTATCTAGCTATATTTTTCTCGATTTCCACAAAAAAAAGACAGAAATACCCTCGTAGGAAAGTCAATTGTATTTCTTAAATAATGAAAAATTAAAAAGTAAAAACTAATTCATAATATAACTTAGAACAGTTTCTGATTATATTGAGAGGTGCTTGATAATTCTTCACATTTTTCTGTGTAGGAACATTTTTTTCCATTCTTCAAGACTGTTGAGCGTTTTATTTTCTTTTTATTTGTTTTTTTTCAAATATTTTTATCCAATTGATAGGGGATTATTATAATTTTTTTATATATATCTAGGGTTTTCTTTTTTCATAGGTTTTATTTAGATTTTTGATAAATCTCGTATATTTGTTTAAACCTTATTAGTTTTTCACTTTATGGATTTTTTTCTAGACATTTTCTAGACTTTTTGAGAAGTTTTTTCATTTTTTGTTCATTCTCTAATTTTGAATTATTAAAGGTTTTTAACTTTGAGCATATTTTATTTCCTTTTTTTTAATTTTTGGGTATTTTGTTAGTTTTTCAAGCCTTCTTCTTATAATGTCAAGTATTAAGTAATAATAATGATCTTGATTATCCTACGTTTTTCTACATCAAACTTTTTATTTCAGTTCTCTTACTTTTTAAGTGTTACTTTGAAGATTCACTTTTTTTAAACCTTTTTAACTTTTTATTTCAAGTCTTGAATTACTTACTTCAGAGGTATTAAAATTGTATATTAACAATTATAGCACTTGAAAAAAAAAAAAATTATTACGTGAATTTTAACTATTTTGTATAAAACGTGTATTTTTTATAGCTCAATAGACTACTTTTTTATCTTATTCTATAGAGCAAGTTTTTTTTTCTAATTAATTACCACCAACAGAATTAAAAATATCCTCGTAGAAAAGTTTAGGAAAGTCGACTCTATTTCCTACAAAATAAAGAACTAAAAAGTGAGGGAAAAATCAATATAAAGATATCGAGATTCTAGGTAGGCTTAACCATTTTTCTGTGTGAGTATTTTTTTTTTATTCTTCATCACTGGTTGGCGTTTAATTTTCTTTTTATTTGGATTTTACTTCGCGTTATTTTTATCTGTTTGGTTCAAGCTCTATTTTTTATATGCTCAACTTTTCTTTGCAGTTTTCCCTCTCCTAAAATGTTTTTTGTTAAATTTTGATTAAAATTCAAACCAATTACAGTACAATTAAAAAGGTATTGTGTTAAAACGTGATGTTTTCCAGATCTTTTATTTAGTTTAATTTTATTGCCTTTGAAACCCTCTGTTTTCCATGAGAGATTTCCTTCACTTTTTTGTATATTATATTATTTTCAACAATTTCTATGTGATTCCAAAAATCAATTCGATAACTTTTTGTAACTTAACACTATCCAGCCCATAACAAGTTATTCCACAATTATTGTTAGATAAATTGGTTCAAACCAGACGATACTCTTTCTAAAGATATCATCTTGGACGCTCAATAATCCATAAAACTCATAACGAAACTAAACAATAACAAAACAGTTCCGAGAATCACTCTGATATTTGTTTGACTTAGATTATCAGATTTATGACCAAATGGTTATGGGTCAGAGCATCAGGGTCTCCTCCATTGGTGGTCTCACCAATGCATACAGGAAGGGTTGGAAGCCTCTGCAAAGGCAGCAATAGCCTCTACTCAATGAAAATAATCCTATCCAGCAACTCAATCAACTGCCAATTCTGATGTTGCAAACTCAACATACAGCTTGTGTCTAATCCATCTTAACTTTAGTCTCACCGGTATCTCCCACAAAACTGATCCAGATAAAGGTCTCATCTTTTATTTGACCCTCTTTATCGGCCAGATCAGATCACATTCATGATATTTGCAGTTGAATGGTTTCTCTGACAGTAATTCGCACTCTACTCAAGCTATCAGCAATTTTATGCTTCGAGGATGCTAAAAGGTACTTTAAGCTGGCCTGGATCCAATGATCAGGATTTCTAAAATTATTTATCGAAAACAATCTTCTGATTAGTATACATTACCACAATAGTATGCTTAAACCTCAAAATACTTTCTCATCCCCAGACTCTAGACCAATCCATAAAGACACCCTGTCGTTTTCTCCATTAGTAACAAAACGGTTAAATGGAGAGTGAACTTATACGACTTTATATAGGTTGGTTTTATGGGAAGAGGATAGACTGACAGTTCAGTAAACGTAGCGGAATAATGGGGCAAATTTACGACCGCTCGGAACTGGACGTAAAGTTTTGAGTTGTTTTGAGTCTTTGATTTGTAGTCATTTGTTAACTTATGGTCTCTTGTTTTATTGGGCATTGTTGATTTTTTGATCCCATGGGTTGGTTTTTGAGTTCACCTTTATTCTCAAACACCAATTTGATGTTGATTAGTATACATACAATGACGAAGACTCTCTCATTATTAGTTTGGGTTAGTCCAAACTTATCATTGGTTTGGGTTATCTAAAAAAAATTACAGTTCTGTCTTCACAATCTTTGAGGATCTGATTCTCATATTGTCTATTGAACCAAAAGTGTTTTATTAATCCAGTGATAAGTGAATTCCCAATATCAGCATGATTCCACTATGAATTTTGTAAAATAAATTTGGCATGTTCATAAACAAATAACAAGCACAAACAATGTGAAATGATTGTTACAAACTCATGAAAATAAAGTGAATGATTTTTATCCCGAATATTCCAGGCAAAGATCAAATCATTTTCAAATTTATATTGCGCTTGTTTTTCGACAGCCTCCACAAATCAAATGATTGACAAAGAAACATCCATTGATTCAAATATGTTCAAAAATATGGAACAGTTGCTAAATTCGAATATTCCTGTTCATTCAACGTAATATACAGATCAATATGGCCGATATTTGTGTTAGCAATTTGAAATATGACAACTCCTAGATGCCATCACAACAGTCGAAGTATTTGGCATAATCAGTTAATCTGTGAATTTTTGGAACGAGAACTTACATCGTAGCACAAAAGAGAACTCTCGGGCAAGTTCCGCACAATGATGATCATATACCTGTCACCTCCATAGAATCAGATGAAAAGATGTCCATAACCTAACGGAATGTCCGGCTCTTGGTAGCACTAGGATAGAACACTTCTGTTGAACCACCTTTCTCACTATTGAAGGTTGCTTATTGAGCTGATCGATCATATCAGCTCCTCACTAAGAAGAATCTATTGCACAGATTTTCCTCAATCAATAAAGGATGAAGAAAAAAGAGACATCTTCACTATGAAACTTTTCAAAAAACTTAATCCTACTCATATGATAAATAGATGAGGAAGTTGAACCAAATAAATAGAAACGTTCAATCAAGCAAACTCAATTTTTTCCTAAGACTAATGAAGTGAGAAAGTCATCCACGTGCATCATTTATAGTAAGGTGGACTATCTTGAGCCTCATTAAGAACTGTCGACTGGAAAGCGCTTAGAACCAAATTGGATTCTGTCGGATTTAATAGGTGAGCTCTTTCGAACTGGACGCATTTCCAAATGCAATTTGTGCTTGACAGCAGCATTGAATTGTACTGTTTTTTGGATAGATGTTAGTATGACTAAAGTGATTTAGAGTGAAATGATAAAATTTAATGGAGTCCATCATCAAGATACTGAGAACATGACGCAAGATTCCGTTATTGATGACCAGTCATTGTACTAAGTGATTGTAGAAGCTCAGAGGATGAGTGGTTCGGGATATGTGGCGCAATCCCACAAATGTCAAAAAAAAGCCATGTTTCGCGCTCAATAAAGCCCATCCAAGACGTCAACAACTACTCCGGCCATGCGATTGGGTCCTGAATCCTGCTTCCACCAGCTGTTGGCCACAAAGAAGACTGGAGCCATCCAAGCCAACACTCTTTCCGATGCTCCAGTAAATTCTCATCAACAGTCATGATGACCCTTATCCTGGACTTGCAGAAGGAGGTCGACGCGTTGACGCAGCTTCTGTCGCAGCAAAGGAAAAATTCATGGATCATAAGACACACAATCATATTCCTTTTGTCTTGGAACGTAACCGTGTAATCCAATAAAAAGAGTCATACTTCTTAGAGGAGAACAATGTGGACTCTGCTCCCATCTAGAAAGCGCACACGTGTGTGTGATTTCGACTGCGTTAGACAGGATGCAGCGTAGCTATCCAAGAAAGGAAAGAGATTTCGAACACAAGCTTGCCACAGATACATACAGAATTAAGTAGTATGAGTTCCCAATCAAGGACTACGACAAGAAATCCAGTCTTAGTGGTAGGAGATTGGATCGCGAAACACTTCGATTTTGGCTGTAGAAGGACAAAATGAGAGAGAGAGCGGCAGTTGGATGACTACTCATAAACAAATCAATTACAAATACATTCATCTTACGGACTGCCACCATACTTGAAAGCCTTGTTAAATGAAGCCGAGGACGCGTTCATCAAAAGAATGGGCAAGGGTCTTTTCCCCATTCATATACCTACCCACTATCGGGTCTCTTAGAGATTGGATGAGTTTTTTCCAGCACTGTCGGAGAGGTATGATCAACCATTAAGAAGACCCCTGGCCTTGATGGTCTCAAAATTAGGATATTGAGAGTTCTTCCAATTCCTGAAGAGCAGTTAAATTTCGTAAGAAACCCTGGTGCAAAGCTCTAGCTTGCCAGGGATATCGAGGGCGTGAAACCTGCACTACAGCGAAGACAAGATTCAGCTCTTATCTCTCTGGATGTGGAGAAGGCCTCATGTCTGGCATGATGGACTTTTGTATAAAGTGTTCAAAATCGGAATATGAACAGATATCGTGAGAGTTGGACAAACCATTTGGAGGTCAAGCCAATACTTGCAAGAGTTCTCCAGGAAAGTGTCCTGAGTGTCCCACAATCTCTGAACGTCTGACGTACCTTTTTAAAAAAGGACTAGTCTAGCTCTGTATGCGGACGACATCTCAATACATTCCAGCAACAAAAAGCAAGTGAAGGCTTATGTCGAAGAGCATCACAATAGCCTTGATAAGTACTTTTTTATAGAAAATTGTGTGAACTTCAATAATGATATTGTCCAACATCATATTGAAGAACGAACTCTTCTCATCTGATGAGTAATGATCAGACGAAATCCTTGAGCCCGATTTCTCAAGTCCAGTTCAACGTTAAACTGCGTTCAAAGATGCCCAGTCCAATGTTCTTGAACCATTCTTGAGAAACCGGGCCTAAGTGGACAAACACTTCTGGAATGATCTCACATGATCATAGCGATCATGTCGAAGTACTCCTGAAAAATTTGTGGAAGAGCAATAGTGGATGGCCAAAATGTGAAGATCCCAAAGCGCTGTCAACCATGTACTCAGCAATTATCACGGTCCAACAACCAAGACCATCAAATGAACAATATTCAATACCTTCAAGGAAACCGCTAGTTTTAAAAGAGTCAACGAGGACGTCAAACAACCAACGACCGTGAGTTCTGCTTCAATATTTTTTGCTCCAAGATGGTCTGGCAACATCGTCGTTGGACTTGGTCATGGATATCTGCCACTTTTCGGCTATGCTGTCGTAGGTTTGCATAGTCGCAAACACTGAATCGGTTGAGGGAAATGTGGTGTCCTGGCCTATCAATCTCACTGTTTTATAGCCATGAATCTCTTCTTGGACCATCAAAGAATCGTCCTGGAGCAACGAGGTAAGATAACTAGCAAATACAAGGAGGAGATCCTTGTCCTACAGGATTTTTATCAAGTGAGGGCAGGATTCTGCAAAAAATCACCCAAATTGAGGCTGCCAATGTAAAAGTCGTAGAAGCTCTTCATAATGTCCACAACCTGATCCTTATCGGAAAATTTTAGGACGGCAATCAAATTATTGATATCAACCACACATTTGTTCATGTAGGCATACTCCAAAATCACCTGGAATACTTGTCCTCAAAGTCCACATAGGTTTCGTTGCTTTCCGGACATCCGTTGTTGATGGAGTTGGTGAACTGTCATTTTATGCCACCCGTGTGATATGTTTCCTAAGTCGCAGCTCTAGGATATACCCCCCGTGCATGGAGAACAGCGAAAGCTTAATTTATTCCAAGACCCAACAGAGAAACATACACAGCCTTCTGCCTAAAACGCTAAATAAGCTCATTGATAGGCACATTTTGAATAAGCAATTTGCAGAACATCTCCTGTATGAACATTAACATGTCTTAGCAAAGAAAATCCTGTGGGTCAGGGCTATCACGCTATCACCTTGTCAGGAGAATTGAAGATATTGTCACGTATGGTGTCAGATTAGGCCTACGACTGGACCCACACCTGTCGGGCTCTCAGAGAAAGTAGCAGGGTCGAACAGTAGGGAAATTCAGTTTGCAATGGTAACTTAACAATATTGTTGTCCTCCATATTTCAAGCTACTCTCTTACCACCATAAGAGTAGGACGAGCATCTGCCACGTTGATCATGGGAGGAGTTACACTACTCGCATGAGGTTGACGGAGAGTGAGAGGAATTACACTACCCACGAGAGGATGAGGAGAATGAGAGGAATCACACTAAATAGGGATGAGACGTGTAATCAGATATGCCATCAACTGACCAATATTCTTGTTGGACGTGACTATTCATAGCAACAAAACTGCTTGCTCAGCATGACCCCAATAACGAGAACATCAACATTCAGGCTGCATGAAACTACCTCATAGAAAGTATCTACACGAAAAGGGACCAATCTCATGTAGAGGGATAACTTTCTCAAACTTGATGGTGATTTATTGGACCTGATTTAAGGAACGTAGCTGCCACTGACTGCAGTGCAAATCAAAAAGAGAATAGATCTTCCAGAACTCCATTTCCACATCCTTCCAAAGTTGGATGCATCCATTACTAGAGTAATCAATCATAGATTCTTGTTGAAATGATGTTTTCTCTGATTTATATCGATGAATAAACTTTTGTGAAAATAAAATCTCATATTAGTATCAACCAAAAAACTGTTAAATCTCATTTATATCAGATATGATGATCATTAGTCTTTCTTTCATCTACTATGACTGTCAACTAGAAGGTAATTTCCGAACTCTTCCAGACAGCGTCAAATTAAAAAGCGATTTTTCTGATTACCACCAAGCTGGTTAGACTTTTTGTGCAAATGCCATCAGATGCAGTGCTTGACAATCCAAAGATCCATTTATCAACCGAAATGCAACTAGAAAGAAAACAAGCTTTTTCAAAAATGTATATCAATCCTAATCAGCGAATAAAGAAAATTCATAGTGCCCCATATACCGAACATAAGCGAACCAAGCACGGAGACAACGTAATATGAGGCATAAAATTCAGATATATATTCTTTGCAGAAACGACCCTTTTATGTCCAACGGTTAAAGTGCAAACTGAAAAATAAAATCTATCCGCCTTTTTGCCAAGCCGATAGAGCTCATTAGAAGAAAGTATAAAAGTTTATTGCAATGGACCTTTACCAATCGGAAGAAAAAAGGCGATAAAAAGCTTATAGGGCTGTTCCAGAATGAATATAACCGAAATGTATTCCACAAGAAGTCAAAATTCTTGACGACAATAATGTCCCACTATCTATTTCTGATACCAACAACTATAAACACCTGCAGCAGTAAAATACGCGTTAAATTTGATCTGTCTTTTATTATCTTACTTGCAGGGAGTAGACAAAGAAACTTATGAAGAAAATAAAATTTTATGCGCCAACGTGGATATTAGGCGTGTTTATGTACGTCTAATGGAGAATCGATGAGTCGTATAACAGAGAACTTCTATAAAGTACATTGAATACTTTTCGAAGAATAATAAAGTGCGGATTGGAAAATCCTTCCACGTGAACCATAACTAGTAAAATTGATCATTAAATCAAGTATATTAAACTTGAGATTTTACAGTTGTTTTCGTGTCGTCGCTGGAATATTTTTGTTACAGATTCGGAACCTTCATTGTGTTGATTTTATTAGGGGTTAGTCCGGTACATGGGTTTGAGTGTGTGTTGTGTATCATGAGGTCTACTCATGATACACAATGATTGTACTATCAACCAGATTTAACTCCCTTGGTTCATTTTTTTCTCGAAACACGAAAAAGATTTACCAACAATGAGGTAATGCAGTTCGCATTTGATGCTATTTCGAGGATCTTGACTATTCTTATTATATCGAAAACATTGAACATCGCTGTGAAAGGTGTAGCTAAAGGATATCTTTTTGATCAAGCCAAAACAGATGGAAGAACTCTATCTACCTCAATTGTTTCTATAATCTTCCACCATTTCTGTACCGCAAAGACGATTAACTTCATTCAATTTATATAATAATTCCAATAACAGTTGTGCTTTACTCTGGTCAAGACATGACACGGAAACCAATTTGCTGAGAGATTGGTCGAACAAACATGTCACTGCAGCTTGAAAATGAGTTTATAGAACTTCCGACTTCGTTTACGACGTGTTACGGTTAGGAAGTGGATTGTTGTCATAAGAAATGGATATTTGTACATACAATTGGGATATTGAAAATTGTTACCCAGTGGTTTCCTTGCTGTTCATTGAGTTCACATACCTGCAACAAAAAAAAAAAATAATAATGTGCGATAATTATTGTAGGATTTTAGCAACATATTGAACACGGATGTGATATTTATAAAGGAAACAAACGAGTTGGCGTATACCCCAATAATTCCAGTTACATTTGAAAAATGCATGATCAAAGGGCACACGTACGTCCAAATAGCGAGCTGTATTTACTGTGAAATAGTAATGTCGTTTTATCATGGTGAGCTGGTATTGTTGAATCAATAACGCACTCACCAATCAAATTTGTTCTTATGATATAGCTTGATGATAACATGGTGTCAGTGCATCTATGGATTTCTGCGAAAAGATACTGGACGCATATTTCCATATCTAGACTGTTACAATTCGCAAAAAAAAACTACCGAAAAACCTGCCCCAATCACGCTACATGCGATCGAAGTTGGAGTGCTTCAGGGGCAGACTTGGGTAGCTGGGAAGGTATGGAGCCCCAGTCACACTGCTTGGGAGTCAATTGAGGAACTTGCTCCTGCATGCCCAAACACATCCCAACTTTTGCGGAAGGCATAGTGGTAAGCTCAGTGGTAAGCCTTGAACTGAATTGCTAAGGCCTGACGACGATGGTACAAGAGTACAACTTCTCCTTCAGGAGGTCTATAATGGGTTCGCTGTTTGAACGTTAACGGGCATGTTGAAGATGTTTCATTTCTTGTCCATAATACCGGTTCAATCTTCTGTGAAATTTCACATTTTGGATGTTGTCAGATTTTTGGTTTGGGACAGAGAAACTACGATACTGCAATTTGGATTCATTTCCAAGAACATGACTTCATAACATTCGACCAAAGCTACTCTTGTCATAGCTTTAAGCTACAAAGCAACTCGAGGCAACTTTTCCTCCAGAGAGAATTCCTCATAAAAATCAAAATTGCCTATTCATTTTCTTCTCCTTGTTCACCTTTTTTGATTTATTTCTACGACATTTTCTAATGTTGAGTCAGTATCCAGATTTTGTTTCCACTCTCGTGGCATTGGATGATCTTGCGTCAACATGTCTATGGTCGAACTTAGTTTCTGTTATTGTCACGTGATCCGCCCTTGCCTATCACCCATCAAACTATATCCATGACTCTCTTTTTATTTTCGTCATCTTGTCTATGATCGAATCTGGTTCCTGCCCGAGATTACCTCCATCCTGTCTTTCTGCTCATACCACTACATCTAAAACAGATCTGCAACATTGCTCGCTGTATCTATTATTGGCACACTGAGCTCGGCTTGCCAAAGGCTGGGTAGGTCACACCTCAACAACCATATAATGTTAAAATGGGCAAGATATTCCTGCTAGATTGCTTACTCTTGTAGTTTGATTCTCGGAAAATTCAACTGAGTCTGCCCAAGTCAAGTCAAAATGGTCCTTGCTGCTTATCCATTTGCATTCTTCATAATTTTTGTCTCTGGTATATGCGATCTTCAACATTCTGTTTGAAATTTTTCAAATGCCTGCAGCATCGTTTCGAGTCGATCGGCATCACCAATGATGGAGCGAGATTATTGGCAAAGTGATATTGATTGAGGCAATTCACATTGACATCGATGACAGCGGTGATGCTGGCATGTTGTTTCCCTTTGTTTCAGCTGACTATACTTGATGACTGAGCCCAGCATCTTTTTTGAAGTGCCAGTATCGTTCAATCGTTTAACAGTGTTGTCTGCCGACTTTGTAGAAATTTCTGGGTGTGCCAGGCCAGTTTGTTACGCAGTCTCGACAGCTAGGCTAACGTTTGCTAAATGCTTGCTTTCCACTCTTACGAAAATCAGCTTCCATTAGCTTCCGGTTTCCACACACCATCCAATGGCACAACCCTCCAGTGAAACCCTATCCAAAATTCTGTTCATATATTTGTAAAAAACATCAATCAATTGAAAAGTCGCCCTTCTGAGTTACAATAATCGGCTAACTACCCTCCAGAGGTCTTCTCCAATGATCCCCTGTACACTATGTCACCTGCAGCCCATTCCTCCAGGATGTAAAGGTCACTTTGGTTTGCCTTATCCTCTCTTCGCAGTCGCAGCGATAAGACTCCGTTGGCAGCTCTTCTCGCGCTGGCCGTCGCTTCAAGATCGTGACCACGTGTTGTTTGTTTGCCGAGAACATCGAAATTTCCATGCACCATAAGGAGCTCCATTGTGGAAAGGATACTTCCATGTAGTCCCTTTCCACTTTCCTTCGAGGGCCTATCCAACTCACCTGCTATTCCGAGAGCTCCAGTTGCTTCTCTCTGTCTTTTATTTCCTTTACATGTACCCCTCCTCCGTTAGTTCCTGATGAGGTTTCTCGGGCACTTCTTCTACTACTTGAGTTCTGCTCGCCAACTCGTCAGCAGTCTTCAAGCCCGCTGTTCACACAGGACACCTTTATTGGGCTTTCCCTGACCAGCATGGTCATGGTGTGTGAATCATCGCTGCAGCCTCCGTGCCGCAGCGATACATCGTTCCTCCCATGAATCCTGTCTTAAGGACATCAACCCCCTTAATGATCGCCTCCAGCTCTGTTTCCACGCTTCCCAGGTCAGTTGTTATCCACCACAGGCACCTCGTACAATCATCTGGTGCAGAGCAGCCTTCACCCCACCCCGTGCTGCTGGCGTGGACAAACTGCTGGCCGTGTGTGGTCAGCTTTCGCTGCCTTCTTCACCTCTTCAACCGCTCTCACCATAGGTCAATCATCGTGGCTTCCTGCCGCTCCACAGGGTGGTGGCAGAGCTTTGGTCAATACCATCTCATATGCTCTACCCGTCAGTAGCTGGTAGATCCTTTCTGTTGCTCTCAATTGCTTGATTATTCTACTGTCGCCCGTCCTGGATCCCCAGATCTCTGCTTCATGAAAGATTGCTGGAAATGCTACGGCTTCATAGATAGCCTTGATCTTCTCTTTGCCTTCTCACCAGCCTTATGTAATTTCCGGACCTCCTGGTCGCCTTGACCCTCACATTCAGCCATAAACCGAGGTTATCGATATATTCCCATTCCCCTTCAGGATCCCGCCTCTAGGACCGGTGGACGTATTTTGCTATTCGCTGTTATGAATAGAGCCACTGTTTTCGACATGTAGGTCGCCCGGTTTTTCATTTTCCACCTTTCACAACTGTTTCATATCTCAATGGACTTGGCCTCAAAATCTCATACTTATCCTCATTCACCAGAAGCGGGTCATCTGCAAAGACCTACACACTTACACCCCTGTCCATGTGTGCTACCATTAAATCAAACCAGCTATCTTCACTGAATGTTATGAAAAAAATCGTACGGTGGTCAGTGTTGCCAAGTCGCATCAATCAATCTATCTGTCTACCGTCAAACTCGACATTCTCATATTATTTTGTACGCCAGGCGTTGAGCACGTTATCTGCTACGAAAGTCAAGTTCTGGCAACATTGTCTATCGTGGGGCAAGAAACCTTGGAGATATGTTGTTTGTCAACCGCTGGCGTCACTGCTGGATGCGCAATAGCATAGCGTTGTTAGTGTATCGTGTACTGGGAGATTTTTTCTGATCACTGTCAGTCAATAATAACAAAAAGAGGAGCAACTCCTGATCAGCGTTGGCGTTATGATGCATCGATCTCCAACGCATCAGGCCCTGGGTTCATCTCATTAAATCAGGGTTCCCGTATCATACCTGATGTTGGCACGTTAAAGAACCCTATCCTTCACTGAGAGAGATTTGGAAGAACTACCAGATAGTGTAACACAACTTTCCTCGCGTCGGTGGCAGAAATGGGACAATGGAAAAGAAAAAGCAAAGAAAAGAGCAACTCCGTCATAAGCTATACGTTGAACAATCATATTAATCATGAAAGATCACTGATCTTTTACACTACTAACGTTAATAACCCGAGGGAACAACCGAAATGGGAACCCGAATTCCGATCTTTCTGCAACTTCTCGTTATTACCTAGGGTGAAACAAGCAATTAACTCGAATACCGATATCTCAACCGTTCCGACATGATAAATATTATGGTAATTCAAAGGAAAATTAATTTAAATTGACCCCTCGAGATTTGCGGCCTGCGAATTTGGATCTGTCAGTGTTCAGCAGCTCAAATTTACTGATTAGTCTGGAGTCTGGGGACGCTTGTTCTGTCAGGAATTCCAAAATTGTTTAGCGTTATCCAGTAAACACCGATCATGTTGCATTTCAAACTGTCACCATAATTTTGAACTTTTGAAATGGGCGATATTGGAACAAGTCAGTCGATATGTTCACGTTATTTGTATTCAGTTGTTCCAGCTCAGACACGATCTTTGGCAAAATATAACAGCTCCATAAACGACGAGCTCTCAAGATGAAGATGGAAGTATCCTTTCACGTCCACATCCTAATCCACTGTCGTCTTTGAGACGTGGCAGGTGTATAATTCACCTTAATACTCCAGAATCCTTTTATGAGGCAACGTCATGTCGCAATTCAGTACCTAAGAGTAATCACGTGCGCTTCTACAACTGAAGGTGTCACGGACAAATTAAGCCGCGTCCCGAAGACGGTTTTATTGCCGCTCCCGGGTTACACTGAAGGGATTTAATGAGGAAAATGAGATGTCATTTTGGATCGCATAGTTTTACTTGATCTACTGTAGTGTTTAGGAGATTATTTTCGCTTTGATAAATGTGGTCGTTATAGTTTACGGGTATTTACCCCGATATCCACATCCTTCTAAGCATGTCGTCATTCAAACACAACAATTTCATTTAACAAATGTTGCAATCTCCGTCATAATCTACGCATTATCGACTCACACCTTGTAGATGTAAAATATTGTCAATTTCCTTGATTTAAGGTCACATTACGTATAACATTCCACATCAATTTTGCAAAAAAAATCAACACATTCTATCACAACATAGTGACCTCTTTTTCGAGTTTGTCGACAACGACCATTGACTAGACAAATGACGGCAGTCATTCTTTTTTCGAACAACGTTCAACACTTAAAGTTGATCTATAATTTACTGCAAAATGGCACTAAATTGCGCGTAAGAAGTAAGGAGAGCGGCAAAGTTCCTTTATTTATTTCGAGGCTAATGCGTGCGACAATATATTCCACTCTATCGAATGGATATAGCTGTGACGTTTTATTCTGTGGAGAGGAAACCGGGATTAAGGATTTCCGGATGATATTTTTTTGTTTAGTTTCTTCATCCGGGATACGGGTTCCATGTAGAGATGACACAGTGAAAAATGTTTTATCAGAAATATCCCAAATGAAGAGCGTTTTTTCCATATTGATAAATAAATAGATGTCAGCTATGGAAACTTATCGGCATCAATATTCTTCTCGGAATTGAAAATACGGAAAATTGGCAAGCCACGTTAATTCAACTTTCAAGTTTGTCAATCCGTCTGAACGTCCACGATCCAGCTTATCCATTCCGTTCAAGGACATGCACGCAAGAGCGGAGTTCCGCTCCTCACTGCCTCCCAGAAGATTCTTCACAGATTGAAACCGTTGTCCTGCGATGCCAAGTCCAAATAGAGCTGGCGCTAGTAGCACGCCTATTGGAGCTTCCTCTCTACCAAACTTGTTCACAACAACTTGCGTCAGCACTTGTTTACGTGAAGGACTTTCCTAGCCTTTGTCCCATCCGCCCGGGCCTCGTTTACCAGGTTTTAAGGTGAACACTGTCATCAACTACGCAGTATCCACTCCTCAAAGGTGTAATCAGACGCGCACCACGCAGCACGGAAAGCTTTCCGGAAACACCGCGAACGGCAATATTGCGGAAGCTATCACTTCACCTGATAACAACGCGAGAAAATTCATCCTTTGAACTTTGCCAAACAGCCGACATTCGCCCATCAAGCGACGAACACGTGCAGAAACGCACCAAAATGAAAGGCAAGCCTTTCTCCCCAATATTGGATATATTTACTAGACGAGCATCAGGCCATAGAGATAATTGATTGAGGACGTAGTTTATTTTGTAGCCCCAAGAAAGATAGAAATAACTACCGACCGTCCGGTACTAGGTGAACCCAGACTGGTATCTTGGTTCATAAACTTTTTGAGGTTAACACTTATTGCCATACAGAACTTACTGGGTTTTGGCTCGTTCTTTAATCCGGGGACCGCCAGCAACCAAGAGAGCCACATTCTTCCCAATACTCCCTCAGAGAGCAGGTTGCTGATGGGGATAGGGTATCTTCGAAGAAGTTCTTCACGGTAAGGTCACTGAAAATGAGAAGACAAAACTCCTATCTGGTCGTTAACTGACCTTAGTCAGACAAATAGCATGCTTGGTAGCCAGAGGGTATGGTAACACCTGCTCAAAGAGAGCTCAAGGCTTTAACTTGGGTTCTATTAGTCAGGTTAGATCAACGAGGCCGAAATTCTCAAGCATCAAAACAGAATTCTGGAAGCGGATTTTGATGTCCCGTCAGTTCACCGACAAGTCGTGGATTCATTTCGACGTCCACAGTACTTGCAAAATGGTACGGAAAGGGGTTGAACTCGTGCCGTGGAACAAATCTGGAAGCGGCATTAGGAGGTATGGATATAATTTTTCTAAATAGAAATGAGGAGAAGTAAGTTGACGATAATCTACAGGGTGTCCCTGATAAAAGTAACTACATAGCATCACATAAGGACATTGTGAACGGTAAGAAGAGTTGACATTTTTTGGGATTAGAACAAAATGCTAACCCTCAAATGTTATTGTTGAAGGTGTTAAGGAAAAAATAACTGCCGTGGTAAGAAAAAAGAAATATTGATTCATGCCGTTACTAAATTTGGTTTTTCGTATTCACTAAGTATTATACAGGGTGTCCCAGATAAAATTAACTACATGAGGATTTCGGAAACGATGAAAGATACGTCGTTGCTTGAATGGAAGAAGAGGAGCATATTCCTATTCCCAAAAATATTCTACCTCTGTTTTATTTTGAATATATTTTTGGATGGTTCAGTTTTGGTCGGTCTACTTCCGCGACCTTGAGGCTTCTCCTCTGTATAGGGTAGGGTTCTTCAATGTGTAACATCCATGACACGAGACCAACTGTTTAACGTCTCTTTCGAACGACGGTGCACCTCTTAAAACCAAATTCCAAATTTTAATGTCAGCGTTGACTGGCCCAGGATTCGATCCTAGGAACAGATGCGTGAGTAGTCGATGCAATAACCACTGCGCCACACCGCCGCACACTTTCTTGCCCCGACCAGAAGCGTGAAGCTCGCCTTTTATTATACAAGTCGCCTATAAATATCGATTTGGACGAATTGGTCGAGGTCGTGAAAAAAAGGTGGTTAGGTACAACAAAAGATGTTCAAAGATAATCCAGTATTTTAGATACAGTGGATTTGGAATTCAAATATGTATTGAGTGCACCTTGAGACCATCGTCATTTTTGCGATAATATGTTTAATTTCAAGTTGATATCGCTCTACCTCCTCACGACTTACTTAAAAAGGGAGGATGGAAATGATTGATATATTTTTTTCATCATGGATAAACAACGCTTGACGCCACTACCTGTGCCGCTTGCCATGGACAACATTTGTGGCTTATTCTGTTCCTCCATCAAAAATTAGACCAAATCAACTTTTGACCGAAATTCTTTGATGTTCTTGGTAAGAACCCTTGTCCTATAAAAACAAAATTTATCAAGTGCACCTCGGGTCCTCTGCCGATTTTTGCGAAAGAGTTAAGGTTCGTCCACTGTCTGTCTGTAAGATAAGAAAGTAGATTCCTACTCATGCTGTTTTAATTATTGATCCTTGGCTGCCTTGTTTCTATTTATTTATGTGTCAAATTTCAAGTTGATAACGATCTTCCTCGACACGACTAAGAAATGATGATAGTTTGAAAATGATTGACACATTTTTCGTGACGTGAACGACGAAAATAGAATATTTTATATTATCAAAATCCATAAACCTAGAAATATAAGCGCTCCGCATAGTATTTTACCGTAGTTTCCCCCTCATTTAACTAATCCTGAGTTGATTTACTGTGATTCAGAGTACATAACTATTAATAAATCCTTCCCCTGTAATAAATTCAATTTGAAAGTTATTAGCCTCATCAAAACTAAATTTACTGCTGGTTTACAACCAAAATCAATCAGTTCACACTTGAGAAGACCTGCTTTGACTGCTGCTGAATATTAAACTTTCCCAGCAAGAATAATCATGAATATTGTATTCGCTCACTTCTTTATTTTTCCAAATTGAAAAAAATCTGAGAGGTCAAGTCATGGGCCCACTACTAATCCATCGGTTGGAATATTTTTTATAAGGCCCACTTCTTATTTTTTAATCCCAGACTATTTAGAAAAAGCACTGAAATGAATTCCCCTATCCCGTCAATGATGAAGGTCTTCACTCCAAGTTCAACAGTTCCCGTTTTTCTTCAGAAAAGGAAATGAGGGATAATCTGAAACAATATAGCGTCAGCCAATTTTCCCCAGGGGTAAAGCAGGGGATAAAATAAACGAATGAATTAACCGACTGAAGAGAAATAAACTTTAACGAATCGACTTATCCGCATCCCGTTAATTTGGTGTGATGATATGCTTAGTGATAAATTTAGGTTAAGATCTCTTTTTGTTACTCCAGGGTCTTGCCGAGTTTTCATTCAATTAACATATTGTTTGCAGCTGCGTCGTAAGGTAATAATGGAGTTTGATAATTTGTTTACGACCGAATAGTGTGGCAAGCGTGAACGTAATTAGAAATTGCCTAACTTCAAATATGTGTCACAAGTTATAATGGAGTGGTTTAAAGTCAATTATTATAGCTTGGTCGATTATATTAAGGCTTAAAACGAGCAGAATCCATCGTTATTGTAACATCTAATTTAATTAGTTCCTCTACTGGAAAGTATCAAAATTTTCCAACGGGCGTCATTTCACATCGATAAAAGGCATTCCCACGGTGATTTGTTTGTTTTGATAGCGGCGTCCCTTCGAGCACATCGTACCGCCAAAGGTTGCGGGATTTATAGGCGTGTGCACAAAGAGAAAAGTTGTCGCTCTATTCGAAAATATCGTAAATCATCTATTTTGTGTTTTGCAAACTTACCTGACTGGTGGTGAATAATAAAGTTCATTCCAGATAAAAAAATCTAGCGTTGGGTGCATATATAACAGATACTGTATGAACGAATGATTTGCTTTTTTATACTTGAACAAAGAGATAACGGCTAGTTCATGACGTTTTGATCTATTTGATCATCATAAAGTGTAGCCTAGGACCAGGTTTGTATAAAAAAGTGTTTAGAGTACGGCAAAGCAGACAGTGCAGTTTTGAAAAGCCATTGGAAAAAAATTGTCACAGGTCTGCTTGAGTTACTACCCATCAGAAATATAATTCAGAGGCTATAAATATGAGAGCTGTGTGGCACATATCTATCAACATGGCGGCGATTTCCTTTCTTATTGCGAATTATAAGTTGTTCCAAATTGTGAGGACAATGTTTGGAAATTTTTCGTTGGAGTAGCTCAGATACGGTGATCTCACCTGCCACCCCAGGTCGCCCCTCAGAGAGCGCAAGAAACATTTGCCGCAGTTTTGTGAGATCTGCGATGTATTGGACGTAGCCATAGATAAAGACGTAAATAATTGAATCCGATGTTCTTGGCGACCAACCCAGTTTGTAACGCTCAAATGAACAAGAAGTCAATCCATACAAAAAATATGTGAAGCTCCGCCACACTCCCAACAATGTATTCTATCTGCCTTCCGGAATTTAGAGAGGGTATAGCCGCCAGCTTTCGCACAGTGGAGACGAGTGGGGTTCAATCGTTGATGTAGTCCTTGTGATACTCTAGTCCTTGTGATACTCTACTATCCAAGAAGTCTATCGTATAGCGCAGTCGCCAGTGGAAGCAGAATAAAAAAATATATAAAAAGGAGCAGGGCTGAACGGTCTATTTTCTAAACTCAATCTCTGCAAGAAAATAGTCAATAGTAATCACACTTTCACCAAGAAAATTTCCTACCAGTCAATTCTAACCAATCATAGGCTTGCATTTTTTTATGTTGCTATGGCAACGACCTGATTTTATCGGAAATCACCCTGCTCATAATCACGTGACTGAAAGATTAATGAGTGGAAATCTCTCTGGCTTTGCATCTGGATGTAGCTTCTATATGATTACAGTGTTGCCGTCCCCACTCTCCCCAACAATCCCAACCCAATCCAACTTTCACAGACAGAGATAAGGCAAACGGCAACACTGTGGTTGGTGCATGGGAGCTACATCCGGACGCGAGTGCTTGACAGTTGTTAAAAACAATGACAAATATTTTTGATAAATGATTTATTTTCAACATCCAATACAAAGTTGCAATGTTATCAATTATGGACAAGATTGGTTATAACTTCCAAATGTTTTATAAAATCCTGATTCCCTTGTTTCTTCCTCAATGGCGAGTAGAGTAAGGAGCCGTTGGTTTCTTCCACTAAATGCGAGGTGAGTCCTGGGTTATGTTTTTTCCAATGATCAGTTTTGGCATGAAATTTTCTTGCCGAATCTCCCGCGAGCTCGAATTAAAACCCGGAAATTTGTTCTCGTTGCGAATTTTTCAAGAAAATTCGCAACTCGACAAAATTTCCGGAAATAATTCGAGCTCTAGGGAGATATTAGATTATGAGTGAAAAAAACCAGAATTTTAATTATCGCCAACAGTGTTGGATACAATATACACAACAAGTACTGAAGCCGCAACCAACATGATCATGTCCGTTTAACAGACGGCGCAATAGAAAACAAATGTTACACTGATTAGATGATTATTATAAGACTCCAACATTCATGAATCGAATGAAGTTAACCCAGCACGCCAATGCTTGGGTTCATAGCTAACAATAAGTTCATCCACCAGAAGTGCAAGAATCACAACTCAATAATTTATGAAGAATGTAGAGATTTTGTATAATATGTAACCATTTCAAATGACTTGCGTGACTCCTGTGCTGTGTCCTATGCTATACGTCCAGGCTTCAGGCGTATGACGATTTCGGAATTCGGTAATCAATACAGAAACACCAAATCGTCCTCAATACAGAAACTCTTTCCCAATACCGGAACAGCAATCACCGTGATCGAAATGTAATAGAATGGAACCCTAGAATGCATTGATCATTGTATTCCAGCAGGATACAAGAAAAACTATTTATGAAAAGCAAGTCTTGCCTCCTACTTGAGGGTTCCTGTTTGTCCAAAAACAGTCGATATCGGAAGGTGACAGTTCGAATGCACCCCAAATCCAGAACTCCTGAACTTCTTGAAACAACATACTGTTCAATCCAAGGAACTTCAAAAAGACTGCGTACTAGACATGTAGTGAGTACCAACGACGTCCTGATGTTAAACAGGCCAGGAGCAGGAATTCCTTAGAATTTCAACTAACCCCACTTTAGCGTGAAGCGGCACATTTGTAACCACCAGTAGATAGCTCAATTCACACAACAAAAAGGCCACGGTTGTTTCACTACTTATAATCCTTCAACGAAGACAAGACTTATCCACCAAAGTCCAAAATGAAGCAAGAAAAGCAAATGAGAATCGAACAGAGATGGAGGTCCAGTCTGTCGCTAGCCGGAAATTCTCCAAAAATCGGCGCACGAGACAGGAGATCTCAATTCAATTTGTAGAGTTCCAAATGAGTTTATCCTTGACCATAGCTGTGGTGTGGAACCCTTCCAATGAAATAGTGCAAAACCACAGAATTGTGATACCACGGTGTATCAGAAAAAAATTGGATGTCGTCAACTAATCGGAGCAATAACAAAACGTGACAACGTCGGAAGAAACCAAGCTACAGGTACAAATGACTTTTACCACCAAGCAGATGTGTGGATTGAAGTTGGTCGGAACACAGAAGGAAGTCCATCATAGAAAAAGAGTTTTCATTCAACTGGGAAGGATGTTCTTCGAAGAAATCGTAGTGATTGGCACCCATTGCTTGATGAAATTGTAATGAATCTGCAGATTCATTTTAATTTTATGACTACAACATTGTTCGTCCAAAGCTTATCACCCAAGCAACTTTTACCACAAAGTAGAGAAACAGATTTTAGCTTTATTATAAGAGATTGGTATCACTCAAACCTTCATTAAAACAGATAAGAATCGCCGCAGTCTAAAGTTAAACCATAAATAATTGGATCTCCTGCTTCAATAAACAGAGCTTGATGTCTTGACAAAGTTTCACGACTTCTGTATAATCTAAATGTTCGATTAAAGTGTGCCACAACGAAAATTATTTTCCACAATACAAAGGTTTTTATCTTAGACCCCATAAACTTTTCCGGAAACCACTAAATCTGAGATGTGGAATGTATTTTTATCGGGATAGTTACCACGAACTGCAGTATCCGGCATTCTCAGGAAACTTTTATCCCCACTAGCTCGCTTGAAGTTGAAATTTGTTTACTGACTTGAAATGAGTGATCAGAGAGGCACTAATTTTATTAAATATCTGATTATTTTTTAATGTCAGAAACATCATTCGTGAAATGATTCTCGCAACCACAAAGCTCGAGGACTTTAAGCCATGCAAAAGTATAGTCTACGGCACAAGTAATTAATTCTGAAATGCCCGATTAATTATGCCTTGACAATGGCCCAGATGAAAGTGAAGCCCTCCTTCCTAACACAGGCTCAAAAAGCTCTATAAAGAAAACAACTTTTCAAGCTTTCTTTCACAGCGGCCTTGTCTGAGGTCTTTATCGCTGTCTGGAAAAAAATCGACTGGGAACTTTAATTTAATTTCCTTGACTATTGATTAGCATCGTTTCTTCTTCAGCGTTACATAATGAATAGAAGGGCTGTCGCTAGCAAGAAAATTCATTGTTCAGGTTGTCAATTACTTTCTTCTGACGAGTCTGTGAATAAACTTTTATGAGACTAATTGGTAGCCAAGATCTGTTACCGTCAGCGTTAAAAAAAATTATTGTCAAAGTTTTTTTTGTTTTTGGCGGATAAATTCAATCACGAACATCCAGTTTCCTCAAGGCATCCTTGGTAGTGTGGGACTTCCATCTTGCCAATGTATACTTACTAAAACTTAAGGTTGTTCAAAGGCTCGCACTACCCAATTCTACTGTTCCCTTATTTTGCTATGGGTACCTCTACAGTTCCAGATCCATCACATCTAAGAAGCTTTGAAGCTGTACCAGTGAAAGGTAGTTTCACTTGCTGGGAGTTTGCACTCTCACATGAGGTTTTTCCTTGTGACTTAGCTGTTTCTAAACGGAGCATGGCCTGTGATGTGGCCAGTTGCTATACTTTTGTAAGTGATATGGTTGTATTGTGATATGGTCCTGTTGATAAGATTTCTCTCCACTCATATCACACGTGTGCTTTGATGCAACGTGATATTGGAGATCCCATCTGATGCTACTGCGCTGTTTTTCTGGAGCAGGTAAAATAAATGTTAGATCCAGTTTTACTTTTGCCAGAGAGACAGTTTCGTTATTTGCTTCCTTCTTGATTGGTGTATTTTCCTGCTACGTGCCTTTTCTAAATTTCTCATGAATCTAAAGCTTTATCTGATTATTCACAATTTGAGAGAATATGATTCGCACTTTGTACTCCGAAAAATGGTTCTGAACGATTCTCAAGGTGGAAATCCATCAGTTATCACTAGAAGCCAAGATTATGGCTTCTCGTTAGGATATCGGGCTTCTAACGGCATTCTCAAAGCGGAGAGGTAACCTTCTACCTTGGGAAGTTGCAAGGCTTGACCTTGTGCTTGGAATTGCGATAGTTACAGATGTTGATGATCCTTGATAGAATATTGCAGAGATCCTTGCTTCCAATACAGAACTTCCTCCTTTCCATAAACTTGCAAAATATATATTCCTTCCTTCCTAATTGATTCTTGTAAGAGTACTTTGACCTGATATGATTGATATTCTACTTGGGTTATTTATGTAACAAGAAAAGGTCTCAAACTCCCATTGGTATTCAAGGCAAGTACTTATTACTTGCTGAATCTCATTCATTCTGGATTCGCGACTTGATGACCTGGAGGCTTCCGAGTGTCCGGCTCGATAAAGTTTCCATTTTCTTAGGGTGAGGCAAAATCATTGATCAACATTAAGCATGTTTCAAAAAAACTCGTTGATGGTAATAAACTTCGTCCGTGAAGAAGGGCAGCAGGGCGATCCTCTATCTTCTACAATTTTGAATTCTATGATGGATGCTATGCTGTCGCGGGTTTCCAACGATTACGGGACGCAAATGGGACAAATCTAGATAAACTTCATAAGCTGACGACCTTATTCTGCTGATATCTACGGAGAATAGTTGATAGACAACGTATCCTTCTTTTTGGCATGAGCCAGGCCAAGACCAAATTATACAAAAGTGCAACTTCATCAATCTGAAAGTTATTTCAAAGATGAGAATCACCGCAGTTGATGCCAAAGACTATCTTCAGCTAAAAAGTGAAAATATTTAACCTCTTAAGCAGACAGATTGATGGAGATATATGGAAACAAAATTCAATGCTGATGGCAGGGTGAAAATTGTCCTGCCTCCTGTTACAAGGAAAACCCCAACTTAGAATACACGCTATATATCTAGTAGCGTTGAGCGGAACAAGCATTGGATCCCTGGGGAATGTGGATATAACAGATAGAAACAGTCTCCACCTGCCGGAAGACTTCTCGATAGCCTACGTTCACGCTAAGTTAGCACAAGGAGATCTGAGACTCCCTTTGATAAGATAGAGCACAGCCTTTTTGAGGTCATACACTGGGGAACTTGAAAGCAAAAAGATTCAAACCGGGACAAGAGGCGATACAGTTTGTAGACCAATACATTCCAAAAGCACGTCATCAGTTGAGATACCCTTAAAATGCACATCTTTTGTATGAAAAAAAAAAAAGGTTTCAGAACTGACATGATTCTGATTAGGACATCCCACATCCACATCCTCCAAATAGGCCAAGGACAACGACCTCATCAGCTGTGAGAATGCCAAACTGTTCTCATCGAGAGAACCTCCAATTACAGTCATGGCAATCTTCATCTTCAACAAGAGAACTGACATCGAAGGTTGAGGAAGGACCGGAATAAGTTGGAAGGGAAGCCCAAGTCCCTTTAATGTTTGTTGCTTGTTGTTGTAATTTCTGCTGACCCGATACTACACAAATCCCTCGTATGTCTGAGGTGGCCAGGAGGTTTTTCCTTAAAAAAAAAAGATGGTAACCTGGGTTTTCGAATAAGGGTGGTTTTGCAAAATATAAAGCTCATGTTTTTGGTGCCTCCTGATTTTCAATCTAATCTAATCAACTAAGTTCTTCAAAACAAATACGTTTTGAGAGGGGCTCAGACTTTATAATGAGTTATTATTCAAAACTTCATTTCAAATGTCAAAAAATTACATCATAACACCTCATCTTCATCCCATGTCACCAAATCTGGACACCCTCACAAAAACGAATCACGGCATTTCATTATTCAAGTCTCAAAAATTTCATCCTTCGGAACAAAGAATGTTCAAGCTCATGAGTCTCCAACGTAATTTTATAAAAATCCTCTCTTATTGAGCCTAAATAGGGAAATGAAAGAGTGGATCCGTGTAGCAGGGATAAATAACAAGCGGAATCTTGTTATTGAGCATTAATTAGAGCCACAAATTGACTGAAATCATAGGGTGTTGGGTATGAGGGAGAAGGTTTGTTAGATAGTGAATTTTTCAAGTGATCGTCTCAATTGAATGGAGAACAATGGATTTTACAAGGTGTGTCTGGTATGTTTTGAGATTGAACTTTTTGTTTCAATGCATATATCTATTAAGATAACGAAATCTCATTATTGATTATTATTCATGCTTTGAAGTTTTGCGTTTCATGGTAAATAGCTCTCAGAAACTTCAAGTTGACAATTTGATAGAATATCAAATATGCAATAACATAACGTAAACACCTATCTGTATTCCCATGATACCTACAGCAAACAACGTTATATCTATTACTCGAATTTCAAATGCATTCGACCATGCAAAAGTCAAAGAGAACTTTTTGGACGACATCACGTATGCTGCAAAGAACGTCCGTTAAATATTTATTGGGTTCTTGGACAAACTCACAACATCACTTGACCCCAGAAAGTCAAATCGCAAGTTTCATTCACCGGAAAAGAATTTATTTAGCAGAATCAATTTGTGAACAATGAATTATTCCGTAAAATTTGTGTTCAATTTTATATAAAGTTAAGCACGTACATCATTGGCGTGAGAACCTCCCATAAATTCAATTAGCAGGGATTACACCTCAAGAAACTATTCCCTCGAGACTTCTCAACAGACACAAAGAAACCCCTTCTCGTATCTTGTATTCGATATTGTTAAAGAAAATGTGTAATCACGCCAATAACGGTGAAATATAGCATTTGGGGTCCCATTTGCGGTGGTTGTAACTATTAACTCGTCTGCTGGGAGCATTAACAACGACGATTAACCGTTTGTTGCAAACCGCTTATGTATAACACAGCAACGTGGAATGCGAGGTCTGGACCTCCGAAATATCAAGTTATTTAGTATTTTCCCAAAACGCCGCGGAGTGAATCGAATAAAGCGTAGGCATACATGGTCAGAATGTACAGTAGTTTTTGGTCTGATGATTGATCCGCTTACAAAGTGTACTCTTAGCATACACCTAAACAAACCACGTAAATATATTAAGGTCGAGCGACAAGGTGAAAACCAACGATTGTTCCTCACCTGTTTCATTAAATGGTCTCGACTTGAGAGTCTGGACATCCACAAGGTCCGGATCCTTATGAAAGCGCTGTAGTATTTTATTCGGAAGTGCCCTCCAGACCCTATTCCAGAAATCTTTTGATATCAAATCTTTGCGTTTTTTGCAATTTTCACTTCTGGACCCAAAAAATAATGTCGAGAAATACAGTGGAGCCTGACTGCTGTCCATTATACCTAAAGTGACTAAATGATGCCTCTTTCAGCCTTGTGACCGCATCGTTATAAGCGGAGGATTTTTCAGAGGTCGATCAACTGCAACAATTATAGGTTTTTACCAAAGGAGGATCCTTTGATAGGATACAAAATGTCTGGCAGAACTTAGCTTACCGCATGAAAGCAAGGAAAGTAGATTGCTCGAACCTCTTATTTGGATGGAATCTCAAAGTATAAAAGCAGACCCTGTATGCGGATCTATTTCTGCGTACTAGGCTTATAAGCTCAATATATTTTTGCATTGGATTTCGTTGGGATGAAGACGATCAACTGATATGGGGTAGAGGCCACACCATATGCTGAGCATTGTAGCAACCTAACTGATGATGTGCCAGCTCGAAATGCTCATGAAGATGACGCCATGGGACGGTGGACGGATCGAGGCTTCAACCTGATGGATGGAGTGCGCAGCTTGTGGTCCCAGCACGTGAGCATGAGCGGATTATGTGCGAGGACCACGGAAACTCATCAAGAAATCTCTTGATATAACGCGTCCATCAAGATAGCTGACCAAGAAGAATGTAACACTTCATGGGGTTGCATTGAAGAAATACCTGCTAAGCGCACTAATACTACAACAGGTGGATAAAACTGCCATTTATTATCAGAACAGATACCAGTTCTGATGCAATTGTGGCCATATTGCGTCACCTGAAGTTGGGATCCGCCGAAGAGAAAGACTCTGCCAAGTTTTCCGCTGAACAACCACCAGAAGTGGAAGCGTGCGTGGTTCTTTCTTGGGACGAGGGCGAACAACTTGAGAATGTAACAAAATCGAAGCCAAGAGCTTCATAAAGAGCGTCCTAAATTTAAAATAATGTGATGCAAACCACCTCAAAGCTACAACCACTCCCTTACAGACAAATGCCTGGAGTCTGCAAAACCATCAGTGACCTTGGAATTTGTTTCGAACATGAAGTAGCTTACATTCAATTTTCAAGTGGAAAGAGTAGTTCTCAATCGAATATTGGGGTACTTGCGTCATACTTGTGCTAATAATAATAGTTTTGGGACACTAAAGATTGTCTTCAATTCCCTGGTCCAAAGTATCTTGGAGTATGGCCAGACAAAGACTCTCAGCTTTGGCAGATTTTTCTTATGATACTGTCAAAGATTCAGTAATTGATTGCGGCCAACAGCTGCAATGTACTATCTTGTTGCAGACGTCATAAGTCACTTTTTTGAGATAGATTTTCTCTGAGAGTCCTCAACAGATATTTTAACAAGATAAATTTGTTTGACTTCACCCTTATATCTTTCAGAACCGCAACCGATTTGAACTTATTATAAGTTCACCCTTTCCACTACATCTTCTGCAAATGTGTACATATGAGTCAACAGGTAGCAATACTCTGTCAGAAGCTTTATCTCAGTATGCGAGAGCAGCAGAGAATTGGTGTGTTCAAGTCATGCATGAGAGGGAACCCAAATTGTCCTCAAAGCGTTGATCCACTGATCTTGCAGCCCGTAGAAATATCTCTTGAATAGGACGATTGTTTTGATGGTATAGACTCTGAAGGATATTTTCTCTGCTTCAAGTCCTTCTAGTTCTCCCAGAGCTTTATTCCATTTTCTGCCATGAAATTCTTGTCAAAGATGAATACCAGAAATAACTCTTGATGACTTCCACTCCCTGCACTTAGAGCACACAGCCATAAAATGACACAATCGTAACCTCAAAATATCTAGCCTCACAAAAATCAGTGAGGTGAAGAGGTCATTCGTAAACAGAAGGTTATAAGTCCTTGGAACCTAGAACCTTTTTCTGCCACCAATAAAGAAATAGCATTTTCGTTTCTCATGGTGAAACTTTGACCAGTGGTCGAACATTTCTTGACACTGTAGCACAACCAGAGGTGAAGTCAGGGACTGACTAACTGGGGGTTACCATGCAAGGTTTCTTGCTTCGTATTGCCAGAACGTGTTTTTTGTGACAGAAAATAATACAAATAATTGTAGTTTGACGGTGGACAGTCAGCCTGATGAATGCGACTTGCCGGCAGTGCTTCGGGCGTTGTCATGTCAAAAGTCAGTTTGATACCAACACCTCTGGTCGACATCACACCACGAGAATGTTTTCCCATAGTCGATTTGACAGCCCTTATCAAGTGACCTTGGCTCACGGATTCTAGTTCTGGTCTCAAATTTTTTGAGCACCTGCTCTACACGTGACCGTATATCGATATCGAGGAATTCGCCATCTTGTCCGTTTAGAAGCTTTAACGTGATGAAGAGTGTTGTATTGATCTCAGGTTACATTTCGTTCACCTCTCTGACGTCCAGGCTTCACTGACACAACCATATGCCGTCGGACCGTTATCACCAACTCATCCGTGCCAAGCATCGATGGTGACACTTAAAAAAGAAAACCAAGAGTGCATCCAACCATGGGGTGGATTTCGTTGTGAAGTTAGCCGATTGTGAGTTGAGCTTAGGTTGAAGGTTGAACCAGTACGAGTTTCCAAATATTGGGATTTCCAAACTTCTACTGCGTTCACATTGTTCAAAGCAGGCACTTCCTAAGAATTCTCCTCACTTTTTCCAGTGTGGTTCCTTGTGCAGGATTCGTGTTTCCAACCATTTCATCAGCTACTGATTCTACTAAACGGGTACACGATCCCTTATCTCGTGGTTTCTTCTCTTTGAGAGCTGCAGTCTAATAGTTGTTGACCTCTCAGTTGTATTCACCATATCCACAGAAAACTTGATAAGCAAAAAAATTACAAAGATAGCTTGCGTCTCAAAAGTATCAAGGTCCTTTACATTCAAACAAATGAAATCAAGAAATAACGAAAGTCTACTGACATAAAAAAAAATATTTGCAAGCAAAAAGCTCAATATTTATCCTCACTTGAAATTTCTCAAAAGATTAATTAACAGTCAACCAGGCAGTTCTATTTGATTTAAATAGCTGAATAATGCTTCCAGCTGTAATCATTCTCAATGTACCATAAAAGTTACTTATTGCACCAATCTGTATCCACATCGGCGTAAAAATTCTATTCCACAATCCGAACCAGATTCCGATATCAATGAAACGATTTGTTTTCGGTGCGAGTGCAATTACCTTTCCGCCAGCTTGTTGGAATTAGATTTTTCACTGGCCAAGATTTGTTTATAGCTCGTGGTAAGTTTGGATGGAATTCAAGTGAAGCATTGCTTTGGAATTGTTTTATGATGGAAGCGTCAAGAGCATGAGTTTGTAGTTAAGATGTATTGTTCACAATTTAATGGAAATGGTGTTATCCAGAAACCATTAGTCGTAAACCAATTTGCTTTTTCTCCGCCTCCGTTCTAGTGTTGTATCTCTACCACACAAATCCAGAGGGTGGCGCCCGAGTTACGATAAAATATAATTTTCCAACACCTACACTAACTTAATTGAAATATATCATCACATCCATCAGTGAAACGATGCTCTCCAGAATTGAAACATCCTGATTTAACAATAAGATCCCCTGAGGATTAGATTGAAAGTGCTCTATATCTTCATAACTGCCATGAGCAGACATCACTTTTGAGTAAACACTCCTCACCACTTTCGCAATCACACACTCTCAAAGCCATCAAGACTCACTCAATACTAAATGACGTGTCAAAATTGTGGCCTGTATTTATTAAAGCGCACCCGCTAAAATAAGCGGTTTAAAACTACCGTCTGAATAATTTAAGGGATCTTCCAGCCACCAGCAAATGGTTTTGTCCACCGCAGAATGCAGCCGTTTCCCAGGAGGCTGTATTTTAGGATTAGAGCCCGATTACGCCTGGTCCAGTTCTGTTTCAATATTTAGTTCACCTAATAGTCTTAAAATCAGCCATGTATTATTTATCAACCTACATCTAGGTCATTTGAAGTTTTTGGGTTGAGATTCTCATTAAAAAGACACGTCAATCAATGGAAACAATGGAGCAAATTCCAGAAAATCATCCAAAAAGGAGAGCTTCTGAGACGTTCAGGAGAGCTTCAGCTAAAATGCGACGCTAATTATTATGCACCTACATACAAAATCCCTTACTAATGAACGCAGTTTAATTCCAAAGTGCAATTATTACGCGAGCGTTTCTCTAAAATAATTACCCTGTATTTCTTGGTTCAAATGCGACTGATATTAGCCCCGCTGTCTGAGATATTCATGATCTCTACCCGTATTATACTCCACCGAGAATTATTAATAAAAGTTATTGTCTTGGCTTTTACAGTCTTCCGAAGCCAATGAACCGCTGATTTTCATAAGCCGGGTACAAAGTAAATTCAAGACCTCGAAATATAGCTTGCGCTACAAAATAATATTTCATATTTGTGGAGTTCTTTGGAAATTTTAATATAGAGCTTATTTTTCCACGATTTATTAACAACTTATATCAGTAGATGATAATGAGAGAGGGTAACGTTCCAGAACGTCTCTGAAGGGACTACTTTTTAGGTAAATGCTCTGTCTTTCCCGCAGACCTCAACAATGTCAGATCTTGACATTCCTATGGCCTTAGTTACTCACCTGAGCACTTTGACTTTCGAGGGACTAAAGGTCAATTTAAAAATCTCAACTAGGCACAACCGTGACCCTTCTAATTCACAAGAATCAAGGCATGACATCTTCTGAGCAACAAGTCAAGGTGATTGGTAACAGAGAATGGCATATATTCTCTCAAATACCTCACTCGAAGAATTTGTTCACTCAAGATCTCGAGAACAATGATGAAGAGGGAAAAGTCTGGTACTCTCCCAAGACCACGCTAGGCCAAGTGAGATACCTCCGTGGAAGTCGTAAGGTAGGTCAGAAGTGGAAACAGTAAGGGAACAACACTGTGAAGACTCTCCGGAAAGACCAAATCTCTATCAAAATCGGAGAGACTAATGAGACTTCTTATCTCAGAAAGCACACACTAATTGGAAATGTTGGTATGTTATTACCAACTCACTTTCCTGAATAGGGTCCTTCAATAACCTGAGACCAGAGCAGACTGCAAGACGGCAAACAAGTGAGCTGAATGGACTGCTGAACCTAAAGATCATACATAAAGAAATGGGAGGTCCAGGAGTGATAGACACTGTAAACAACGAGCAGTGAAGGGTGGCCTTCCTTTCAAGTGGTGCAGCTGGTAGATCTTGCTTACTTCAAAGAAGTCAGCAGCTACAGGCAATTCGATTGACCACAGCTAGGTACCACGGATACCACCGTGACCCTTCTAACGAATAAGATCCATCCGTATGATCGTGATGTTGATGGAAACTTCTCCTCTCGAACTTAAAATAGAGGCATAGGTAACAGAGAATGGTAACTATGGATACGAAATCCTCTCTCGTGTTAACTTGGATACAAATACCAAAAGCACAAACTGTGAGATCAACACCACAGTCGAAGAATTTTGCACTGAAGATAGCAAGAACCATAAAAGCTATATAGTCGAACGCCTTGAGAAGATCTCCGGGAGACCAAAAGAGATACGTTCGTACTTCTCCAGAAGTTAGTCAAAAAAAGGAAAAAGTAAGAAGGCAACATCGCACAGGTTCTCGGGAGAGATCAAATCGGCAAGACTCCATTTCAGAATTCACACATACATTGGAGAAGGAGATGTAGTGTTTCCTTTCTATGTTATACCAACGCTTTCATGGGAAGGGTGATGGGTAGATACATCACGAGGAGAGCAAAGATGTGTGCTCTTTAAATTTTTAAAATTTCTATAGCCTCATAACCTGGGACTCCGACTTTCAAGGAGTTACACGGAACTCAATTGATCTCAACTAGGCACCATGAATACCATCGTGACCCTTTTGACGTAGAAGGGAAACCTCCCCTCGAATTTGAAACTAGTCAAGGGCAAAGGTAACAGAGAATGGCATCCGTTCTGTTATGTTGTCTTGGATACGGAAATCCAAAGCACAAACTGGGAAGTCAACGCCCTATTCGGAGAATGTTGTCAACTCATGATATCAAGGACTATGTATCAAGGTATTGTTGTGATTTCAGGAACGTCAATCCGACTTGAAAAACACGGAGGCTCAACCGGATTAAAAGCAGGGATTTCTGAGGCTTCAACCCGAGCTACAGAGCACGGAGCCTCAACTGTAATATGTATCTTCCCAAACCAACTGTCCTCCATGAAAGGGTCTCAAGAGAAACTTCGGAAAGGAACACCATGGAGCTCTCTAGAGAAAATGAATGTCAAGAGGTGTTTGGAAGAGGAAAAAAGTAATAGAGCAGATTCTGCAAAGAGATCAAACCTCTTGCAAAATCGGTGAGTCTGATGGTACTTTTTATCTCAAAAGGGACACATACACTGGAAAAGTGGATGTAGTTAACTCTAAGTTAGTAACAACTCGCTTTCCTTGCGAAGGGGGATGATACCACACAGGCTCCTTTACTGTACTCAGAGCAGACGGGCAGACGGCAAATCAGTGATTGAGTAGAGCAGATGATGCCTCCCTTTCTGGATGTTTAGCAACCACATCACCTTGAGAGTTGGAGAATGACCAGGACGTAGGGAAAACAAAATATAGGATAAGGTTAGCTGCACCCAGAACAATGAACAAACCTAGCTGATCGCTGTTTAAAAAGTGCAGGGATGCGATGCTGGAAATGAGCCGCAGCAAAAGCAGCATGTTACTGCAAAGGTTAGTTATATTCATCAGTAGATTTACACCCAAGAGAAGATTATCTACCATATGTCCGAGTGCCCAGTAGCTGCCAGACCCAAGGAGGATCAGGGCAGGAAGAGATGGGAAGTCCAGGAGTGTCTCGGGGAGAAACTCGTCAGTCTTTTCTTTGAAGTGGTGCGGCTGGTAGATCCTGCCTCCTCTACAAGAATGAATGTCAAATTTTGGAATGTATAAAGATTCAGTTATCTGGAGACACTGACTAGAAGGTACAAGTAAACCTCAACTAGGCTACACGGATAGCACCATGACCCTTCTGGAACAATTTCCGAGGGAAAGGGAAACATGTCCCGAACTTATAAAAAGTTGAGGGCATGGGTAACAGGGGATGACATACATTCTCTCATGTCGAAAGGGATACGAAAATCCAAAGTACATACTGAGAGTACCATGAAACCTTCATAATGGCATGCCTCAGAAATAACTTCGGGAGAAGACAACACGAAGCTGTCCAAGGAGAAAGCTAGACCGAGTGAGATACTTTTGTAGAAGTTGGGAGGTCAGTCAGAGGTGGGAAAAAAGAGTAGATTTTGCGGAAAGACCAAATTCCTCTCAAAAACGGCGAGACCAAAGAAACTTCTCATATCATATCTCACACACATTGAAGAAGAAGATGTGATGAATCTTCTCTATATCATACCAACTCACTTTCCTGCGGAGCGTGATGATTCCCCCATTTATTATACTCAGAGCAGACTGGGGACGGTGAACAAGTAACTGGGGACCCATATTTCAATGTCACGTATTCCAATTCCGAATCAAATATTATTGGCATAATCAACATACGGTATTTACGGCAGACAATTTCAAGATTCATCCCAACCTTCAAGTGTTACTCAAGCTATTCTGTAGCTTGAGGTGACATCAAAATATCGGCCATGAGTGAAGCAGATGATAGCTTCCTGTATTTTCTGCAACCACATAGGTTTGAATTTGAATGTATGACGAGAGTAGAATATAAGATGATATGATTGTTCACTCCAGAAGCCAAGCAGTACTCAAAATAAGCAATCAACAAAAAGTGCAGAAATGGGCGACAGCACAAGTTGCAATGCTTCAAGAGTTCCTGTGAACTGGTGGTAAAATTAAACATGGAATTTCGACATACGTTAAAAAATCAACAACGTTTCAGATGTTGTCTGCAAAGTTGAGCTATACTCACTAGAAAATGTATACCGATCAGAGGAGTATCCACAATATGACTGAGTACGAGTTCCAGGGAAATGGTAACACTGCTAGACTTGTAGACGATTGGGACTAGCAGGGGGATAAGGAAGGTCCAGGTTTGGCAAACTCGGTGGATAACGAGCATTGAAGGTAGGTACATGACGAAGTTTTCAAAGGGGTAGGAAGTGATCCCGTGAGGCATGGATACCATCGTCACCCTTCTTATACGTTGGAAGGGTGACGATGGTATCCATGCCTCACGGAATCAGGGCACGAAATCTTCCGTATGAGACTGAAAGGAATAAGAACTTCTCTCCTCGAACATGAAACACATCAAGGATGGGTAACAGAGAACGTCATACCTTCTCTCAGGTTGACTTAGATTCGGAAATCCAAAGCACAAACTAGGAGGTATTTAACATTTGGAAATTCTGTCTACTCAAGATATCGAGGACAATGAAGCCTTCATGGTCAAAGGCCTCAAAAATTCTGAGAAGTGACATCACGGAGCTCTTGCGAAAAAATGGCCAAGCCGAGTCGAATACCTCCGTAGAAGGTATTTGAAGACTGGGAGACGGCAGACAACCAATTAGGTGAAGCAGATGATGACTCCCTTCTGGATCTTCTCCAACCACATCAGTATGATGATGTCCAGGGCGTGTGGAAACAGAATAAAGGATAACATTATTGTTCATTTCGAAAGGCGAGCAGCAATCTGGACAATCCTCCAACATAACTGATCGCTGGTTGAGATATGCAGAGATGCGATGCTGGAGTTGAGCGACAGCAAAAGTTGCTAAGCTCCAAATGAATGGAGAGCTATATCCAAGCAAAGAATTGTGGTAAACTGATGATACAATATAACTCAACAATTTATTCATCAGGAGATTTATACACATGGTATAGTGTCAGCTGCAAGGAGACGGTGCGACTGATAGACCTGAGTGAAAGTGGGGAGCTACACAAGATCTCGTGAGGCTTTTCTTTGACGAAGTGCAGCTGGCCATGGAATTTTTAACGCTTCAAGCTGGGGAAGGTAACAAATGGAGGGTACATTCTAACAACCTGGAGAAGAGAGTCAGAAAACGCAGAATATGGACTTACACTCGAAAGAGTGGGGGTCAATTCTTTTCCAAGGTTATTTATGAAGTTCCATTTATCCCACATACATCCTTCCAACAACAGAATCCTTCTTTGGGTTGGTGACGTCTGCCACTACCCTGAATGTACCAGAGGGATCCGCAGCGCGCGCGTGCGAAGTACTCACCAGATCGATTTGGATGTAAAGCGTCTTGGCTTACCTGGAAAAAAAAATATTGTCAACAATTATCACTCAAAACACTATATTTAACGAAAATCTTTGTAACGTTTGACATCAATATTTATCCACTACATTGAACTCATAGAGTATACGTTTGAAACATTCAGATATCAACTGAATATTGTGTGCCCAAGCTATCCTTAGGCCTTTGTTAAATAGTGATGCTGCTATCCAGACAGTCAAACCTTCTGATTTTGAAGTCCTATGCTTGGCCAGAAGCACTATATCTCTGTGCCCAAGCTACCTCAAGGCCTTTACAGAAGAGTGAAAGAAAGAAAGTGTACCTCTCACATTTTCCTGGTCATGAACAATATCTATCATCCTTCCTGAGGGACAAGGAAAGCTAACTTGAAACTGCCAACTGGAAGGGACGTGCCTGGTGAGACTCCAAATCCATAGAATATATAGCAAAAAACTTCAATCAAGAGACAGTTTTCTTGGTAGATGTTGAAACCACTAGTTGAAGTCAGCAAATTCACTGGCTGCAGCATGTATCATTGGTGACACTTAATGGACATTATCGTGATCCTCTAGAAATCCCATTATGTTAGTCGATCGTCACATAGAAGCATGTTCTGGAATTTCGAATCAACTCGATCAATTCCTGTGAGAATAATTGTTTCCACTCCGGTGAAAACAATCACTTCCCAAGAATCCAAGCTCCTTTTGGCTAGACTAGCTTTCGCCAACCTGATAATGTGAAGCGAATACAAATAGGTAAGCGAGAGTTCAAGTTCTTGGAAAATTGCGAAATTCGAGGCACTGATTGATAAGGTTTTTCCCCGTGACAAATAATCTGACCCGCTGATGTTGGCACATAGAGGTAATAGATCTACGCGATTATCTTGCTGAACGAAAAAAGAGCAAAAGGCCTTTTACGGATTATCTGGAAGGGCTTATCCCGTTTGTCAAATAGGCCCTTGAATAAGTTCGGGAACGTAAAAGATTGTCTATATTGGGTTACCTAGATTCATCAAGAAGGTGATGGAAAAAAATAAAAATTCGTGAAATAATCAGAATGCCATATATACACACAAATTCCCATGAGAAATAAAGTTTATTCAAAATGAATTATTAATATAGGAATGGAGCCAGGTATCGATTTCCATAAAGGGAAGAGTTATCCCTATGGAAAACGTCTCGCCTTTGATAAAAATGCGAAATTTTTATGAAGTACGAGTTGTACATTTGTTCATTGTGACAATATAAATAAACAAGAAAGGAAACAACAAACAGGGTAATTTTACATATCATTATTTTTCCTGACATGACTAGAATTGTGGCCACTTGTTCCCAACAAACATATCGGAAAAGCGATCTGAATCCTGTCTTTCAAATACAATTCTAGTGGGCTTTGAGGAGGCGGCCGATCAAAGAGTTCAAGGTTTCAAGATGCTGCGAGGAAGTTATGCGATAGAATTTTAAGAAATAATTTAAAAGAAGGCGAAGCGGAAACGCAAAAGGCTGTTCCTTTTAGTGATGTTTGGAAGTTTGTGGACGAACTTTGCTTGAAAAATTGATAAGAGAAGCTTGTTTGGATGTTTCACAGCAAGCTTGGAATACAGAGTGCAGTTTTGAATGGCTTTGAACTCACGAAAATTGGCCTATTCTTCTTGAAGTACTCAAATTTTGAAGATCACATCAGCAGGATGATGTCCTAATGTAGGCGATTGGTACACAGACGGCTCCAAAACAAGCCGGGGAACTGGTGCCGGAATCGTAGGTGAAAATCCAAAGTGGGAAACATGTGAACCACTCGGGATGTACGCTACAGTTTTCCAGGCAGAAGTACATGCAATAAACGTATGCGTGCAAGAGAATCTCAGGAGAGGCTACAGAGGAAGGAGAATCCTTATCCTTAGTGACAGCCAAGCTGCAATCAAAACCATCTCCTGTCGGGAAACCAAATCCAAACAAGTCATGGACTGTCAGCAAAACCTTGTCACACTGGGAATATCTAACGATGTCACTCTTGGATGGATACCAGGACACACAGGGATAGCTGGGAACGAGCGGGCGGATATACTAGCACGCAAACACACCACTTCTGGGTCCAGAACCTGCTATTGGTATTACAAAATCCTCTGTGAGAGGTTGGCTGAACTGTTGGTCCAAAAAACAACAGAAAGCTAGATGGTGCCAATCACCAGGTCTGAAACACAGTAAATTAATGATGGCAGACGAGATCGAATCATCATTTTCTGGAAGCCTACTGAAACTCAGCAGGAATCAGCTTAGGAAAGTAACAGGTATATTAACTGGACACTGCACTCTAAGGAAACACATGCATATCATGGGTCTTTTCAACGAGGAACCCATATGTAGGCTGTGCAACGAGGAGGAGGAAACAGCCTCCCACATTGTATTCGAATGTGAAGCGCTGGCGTACTGGAGAAGAGATAATGAGGAATTCACAACCACTCCTCAAAGGACGGACAGGGAAACAGTAGAACGAGTCATAAACCTTATTCGGGCAATGGAACTCTTCGACTGAGAGACAGGCACAGAGAAGATACAATAAGCCCAACTAGAGGCTGCGGTGTCGGGGCCAACAGCTCGAAACTTGTAGCGCCTGTACTTCAGTAATCAGTAATGTAGGCGATTGCAGCTGACTTTCAACTCCTATCGAATGACAACGACTTCCGTTCTTCCAAATTGTGAGGACGATGCTCAAAAACCTCTTTCTTGGAGTAGCCTCACAGAAAAATTTTGCAATTTTTTGGTGATCTCGCCGACCACCGAAAGCTCCACTCAGAGATGAGAGAAGAACAATTGCCTTCCAAAAACGTGCGAACGCCGAAGTCCCCAAACCAAGTGCGACTTCACTCAGCTCATGATGATTCACGCATTAATTTCTTGAACACCAAGAAGAAGAACCTGTATCGACAACTGCGCGAACGCAAATCCGCCAAAGTGGGGATGCGACTATAAATCAAGGGAAGAAGGAATTTGCAACCCTCCAAGTCAATTTTCCTCTTTGTCCACATCTGAAAAAAATTGATCCTACTGAAAAAATATTTCTCTGTCTAACAGTGCATTTTGAACAAAAATCTGGAAGCTGGAGACACATGGTACTCCTCCAGTCGAGGAAAAGAGGTACAAAACAGTCAGTCTCAACAGTAGGAAGATAAGGGACTAAATCAACTTTTTGGAACTACGAAGAACACAAAAAACCACAACAGAGCAGACTCGAAAGACCACGTTCAAGATGACAGCGAAGGTCTTAACCACCTGAGCAGCCTGCAAAGAATTCCCAACAGTTATCATGTTATTCAGATCAAAAGATGTGCCATTTGTCTCAAGGAACTGATCATATTTCACAATGCCATTATCGTAGATAATAAGAACATTCAAGGTCATGTGAATGACAATAAAATCATAGTGGGCGTCCTAGAAAGCTTATCAAGTAGGGAAAACAGGGACAAGATCCCACAGCATCCATCAGATTCTTTAACAATAAAGATCAGCTATCCCTACTGGTTCTAGTAGTTCTACAACCACCAGTCAGAGGGGAGTCTCATCGTACAAATCCGTAGTCTGCTCCACGGACATTCGCGAAGAAATGTCAAGTACGGAATGAACCACAACACATCCAGTTGCAAGCCCTCTGCGCAAACAATGAAGATCCACGTCCCATCTTTCACGAGAGCTGCACCAAACACCCAAAATACACAAAACAAATCCAGTGCATCCAAGCCCTAGGAATTTCGTCTGGGGTACCCAGAAGATGACTCGACAAAACAAGGGAGTCATAACATCACAGGATGCTGCGAGCACAACAAGTTGTGTGTGCTGATCGTAGCTAACATCGGTGAGCGAGCACATATGACAAGCTCTGCTTGAACCCACAGCCCTCACCAATGGCCTGTGGAGCAACCACAATCCCACATAGGAGGAAACCACATCTCCTAGGGAAATGTGCTGATGGGATAACCAGAAGAGGACTTATTCTTGTGTTTTATCGTGGATATAATCCAAAACGTGGTTCTTCACGCTGACCGCTAGTCAGGTATTGGCATATGGTTGGTATTTGGTATTGGTATTGGTGAGGATGTCGCGTTGCCAACACTGACCAGCTTCTCTAATTGTCTCAATTTTGAAGCGGAGAAGGTCATCTCAGCTCGAGTTTCCCAACCCTTCCCAGGGAATGCATTGTTCCTCTGAACTTCATCCCCAGGCGATTCCATGTATCCATGGAATGTTTCCTCCGCCCTTCTAAAGAAGGGACAAGTGGTGATTTGCCTATTCTCAGTAAATGCAAGTGTCGATTGAGAATACCCACACTAATGCTAAGAGCCTTCCTACTCTTGTTCAGCAACTGTATCGTTCTTGATTTGTTGAATTGCTTAATCATTCTTCTGGCTTGCCTTCACGTGTTATCTCACTAGTTCTCCACTGTTTAGGGCCTTGGACATGAGGCGTATGGTTCTGGACCGGGCTGGGATGATGAAGACATAAGCCTGGCTAGCTTATCCGCTCGTAAGTTTTCGAAGATATGTCTCAGAATCCACACCAGTTCGACCTTCTTACACTCGCCCGGGGCATAGCAATCTTGAACCAGCGAGCAGCTGATTCTTGGTTTGCACATTTTCCTTGTTGCGAAAGTAATGCAGGTATTTGAAGTATTCACGTAATCTGATGGATAGCTTTAATATAGATACAGAACTATTAGTGCTATTGAAGAAAAAAAAATCCAAAATCGTGTAGCAGCATCAACCAATACGCTGCTATGTTAACAACTCTCGGGGTACCCATTCTCGCGTTCATTTTAATACTGATCCACCATCCTGATGTGGAAAGAGATTACGTAAGCGCGTTGAAAGCCCCATGTAAAACGGGATTTAGTGCCAGTTGACTGTCAAAATAGCTCACTATGTTATCTTATGCCCCAGTTCTCTCCTTCTCCCTAGATGCTACCTGAAGGATAGCGGAAACTCTGTTTTGAAGACCATTTAAAGTTTCCCAAGAGCGAAAGCTTCCCATGCATTCCTGTCCAATCTATAAACTCAGACTCCACTTCTGTCGCGGTAGTCTGCCACTCGTCCCTGTATGAAGGATATACATCAAAACTTCTATAAAGTCAGAGTCTTCCATCCATATGTGTCAGACGTGCCGACAGTGATGACACCTCACACCCCACAATAGATGATAATCTGGTATGACCATCCTTTGTGTCTTTGTCCCTCTTCGCTTCCTTAGCAATACTGCAATAGCTTCCCTCTTTACCCAGAGTGCCAGTTCTGGCAACGCAAGGAGGATGTTCAGTGCAGCTCCAGGAGTGGTCCTGATTGCTCTAGTTATACTCAGACAGACAATTTGTAGTCTGGTTAAGTACGTAAGTAGACCACAGATCCTATGAGATCCTTGATCTGATCACGACCTGATATTGCACATATCGATGCGCTTGCTGACTTTCAGAACTGACGAACATACATACGGTTACGAGGGGAACCCTACTAGGAATCGATTCATCTAGTCCTCGACAGCGACCTATCAAGTACCAAGAATTCTAAAAGCTTCATCGTTTCGTTTTTTGTGACTTGACTATAAAATTGTCATACATGTATTCCCTGTTCTATATTGAATATGCTTTTGGAAATTAATCAACCTCCTTCCAGAATCAGTAGAAAAAAAACACCTCCAATTCTGTCAAACCGACACACACTTGAGCACATTTTTAATAAAGCGACTAGGCGTTACTCAAGAATGCAGAGGATCCTTTGTTGTTTGTGAAATCATAGGAACATTATACCTGTGTTAACAGTACGTTCCTTTCACATAGCAATTTGCATGCATTGTAAGTTATACTTCCTCCAGTAAAAATGCAAAAGGAAATTGCTGAAATGGAACTTATATCACGCGATGAATGCTTTTCAGCTTTGAATGCTGAATGTTTACAGTAACCAGTTGGGAGGTGTGAGGTGTCATTCTAAAGTCGCATTTATAGAATTTGGTTATTGTTATGGTAAACAACTCCAACAAAAATAATCTAGTGGTGAGAGGTTCTCTTGCGCCTCACTTATTTGGGAGGTCTGACCTGGTTATTACAGATTACAGTGCATGACATGTGCAGAGGTCAGACCAAGACGACACTATACAGGGTGATTCCAAAGTAAATGTTGGAATATACTCCAATAACTATTTTGAGTAGATTAAATTAACTCACATCTTTCATAGTTTTTCAGTTACTTACTGGGAGTCACACTATAACAAAATGAATCCTCATCCAGAGCTTTCCTACTTATTTTACTTACTATATTATTGTTCTTTAATGATATGGAAAGACAGTATTTATCGAGCGAAATATATCTTTGAAGAAGACTCTTTTTATTCACCCCTCATCCCATAAATCATCTGTAAGCATCGGAATTTTGTGAAATATTTTAATAAAAACGATTCATTCCTTCCTGACCTGAATGTTGGAAAGATTCTATATATACATCGGGGTACATACATGATTTGAAAAAAAAAATGCGTGATTATATGCAGAAGAAAGCTAGATCAATCCACTTATTCTGAATTTTTAAAACAAAATGCACCAATAGAATATGCTCTCTTTCATTACGATTCCTCATTAAAAATAATTAACGGCGGATATATCAAGATAAAAGCCGAACGATTCCGTTTCAGTTCAAAAGAGACAACGACTCGCATTTTTCGAGTGTGACCGACGCCAGGCGACGGCACTCTGTGGAATTGTAGGAAAAGCGTTCCGCGATACCGGATTCTGTATTGAGCTTTCTTTGTGGGGCTGTTTTCTTTCATGTATGGCATGAACACTTTATATATCACTTGCATCCCTTCAATTAATTACTATAGCACTCGTTATAGCACATGAGCAGAAACTTTCATAATTCTATGTCTATTACGTTCGCTAGACGACCAGAGGACCGCAATGGGGTAGTCGGCAACTGACTTCTCAAGTCCAAGAGTTTGACCGTAAAATAACGTCGCATAGACGACTTAGATATGACTTGGATAGTGTTCGAAAGTTCGGCCATCACACCTATTTTTACCAAATGATTTATTTATTTTGAAGGTTGTTTGAATGTTGACTGTTGAAGTTGGTACAAAAAATTATTAAAAACATATTGTCTGCTTATATTGTGCCAAGATCAACCTTGAGCTTTTCCCAAAACCAAATCGATCAATAATAAAAGTCAGTAAGTCTTCCGAAAAATAGCAAATATTTTGAAAAATTGATCCTCCTAAAAAATGGCCTACAGTTTGATGATCTGTGATAACGGATTTGTATCACGACTTAGGTTGTACCAAATTTACACCAATTTCGGCGGGGACTTCGATTTATATAATAATATACCTAATATGACTAGTTTTTACCGGAGGTCGTTGAGTTTACCTCATTATTTACTTGATCTGTGTTCAATTAGAGGTTAGTCAATGATTATAATGGACGATTTATTTCATAATAATAAATGATTTTATTCAAAGGAGATTGATGAGATGTTTTTGAGTTTTTCTCACCTGGCACTGGTTCCAGTCCACTAAACGGACGGGTATTTTTACAATGTCTTATGTATCCGTTGAAGACAATAGTTTATTCCGGTTCACCACATCGCTTCATGTTGTATTGCTATGCTTTTGCTAATGAGTTAAGATTATTATAGTTATCACTATTCAGCATTTTTTTTTTTTGGAAATCTATGGTCAACAGCTTGTAGTTTGCTTTTATGTATTGTCTATATTAATCACGAAGACGTACAGTGTGGATACATAAATTCAGGATATACAAAGAAGTAAGGTTATCGTGGTTGTACCTCATTTCATCTTCATTTTACACCAATCAATTTTACCGTCGGATTTAAGTAAAAAGTCCGACGTCGGCTTAACGTTGGAGTTTGTTCTAGAAATAACGTCGTTATTCAAGACGCTGGTTGGTTGGTCGTTGACGTCATTAAATTATACTTCAACCTGTAGAGAGAGAGAGACAGACGCGCAACGTCAGCTGAACGTCGGAGCTTGACCTCAAAATTACGTCGTTGTTCGCGACATAGCGTTGGTAAGGTCATGGTCACACTCTATCACCAATAGGCAGCAACGTTGAAGCCTCCCAACTTTGAAGTGTATAAATAAGCACATTCGCCAGTCAGATTTAGTAGCAAGACTAAAATGTTACTTGGTTGCGTCATGAAAAGTATCACTTTTCCTCCATATAAAATAATATACTATTTATTTTTCTTAGATCCAGATCAGAACCTTGTTGATATTTATGTGCGAATTGTGTGTGTGAACATAACAGTGTGTGCTGAACGTAACAGTGTCTGTGAACTTGGCTTTAATCAACGTCAAAGTTTTCCTTTATAATAGCATGGAAGTTCACTGAAAGCCCAATTAAGAGTTTGCTGATCGATCAACTTAAGCTGACAATCATTTCCAAGTTTTATAATTACCTACTACTAGTTTATGAACCAGAAGTTATTTGTTTCTTTTTCTGACTCATGTCACGATGCAATATTTTAACTCATCTGACAATATACAGGGTGTTACTTGATTCATGTAGAAAAGGTATGCGTCCTGATTAGTCTTAGTTCAAGAGTAACATGGTGTTGAAGGTTTAGATAAAAATCGGATTTATTACTAATACCTCAACAATCTTTTGCCAATTTTATGGAATGTTGGCAAAATTTTCCATTGTAACAAGATGCCAAATAAGCACTAATCACATGAGTTCCAGTAGCGTCCCGAGGGGCAGTTTCACGAATAATATTGACAAACAAATTTTCGCCACTGACTATTTCTGAAAATGTTATGAATTTTTCAGATGAAGCGGCTAGAGATACAACATTTTTGTCCCCTTAATTTTTTTTTAATCTTTTTTCGTTTTCGAGAAAAAAAACACTCTATCGGAAAGATAAAAAGAAAAGTCAACTTGGTTGTTTATTTTTTTTTTCTCGTAAACTGACAAAGATAAGAAAAAATATCAGACGTCCAAAACATTGTATTTTCAGTCGCTTCCTTTTTGGAGAAAAAAATGTAGAATTTTTAGACAAAATTGATGTCGCACATTCGTTTGAAATATTAAATCCGACTTTTTTCTTGCCTTTAACTCCCTCTGTATCTCGAAAATCAGACTATCCAGGACACATGTTTATAAGACCTTTTCTACTATGTACTTGAATTTGGTTCAGAAATGCGTGTTTGGAATTCCGGCCATTAAGTAAAACCTTGTATACAGGGTGTCCCGTGATTAGGTTGAAATATTTGACCAGTGTATTCTACACTGAAAAGTTTGGGTTAGTTTGGGTTATAAATGGAAAATTTTGAAAATGGACGTTAACACGGGGTTGTCCTGATGGTTATCAATTATTGACAAGAAAAAATAATTTAGATTTTGAATCAAATTCGAATTTCTTGTGTCAAAAATACCCTGAATCAGAATTATTATGGGATTTATCCAAATAAAACAAAAATGAAAATATAACTTTGACAGAATGTCTCAAAACCGGAGTTCTCAAACATGTTTATACAGGGTGTCCCGAAATAAGGTTAAAATATTTGAAGAATATATTCTACACTGAAAAAAATTTCAATTTGCTATACAGGGTGTTACTTAATGGTATGTCATAATTTCAAGGGGAAGTTCCTGGATAAATTTCAAGTCAAAAAGGTCATATAAACTTGGGTCTTGAAATGCTTGGTTTTTAAGATACGGGGTGTTAAAGATCTATTTTATTTTCAGTTTTTAAAGCATTTTCCAAAGACGGTTTGAGATATTGAACTGAATTTTGCCACAGGATATTATGGTATAGAAACACACTCTTTTTTATTTTTATTTCATTTTATTTATTTTTTTATATTTCTTTTTAGACCCAAGTTTATATGACCTTTTCGACTCAAAATTTATCAAGGAACTCCCCCTTTAAATTATGACATATCATCAAGTAACACCCTGTACAGTGCGGCTCAAAAAGTTCTTCCACCCTTCTAACTTTTGAACCATTTGATATAATATGAGAACGAAATTTGGACACATCATGTGAGGACGTTCTGCATTTTTCGACATAGTAGTGACAACTGAAGATGTCAAAATGACATCTGGGTGTCATTAAAAAAGAAAAAATCAAATGGAAGGGGTTGTCGAGTGAAACTTTGTTTTGAAGGCCCTTTGATCTTGATTACAACTGCCAAATTTCAAGTCTCTTCTATCATTCCTGTTGATATGACAGCTAGTATTTTCTTTTTTTTTAACATTTTTGTTACTTTCAATCTTTTTGACAAAAAAAATTGGAGTGAAGAAAATCCTCGTCAAAAAAAATGAGTAATAGCTCATTTTGAGGATATTCTGTACCTAATTATTTCTTTCTAGTTTGAAAAAGTCAACTTTCAATTAACAAAAGTGAAAAAAAAAATCGCTGTCAATATCAGGAATTATAGCAGAGGATTGAAACTCAGCAGTTGTGATCAGGGTCGAAGGGCCTCAAAAATAAGCTATCACTCGATCTCCCTTTTTTCATTCAAAATTGCGCCCAACTGTCATTTTGACAATCTCAGCTGTCAATACTATGTCAAAAAGAATGGAGTACGTCCTCACATAATATGGTGTGTCCAAATGTCGTTCGCATAATATCAAATGGTTCGAAAGTAAGAAGGGTGGGGGACCTTTTTGAGCCCCACTATATAAACATGTTGACGAAACGCTATGTTTTCGAAAAAGAGTTTTGAAGTTCAATTTCTATTTTTGTTTTATTTAAATAAATCTCGTAATAATTCTAGTGATTTAACAAAAATACAGGGTAGTTTTTCACTATTTCAAATGGTTAGTGAAATGTTGTGGACCTAACGCCATCTATCGGTAGATTAATCAATCACTTCCATGGAAAATTCACATCATTCAAGTGAAAGACCTCCACCATCGGGTCGTCATATGGTTTTACAACGATTTCGTGGATAATCCTTCCGGAAAAGCAAAGGAAATTTTGAAACTGTTTCCTCACTCCGACCAATTTATGAACGTTTCTGCCTACTAGGCGTCACCAGCATAACTATGGGTCAGACTGAAAAGAACAGTATCAGGGCTCGTGTCTATCAGACAAGTAAAGTGCTTTCCCGGGAGGATTATCCACGAACTCGTTTTAAGACCATATGACGACCCGATGGTGGAGGTCTTCCACTTGAATGATTTGAATTTTCCATCGAAGTGATTGAATAATCTACCGATAGATGACGTTAGGTCTACAACATTTCACTTGTCTGATAGACACGAGCCCTGATAACTGATACTGTTCTCTAAATTCTCTTCAGTCTGACCCATAGTCATGCTGATGACGCCTGGTAGGCAGAAATGTTCATGAATTGGTCAGACTGAGGAAACAGTTTCAAAATGTCCCTTGCTTTCCCGGAAGGATTATCCACGAACTCGTTGTAAGACCATATGACGACACGATGGTGGAGGTCTTCCACTTGAATGATTTGAATTTTCCATCGAAGTGATTGATCAATCTACCGATAGATGGCCTTAGGTCTACAACATTTCACTTACTCATTTACTTGTCTGATAAACACGAGCCCTGATACTGTTCTCTTCTTAAACATTATTCTATGGATCTCTTCAGTCTGACCCATGGCAGAGCCGTCTAAATTATAATACAAGCCATGGAGTAATGACAAGTCATGACGTGCAACGTCGCAATTTGGACCACCGTTGACATTTAAACGGTGGTCGAAATTTTGCATTGATTGAAGGTGCTTTCTTTAGGTGAGTTCGAGTTTCGCTCCGAGCGCGAAATTGTCCATTTAAGCGCGTACCATTTTTGGCGCTCCGAGTATTCAGAGCGAATACTCGAACTCACCTTTTGAAAATTAGGGTATTTAACGATTACGAGTTACGGAAAATGTTCAATAAAACAGTAACTTGAAAGAATAACTTATATATTATCGCAACGGGTATGATGTTTATCAAATTATAACATAAGATTTAACATAAAACATATCCTAACCTAACAACAGTTTTATGATTTTTTGGGAAAAAATATTGATTCTAAACAATAAAACATTAAAACCGCCAGATAGGTAGATGGTTACAGATTTTGAGATGTGATTTCCTCAGTTTCTGGAGGACAGGAGTTGATAATTACTATTATTAAAACAGAGAAACCAAAAAGCACCATCTCCGTCACGCACCAAAATGTTTCTCCAAAGTCCTAAACGAAACAGCACTCGTTTTCTATGATTTTTCCACATATCCTAGAAGCTGGTGCATATGTATGAGGAATTCAGGATGAGGCATTAATTCATCCATTTTCCCTATTTAAATATGTATTTTTTTTTCTTTAGTACCCACCCGCGCACCTACCTTATTCTCAAATTTATTAAATTTTTAGATCGCAGACACCACATTATTTCACTGAGCTTCTTTCTCATTCTCACATTCTCAAAATACAATTTCAAGTTGAATGAGGGGAATGTTTTGTGGTTGAATGAAAGCACTGAAAACTGAAAGCAGTTTTGAAACGTTGAATGCCTGGGAGCCTAGGCTACATTCAATTTTATTTCGAAGTGGAACTGTCAAATGTCTGCTTGGCAAACGGAAATCATATGCTACCATCTACATATGATTCCCGTTCATAACTCACCTAAAGAAAGCACCTCAATCAATGCGAAATTTCGACCACCGTTTAACGTCAACGGTGGTCCAAAATTGCGACGTTGCAATTGTTGACTTCATGGCTTGTATTACAATATAGACGGCTCTGCCCATAGTCATGCTGATGACGCCTGGTAGGCAGAAACGTTCATGAATTGGTAAGACCGAGGAAACAGTTTCAAAAAATTTTCATTTCAAATAGTCATAACTTTTTGCCCATTCATGTATCTTTGTTTTGGGTAAAAAAAAATGATTGAAACATTATTTTTACATAGAAATGATTCTGTTGGACGTTGCTAGGAGCAACCGTTGTCGAAATATTTGCACCCAAATTGATTCATGCAATATGGTTATTTTTTATGGCAAATTTTGAAAATAAACAAAGGGGGCATGGGAAACGGCGATATCATGGTAATTCTGAACGCTGTTTACTTATTCGATGTTAAAAAAAAAAAAAAAATCAAATTAAATCTATCTTTTTTTTTATAAGAAGCATTGAAAAAATTGTCAAAATAACCATGATAACGCCGTTTTTAACGACACCTTTGTATATTTTCATCATTTTTCATTTGAAACCACATTGCATGGATTACTAATTCAGGTGCAAATATCTCCAAAACCTCCTAGCATCTCTACGTGATAATAATGTTTTAAAAAAATGTTTTAGTCAAAGGAAGCACACAGACTTGGGCAAGAAAGTTAAGACTATTTGAAACAGTGAAAAAACTTGAAGATGGCGCCACATACAAGATAGATTCATGATTATATCAAATTTCAATTTATCATGTCAAAAATACCTTGAATATCAATTTTTGTTAAATTATCAGCATCACCCTGTACGCAAACATTATTATATAGCAAACATATAATTTTTTTTAATTTTGAATATACTGTTCGAATATTTCAACCTTATTTCGAAACACCTCGTATATTGAATATCATCACAAATGACTGACTGGACAAAATCAATTTAAAACGATGTTGTGACAAAATATCAAGTTTTAGAAAGAGAATATTTTGAAAAGTGGACAGACCAATTTCAAGCTTACTACTTTTTGCACATACTAAGTTGGAGGATACTGATATCGGTAAAAAATAGGGTATCCATGCTTACCTAGTACGGTAACGTTAATTGTTATTAATAAACATTTGCAATCGCATTCACCAAAATGTCCCGATTTAAAAATAATGCACTTTGTTGACTTTCTCTTTTTTCTGAGCGTTTCTGTTCAATAAATTACGAAAAATCTGTCGCATTTTTAAAATGTTTAGACAAATTCGTTTTTTAACGCATCATTACAACAGATTTTTTAACATTTATATCAACATCAATCCAATAAGTCATAATCATCGATTCGACGAAGAGGACATTATTTTTGTTTGAAAGCAAAATTTTTACCTTGATTTTCATAATAAAAATTATCTTGAGGGTCGTTAATTGGATGGGATATCATATCAATTTTGCTAGGATTATTCAAGATTGACTATTATGACGATCATAAAAAATAAGATAAGGATTTTATCAGTTGCAGGAAGCCCAAAAATGCATATTGATAAAATAAATCGATTAAAATCAGCTGCCGAATAATACACGACTTATCAAAGTTGAACGTATATTAATGGAAACATGAATACAAACAAATTAAAAAACATTAAATGGTTTAAACGTCACTAAAAATTCCGGATAAAATGTACCATCATCATATTTAACTATAACTTCTTTCGAGTTGTTCGTTGTGGAAGTTCCGTCTTTGGGCACCAACGTCTCTGTTGACCCAAGACCCAATTCTCCATTTTCAACCAAAACCTTAACCAAAAGCATAACATATTCGTCACTTGTCGAATGCCTCAAGCTGTAGTGGCTCGCGTACCAAGGATTATTAGCAAAGGACACTCCTTTGCCAAATTTGCAGTTTTGCACTTTGCGCCAGTCGAAATTATACAACATGATCAAATGTGCTGATTCCATGCTGGTACCATGAAATAGATGCAACTCTTGAAACTTTTTTCCCAAATAAGATTTCATCAATTGAAATTGAGACATTAGAAAAGGATTCCAAATCCGTTGAATGTTGGTTATTGCATAATTGTCAAGAAATTTAAGATTTTCGAAGCATTTTAACACGAACGCCTGGCATTTGCGGCTGGGGACTTCCAGAATGTAGGTGCTGGATGGTACGTAAGGGTGATGGGGCACGGACATCTGTTTCATGAGACGCTCCATGAAACCTTCATCTACAATTATCTGCTGTTTTATTAGATTCTTAATGTTGGTATCCTGCTTGAAAACTGAAAATCCATAGTCAGTCGGTTGAGGAACCACTCTTCCAAGAGGCTCAGGGTTAGTGGCTGTTTTTATTGTCCCAGCAGTTTTGGACTGTAACGTAGAACGTGTGGGTATGGGATGTTTTCCTATTTCACCTCTATTGGACTGTTGATAATATCTTCTAATTATTCGAGGCTGATCAACTGTTCCTGATGTCCCGGCTAAAGTACGTGGCCCGAGTGCCGACTGGCATTCATATACATTTTGAAGAAATATCTTTGAAGCTGAAGATCCTTCGGCATTACTAGATTCATTAACGAGTCTTCCAGAATATCCAGACTGTGGTGTTGAGGCATCTTTGGACTGTAACGTACCAATCTTGGGAGCTCGCTTTAAATTCGAAGATCCTCCGGCATCACCAGATTCAGGAACAAATCTTCGGCGATATTCATATGTTATGGACTGTCTAACGAAAGTAGGAAGTGAAGATCTTCCACTAGATGGCGGATGTGTAGCATCATTGATAGGCGAACCCAAGTCGAAACAACGTGATGGTACCGGCTGAGTGACGATTGTATTTATAACGCCATTTGATGGTTGAATATCACATAAAATATCCTCGTCAATTTGATCGATGCACTTACAACAACACAAGCCCATTTTAACTACTAGGTTTATTAAATATGCACAATATGCATCTTATCACACCATTAGGTTCTCGACAACTGAATAACTCGGTAAAGTACCCAGACTTGTAGCGGCACGTCCGATATCTGATTGCACTGATTTGCTATGTTCTCAGATTTCGATTAGGAACGCTGTGCTAAGCATTTTATTCTGTGATTACTCATTGCAATTCACAATACTATGCGTGAAAAGAGAATAGAACGATAGCAAAATCTTATCAGGTATACACTGGTCGAGACACTGGTGAATGAATGAACGAAGTTCATTTTAAATGTTATGAGGTGTGGTTCGCGGCGTTGCCAAGACCATGGTTTCTGCAGTAATATTGATTGCTGCTTTTCCAATTTGAGTCTCATCTGTGCAGAGTGAGACAAAATTTCGAGTGTAAATCAAAAAATGAAGAATTCAAATTCAAATGATGAGACCATTTTGTGAAAAGAGTGACTGTGATAATCAGATAGGTATTTGGAAATATTTTTTCAAATAAACATAAGAAAATATAATAACCATTTCACAAAATTTCGGTTTTTTCCTGATATTTTCTGCAGTAATCGGGATTTTTTAACTTTTTGTCAAAAATTGAAAGAAAAACATTTTTTGTGGGTGCGATGAGTTTCCAAACATTTGGCAAAATACAGGGTGTAAATGAATAAGTGCGAACAAATTCAGGGGCTGATTTTTGAGTAAATTTAAAAAAAAAACTTTTTATGAACGTACATTTGGCCTAAAAGTTGTATCTTTTGAGATACAGCGTGTCAAAATTTTGAGAAAAAAACGGTATTTTAATGATTACTGAAAAACCTTTCAGCTGATTTTGACAAAATTATTTGTTGTCTGTCTTTCATGGTGATTAAAATAAAATCATTCATTCCAGTGTCCTCCCAGGGGGTCATCTATTTGATATTTGTAGGTAAAATGATGGTACGCCACTGCTTCTTTGTAAATTTCATGATTTTTTCAGATCAAGAAATTGAAGATGTTGCTTGATTGTATTTTCAGTTTTTTCTGTATCTAGCTTCGTTCTCGAGATGAAAATCAAAAACCGTTTCTTTGCTCCAATATATGGTCCACAGGTAACGTGTCAAGGTACCAACTCGCAAGAAAACGGTTCTTGATTTTTATCAAAATACATAAAAAAGAAAAATCAAAAGACCTACATTTTTGATTGCTTCACCTAAAAAAAGAATAAAAACCACAAAAAGCACTGACGTACCACAAATTTACCAATAAATATCAATTGGATGTCTCTCTGAGATGCCACTGGAATAAATAATTTTATTTTGATTACACAAAAGAAGTGTGCCAAATTTTGTCAATATTAGCCAAAAGGTTTTTGAGTAATTATTAAAAAAAACATTTTTTTTCCTAAAGATTTTGACACCCTGTATCTCAAAGGTTACGACTTTTGGGACATACGTTCATATGAAGTTTTTTCTCTCGCACTTATTTATTCACACTCTTGGTCTTTGTGCTTTAAAATGTTCTTTTATGCTTGGCAAAATTTAATTTCCAATAATATCGTCTTTATTGAGTACAATATTTTAATTTAGAAAAATCTTAGGGGTTTTATGATCTTGAAACCCTTTTTTTTGGTAGTTTTTTGTGGGGGTAATTATTTTCCAAATATCTGGCAAAATATCGTTTACTGTCTCTGTCCTCTAAAATCTTGTTTATCGCTTGGTAAAATTCAACTTTCCATATCTTCTTTATAATGAAAGTTATAGAATATTTTATTTTACAAAAATAATAAGGAATTTTGTCTCTGTCCTTTAAAATGTTCAGAATGTCCCAAAATAAATGGGACATAAGGTTATGGTGAAATTCCTCACAAAAAATATTGCGATAGACCTCAAAATGTATATTCCGGAAGTTGATAGTTGATGTTACAGGGTGTCAGAGTTGAGTTTTTGATTTTTTTGACATGCAAAATTCAAATCTGACCTTGATATGGCTCTCACTTGTAGAGTGCGCCATTTACACACGTTTTCCCTCTTTCAAATATTCAAAACATTCTTGGTGGCTAGGAGTGATCTTTACCAAGATATTTGCACTTAAACTAGTCTATGCAATATGGTTATGAATAACAAATTTTCAAAATGAGCATAGGTGGTGGCAACGGCGGCTTTACAATAGGGTCAAATGGTCATTGACCTCCCAAAAAATCAACTTATTTGGGTCAAAATTGAGCTTTGACGAAAAATCGCTTGCAATTTAAATGCAATATCATCACGCATAAGCGGCTGGAGGCACAGAGAGAGGAGAAAAGTGATTGGCGTGAAATCAGTGTGTTAGAATGAGAAAAAATGTTTCAAGTCAGGCATTGACCAAGACAACTCCCACATCCGCACCGGGTTAATTTGCGACCCACGCTCCCGTTTTCGAATGTCTTCCTTCTTCGTCACATTTTGAGATGCATTTTGAGGGGTTGTCGAGCAATGTCAAGTCAGCTGATGCTGATAGATTTCTATTGATTTTATTTGCGGGCGGATTGTTTACATAACATCGGTAATCGGTCGCGAGTTTTCTTTTCGAAATGTCAGATCCGTCAAATCGCTGTGTTGTGTATGATTTTTTTTGAATTCAGAACTTAAAAGACGGAGATGGTTTGACATTTTGCGAAACGCATCGATTTCAAGTCAATTTCATGCCTGTTTAAACTTTCTATAATAAGAAATGACTCGGGAAATGATTTCCGAGTCTTTATACTGGTGCTTTTTACTTTTTTGCGCTCAGTACGATCTATTTCAATTATGTATTTCCATCGATTTTTTCCATATTTAAACATTAATCGCGTTAAATGTTAAAGGTGTGGGCTCTTGACATTTTTTTGATCTCCGAATGTTTGCGTTGTTCCACCGCACAAATCATCTCATTTTGACCTCCCTATTGAATTAACCTCGGGCCGCCATGCACTGGGTGGTGAAAATAATAAAAGTCATTTGAGAAAATGAAAAACTTTAATTAAATATTTACTCTCCTCTCTCTTTTTTCATAATGGACAATTTGGGGTCTCTCTCAATTTTTTTTTGTACAGAATCTGCATTTCATGTCCATTGATTCCCTTTGAACAATTCAATGCTATACAAAAATTCTCTGTCTTGATTAATTTGAATTTTTCATTCGCAAAGTTTATACAGGATTTTTTCTAATTACGTACATTAAATTCAATATTGTATTCCATCATGAAAAAAAGTCCGCATAACCAGGGGTCCTGAATCGCATTGTTTATGAGATACAGTATGTTGAACTTTAAAAAAAAAAAACCTCAAATGAAGCAGCCCGAAATACAACTTTTTTGCCTCTTGGTTTTTTTCCTATCTGCCCTCGTTTGACTTGTTTTAAAACTCTTTACACGTTTTAATAGAAGACAGATACGAACAAATCTAATAAGAGAAAAAAGTTGTATTTTTTATTAATCCATTTAAGAAAAAAATAAAAACTACAACCCAGTCGCGTACATTAATTTAACAAAAAATACTCGGTAAAATGCTCTCAGGACGGAATTATTCTTCATAATTTTGACGTGGGCAGGGCTGAAGTAGATTTTTATTACTAAGAATAATCCTGCCAAATTAAAAAAAATCGTTTCACGGATATCTGAAACGTTTGTAAAAACAATGATTTTTTAATTTACTTTAATCTTTTGTGCTTTTGGTTTGTCCATCATTTTTTGGTTCCATTGTTTTTTTTTCAGTCTCTTTGGTTCTTAACTGGTGGTATTTTATTATTTTGCTTTTCTAGTTTTTGAGTTTATTTGTATTTTGCTCTTTTGTTTTCTTGATATCTCTTTTTTTTGAGACTGTGATTATTGAAAAAGTAAGTACCTCAATTCCTATCATTTTTTTTTTCAATCATTATGAAGAAATGCTTTTTGGTTTTTGTTGTTAATTTGGTTTTTAATAATAAATAAATAAGGTTTATAAGCATAACAGCTATAAAAAAAAATGATGTGATGTTAATCCCGATGAAATGTTGTACAGGGTCTTCCCGTATATTTTTGCAATCCAGAGATCTCATTAGAAAAGATATTAAAATAAGGTAGATAGAAAAGTTCAATGTTTTTCTCTGGAACTTGTGGAATTTGTAGGCTAAAATGTAAAAAAAAAGTAAATAATGTCAAATATTGACAGGTTGTTGATTTTCTCAAATGGAACACCCTCTATATCATTTTACAAATTTTCACTCTTGAAATTTCTCTTCAAAATTGAAATGTTTCTGATGTGGGCTAGTAGGTCAATCGTTAAAAAATTAATACATTTTATTCAAAATCCACCATAAAAACTTCAAACAAAGCTTCTGACCTGTGATCTCAACATTCTAGCAAATTTTCCTATGCTTCTGTCAGGCCTCTGGGCTGACTTCAAAGTTAACTTCATTGTTGAACTATCTTATAAGACCTTTACAAAGCTCGTAAATTTCAAAACAAATTATACTTCAACGTGGTTATAAGTGAATGCAGTTGTAACTTTTCGGACAAATTTGCCTTTGTGGAGAAGAAAGGTTTTAAAATGTTTAACTTGCGAGGTGTTTAACAAAAAGGTTGTTCCATGTTTTCCTATGGAAGATGACATTCTCTTTTCAATAAAGCTATTTGGCATTCTTATTTCTTTTAGTTTAGAAGCTATGATTTTTTGTTTTATAGAGCTAAGTAGGTGAGTTTGTCATGCTTGATCAAAGGATTTTCTAACTATTTGTCCATATCTTATGGAAAAATGCAATGGTTTCACTGTGGTTCGTATTTATGAACTTTTTAGTTATTGAATTTATTTATTTTCGATTTTTTGCCCTTCTCAGAAATCTGTTCACACCCCCACAAAACTAGGTACCTATATCTATTTCAAACAAATTTGGAGTTAAAATTATTTTTCCAATTGTTTTTTAATGTGACTTATTTTTCTCACTTTGGTTAATTTTTTCAAAACCAAATTGTAGTTTTCCTCCACAATGTAGTTCGTATGGGTTACTTTAAATACTAATTAAGTATAGAGATTTTGTCAAGATTAATTTCTCCAATTCTGGTGACCTTTTACATGATTTGTTCAATATTTTCTAAAATAAATTGCATTTTGAGGAGCTTGAAGATATGATAATTTGTTTGAAAATGGGTTTTGTGTCATTAAGTACGTGATTCGTCAGTAAATAAAAGTGGAAAAACAACGTTTTTACCGGAAAAAAATATCAAAGATTCAAAGTCGGCATAACTCAAAATAATCGCACGGATCAACGCTTACAATGATTGAGCCGGTTGAGCGGATGGGCGATGTTGCCAAGTGTTGGAAAAACTAGAGGCTGTCAATACTTTCCCTAACCCAAACTAGCTCAAACCAACCAAAACTAACCCAAACCATACCAACCCAACAGTGGCGGCTCGAGGTTGATTCAATAGGGGGGTCAAAATGATATGATTTGTGCAGTGGAACAACGCAAACATTCGGAGAAAAAAGAATGTCAAGATTGTCAAGACACCCCGACCTCCAACACTCAACGCGATATCTCATGTTTAAATATGAAAAAAATCTAAAGAAAGCAAATACATAATTGGAATAAATCGCAGTGAGCGCAAAAAAGTAAAAAGCACCAGGCAATTATTGGCTATTTTTAAAAACACCTATTCATAAAATGTAGTCTAGAATAATTCCTCATCATAGGAAGCTCAAACAGTCATGAAATTCACTTGAAAACCCGCAAAGTAAAATCAATAGAAATCTATCAGCATCGGCTGATATGACACTACTGCACAATCCCTCCAAATCGGTGACCAAGAAGGAAGACATTCGAAAACGAGAGTGTAGGTCACAAATTAACCCCGTGCCGTTGTGGGAGTTGTCTTGGTCAATGCCTAACATGACATATTTCTTCTCATTCTTACACACTGATTTCACGCCAATCAGTTTTCTCTCTTTCTCTGTGCCTCCAGCCGCTTATGTTTGTTGATATTGCATTTAAATTGTTATTTTGACCAAAATAATCTGTGTGATGCTTGAGATCTGAGCTGTCCTCGGGTATCATAACGTGCGCGCATTATGGGATGTAACAATGAAAGTTGTTTTTGAAAAATATTATCAAAGTGAATTAATATGAAATCTTGTTGATTATATTTGGGAGGTCAATGACCATTTGACCCTATTGTGAAGCCACCGTTGCAACCCAAACTGATCCAAACCAACCGGAACCAACACAAACCAACCGAGACTAACTCAAACCAAATCAACCTAAACCAACCCAAACTAACCCAAATCAGCTTGAACCAACCCAGACCAGTACAGATTTTGCGAAAAGAAACTTTTTCTACGACCGTTTAATAATAGGCTTATTACTCACGCATTTTGAATAGATAATAAAACCTATTACTTACCCCGTGAGTGATGATTCATTACTCGCGGGTCATTACTCACGGGTTTGGTTGTCACATTATGATCGTAGGTCGAAGCTAATACTTACCCCGTGAGTAATGATCCATTACTCACGGGTCATTACTCACGGGTTTGGTTGTCACATGATCTTACTTTTCAAATTATGTGCAGATTTTTTTGGACACCCGGTATAAAGGCCGTATAGTATTCTACTCGCATGTAATGACAATTACTCACTCGTATGATTGCAACACTCGCCTCCGGCTCGTGTCGCAAACCTCATCCTCGTGAGTAATAGCTGTCATTACATGCTCATTGAATAATATACTATTACATAACGGTTAGAAAATAAGGATAATTTCGCTTATTTTTCTAAAAAGACTAAAAATGCCCAATTTTTTTATCTAAATGTGTTTAAGAAGGTTTACTATCATTCTTTAAAAAGAATTTCATGAAATGCGTGGGTCGCTATGAGACACAAGAGCCAAAATATGTGTAAAATAAGAAGAACATTCGAATCATTATCAAAGTTTTATACAATTTAAAACTAACTAACACAAATTAAAAATATTTGATATTACTTTTCTAAACACAGGTGAAGGATTTGTTTTATCTTTTTTTTTCTCCTTATCAAGAACACTGTATGACTCAATGATTATTCATGCAACAAAAAAAAATCACTTCTGCTTGACAAATTCTTCAGTATTTCCCCCCATTTTTATTTATAAAGTTTATTTGTCTTTTTAAATTCTTAGTTTTTTTTATGATTTTTCATTATAAAACTTTTGTTATATACGACCAAAAAAATATATATAATCATCTTATTATCAGTTTTATAAAATAAAACACCATACAGAATAAAGTATTATAATAAAATATAAAATGAGGTACAAAGAAAAAATGTGATAGGAACAAACGTTGTTAAAAATACTAGGAATATAACTATATCAAAAAATACTTTTCTAACGTGAATAAAACAAACATACAAAAGTCAGTCAAATGAAAAAAGACTTTTTTTTCATAAAATAAACATCACAAAAACAATAATACACGTTAATAATCAGTCACGTCAAAGATCTGAACTTCACCAAAAACTCTGGATAAACCATTGCATCGTCGTACTTCACAATCTCTTGTGCATCTGCAGATCTGGTAGAATATCCCAAAAATGGTACCCGTGTATTTTTACTTCCCACACTTAGATCACTGACATTCTCCACTTCAACCAGCACTTTGACCAAAAACATTTGATAATCCTCCTCACCTTTTCGACTTCTTTTACTATAATGACTGGCAAGCCATGGATTGTTTGCGAAATAGACACCACAACCCCATTTGGGATCCCTCACTTTGCGCCAGTCAAAGTTGTACGTCATGATGTTCTCTGCTGCTTCTCTGCTGGTACCATGAAAGTAATGATATTCCTTCAACTTGGCACAGCCTTGTTTTTGCGTCAGTGCAAACTGTGCCATCAGAAAAGGGTTCCAAACCCGTTGAATCTCTGTTATGTGAAAATGTTGATTGAATTTCTGGTTGGCAGCAAACTTTTTGCGCACAAACTCCTGGCATTTTGGGGTCGGAGTTTCCAGTTTGTACACTTGGTTGGGTGGGATGAAAGGGTTATGTTTCACAGATAATTTTTTCAAGAACAAAATAATCATTCCGTCATTCTTTGTGATTGCTTCTTTCGTCAGCAATACTTTTCTCTGGATGTCTGGATCTAGTTGGCGCGCCACTGGATATCCTCGATGTGTTGTTTGCTGAGGCCTCGTAAGACCTGGATGATCACGTGTTGATGAAGATGCACGGCTTTGTTCGACCGTTCGCCGATCATCATCATCATCAACGCATTTGCAGCAACAAAGACCCATGATTTACTTGATGAATCCTACACAAGCACCATTCTATATGTGAGAACACACATTTCACGTCTGTAGAAAAAAGCAGTTCGTACCAACTAGGTCTGCGAAACACTGATAAGAGTACCACCGCCTAAGAGCGACCATGAGTTTCAGTTGTACAAAAACCTGTACAATAGATCAAGAATCCAGTCAAAAAAAATCAATAACATGCAAACGCTTGCCTAGTGCAAACAAACAATACTAATAATATAATCATGTTATATCAGTGAGACGCCTCGTCGTCATTTCGAGGCCTTTTGATGGTCGCTGACTGGTCTCGTGTTGACGTACACATTTTGGTCAGCACTGATCATGGAGAGGTTTGACAGATGATCGATTAGCGATGGCGGTTTCGGCGGTTAGAGTTGTTGATGTTTTTTTGAATTAAAGCGTGTAACATGAACAATAAATTGATAACTGTGTCTCAATCCCAACGTGAATAATAATTATTGTGCCCCAATCTTACAAAGCAGCGGTGGGATAACCAAATTGTGAATTGTGAGTGCATATTTGACCTTTTTTTTTCCACAACATGGGTAAAACCTCGAGGAAAACGAAACGTACCAAAGACAATGCCGGAAGAAAGACAAAATCTAAAAAGCGTAGACTTCCTAGTAGTTCGTCAAGTTCCTGCAGCACGTGTTCAAGTACTTCGACGAAAAGCCGCACAAAACGTGAAATCAAAAGACTAAGAAAACAAGTCAGTGAATTGAAGAAAAGACCTATAAGTGCAGTAGTTCGGGCTAGTGATGAATTTCTTGTGCCGGTTTTTGACCCTTCGCGTGATGAATCTGTAATTGAGAACTGGTTGGCTAAAGTTGATAGTTTGGCTGAAAGATACATGTGGGATGACGATACCATACTCAGGATGATTGTTGGACGACTTCGAGGGAACGCACGTCAGTGGTACGATGAGAATGTTAAACTTGACTCCAGCTGGAATGAAATGAAGTCTTTGATGTGTCAACAATTTCGTAAGTCACTTCCATTTTCTAACTTACTCAAAGATGCTGCCAATTATGAAGCTAGACCTGGGCAAAGTTTAGGGGATTATTGTTTTCAAAAGTTGTCAAAGTTGAGGGCTTTGAATTTAGACATTCCTGATGCTTATTTAGTCGATGCAATTATTGGAGGTATACAAGATGAAAACATTGCGCGCACGATACGCTCAGCTCAGCACACAGATGTTAACATTTTATATGCGTACCTGAATACTATGGGGAGTATGCCTGATAGTAAAAATAGATTTGAGGGGCCCAGTTTCAAATTCAAGCCTCAGTTCAATTCAAGTGGATATAAGTGGGAGCGAGATAACTATCAACCAGGTACAAATCAAAACAAAGACAGTAGTAACGTTCCAAGGCCGTATGTTTGTTTCAATTGTGGATTGCCAGGTCATACTTTTAAAGATTGTCGAAAACCTAAAATTGAATGTAAACATTGCAAACGTTTAGGTCATTATGAAGATAAGTGCCCATTTCAAAAAAAAGAAGTACATTTGGTAGAATCTGCGAAGGCTCCATCTTATAGTCATAATGTCGAGCATAATGTATTTGTGCAAACTGTCCGAATTAATGGAAAGAAGCTGAAATGTTTGATAGATTCTGGAAGTTCAAATACACTTATTAAAGTTTCCTGTGTGAAATCTCTTGATTTGCCCCTTGTTGATGCAGGAGAAATAACTTTGTGCAGTTTCATGAACACTTCAGTAAATAGTAAACAGTATTGTGAAATTACTTGTTCTGTGCAAGGAGTATCGGCTAAATTGCGAGCTATAGTCATCCCTGATCATTATTTAAAATATGATTTGTTAATTGGAAGAGACTTTATTAATCAAGATCACATAACGATGGTCAAAAAGGGGAATAATCTACATTTCCATGGTATACCTGCCAACAGTCATCACGAAATAAATTTGATAGAGGTCTATGATAGCAATATAACCATAGATTCAATTCGTTATGGGAATATTTCAGAAGATGATAAAGCAAAATGTTTTGACTTATTACAAAAGTTTCTGGAGTGCATATCTTCTTCGCTTAAATCGTTGGGAAGGACAAAGACAGTGGAAATGGAGATAAAATGTGTAACTGATACGCCGATAGTACGCAACCCATATCGTATGCCGGATTTTGAAAAGCAAGCTCTTCGTCAAATCATTCAAGAATTACTCGAGAACAATATCATCCGGGAATCTTCGTCGCCCTACGCTAGTCCTATTACTCTCGTCAAGAAAAAAGAAGGAGACTACAGAATGTGCGTCGATTACAGACAATTAAATTCCATTACCATCAAGAATCGATTTCCACTTTGCCATATAGAAGATCAAATTGATAAGCTCGGAGGATATAAGTATTTTATAACTCTCGATTTGGCGTCTGGGTATTATCAAGTTCCGATGGCACAAAATTCCATCGAGAAAACGGCGTTTGTAACCCCAGATGGACATTTTGAATTTTTGAGGATGCCATTTGGACTGTCAAATGCCCCCTCCGTTTTCCAGTCATTGATTTATAAAGTTCTTGGCACCTATAAAAATGAATTCGCATTTCCATATATCGATGATATCATTATACCTTCTATGACAATTGAAGATGGATTAGAACGTTTGGAGAAAGTACTACAACGTCTTAAGGAGCATAATCTAACCCTGAAGCTAAGTAAATGTGTCTTTCTAGAAACTAGCATAGAATATCTTGGCCGTGAAATAAGTAGTGAAGGTGTTAAACCAGGATCACGAAAGATAAACGCTTTAATAGGTATGAGCTCGCCATTAAACGTTAAGGAACTGCGTCAATTCCTGGGATTGGCGAGTTATTTTAGAAGATTTATTGAGGGTTATGCTATGATAGTCGAACCTCTGACGAGGCTAACCCGAAAAGGAATCTGTTGGTCTTGGCAAGAACCTCAGAAGAAGGCTTTCAATAAAATTCGAGAAATTCTAGTATCACCTCCCGTGCTTGCCATATATAATTCAAAATTAAAAATTGAAGTACACACTGACGCATGTTCAATTGGTGTTGGGGCCATATTACTTCAAATAAATGAAAAGGGGGAAGCTCAAGTGGTGTCATATTTTAGCAAGCAGTTAACCGTTGATCAGCGTCATTATCATTCCTATGAGCTTGAGACGATGGCTGTAGTATATGCTCTAAAATACTTCAGAGTATATCTGATTGGAGTGAAATTCAAAGTCGTGACTGACTGCAATGCTCTGAGAACGACGCTGTCAAAGAAGGATTTAATTCCTCGCATTGGGAGATGGTGGCTGGAAATCCAGGACTACATGTTTGATATTGAATATAGAGCCGGTGCCAAAATGAAACATGTAGATGCCATCAGCAGAAACCCAATAGAACAACCGAATTTTGAAGTCGAAGTTTTCCAAGTTGACCTTACCGAAGGGGATTGGATCACATCTGCACAACTACAAGATGAAACGATTGTCAAAATAAGGAAAATTTTGGAATCAAGAGATAAAAACCGTGACACAGAACAGTATTTCAAGGAATATGAATTAAAGGGTAACAAATTGTACAGGAAGCTAGAAAACGGGATCAAAACTTGGGTTGTTCCCAAAGCTGCCAGAATGCAAATATGTAGATTATGCCACGATGATTCAGGACATTTTGGTATTGAGAAAACTCTGGAACGCATCCGCGAAAATTACTGGTTTGCCAAAATGAGAAGATTCGTTATGAAATATGTTGGTGCCTGTCTAAATTGTATTTATTACAAACAGAACTCATCAAAACGTCAATGCAAATTGAATCCCATAGAAAAAATTGAAATTCCGTTTCACACAATACATATTGATCATGTGGGCCCTTTTGAAACAAGCAAAAATAAAAATAAGTACCTGTTTGTAATAGTGGATGCTTTTACGAAGTTTGTGATGATAGATCCTGTTAAAGACCCGAAAACCAAGCATGTTGTGAAATCATTGACAACCCTGATATACATTTTTGGCGTGCCTTCTAGAATAATCAGTGATAGAGGATCGGCATTTACGTCTCAGTCATTTAAATCATTTTGTGACGTGTATGGAATTAAACATGTACTGAACGCGGTTGCAACGCCTCGTAGTAATGGTCAATGCGAGAGATACAACAAGACTATTTTAAGTGCATTAGCAACTTCAACAGCTGGTGATGACTCCAGAGAATGGGACAAGAAAGTGAAGCAAATTCAGAGCGCTATGAATACAAGTTACAACAAAAGCATCAATTCAACACCTATGAAAGCACTTATCGGGTATAATTCGAAACACGCAGCAGAGGCCAGAATTCTTAATGCAGTCCAAGATGATATAAATAGAGAAGATATAGATGAACTAAGATCGAAGATTTCACAGCACATCACCGAAGATCAACGAAGACAAAAAGAGCGATACGACAAAGTTAGGAAAGACGCCCTGAAATACAATGAAGGAGATTTGATAATGATTAAAATAACCAGTAATCCAGCAACTGGAAGTAGCCAGAAATTACTAGCTAAACACAAAGGTCCCTTTCGAGTTACGAAAAAGTTACTGAATGACAGGTATGAAGCAGAAGACTTAAGAGAAGGATTCAATAGACGACGCACTGTGGTAGCTGCAGATAACATTAAAAAGTGGATAATAATCTAAAAGTTTTGAGGTTTTGGCGAAAGTCGCTGATGTTAATTCATGTTCAAGCGAAAGTCGCTATTCACTTTTGGGTTTTGTTTAAGCGAAAGTCGCTATGATTTTAAGCGAAAGTCGCTATGATCTTAAGTTTAAGCGAAAGTCGCTATGATTTTGAGTTAAGCGAAAGTCGCTATGATTTTGAGTTAAGCGAAAGTCGCTATAGTTTTAAGTTTAAGCGAAAGTCACTTTGATTTCATGTTAAACTAAAGTCGATATAATTTTGGGATTTGAGCCAAAGTCGCTATGGTTTTGGGTATAATCGAAAGTTTCTATTTTTTTTTTTGAAAGTGTTAAGCAAAAGTTGCTAATAAATATGTCGTATTAAATAAAAAAAAAAAAAAAAAAAAAAAATAAAATAAAAAAAAAAACAAACAACAAAAAAAAAGTTTAAGCGAAAGTCGCTATGATTTTAAGTTGAGCGAAAGTCGCTATAGTTTTGAGTTTAAGCGAAAGTGACTTTAATTTCATGTTCAGCAAAAGTCGATATAATTTTGGGAATTGAGCGAAAGTCGCTCTGGTTTTGGATACAATCGAAAGTTTCGATTATTTTTTTTTGAAAGTGTTAAGCAAAAGTTGCTAATAAATATGTCGTATTATATATATTTATTTTTTTGGTTTTATTATGTATAGGAGTTGAGCGAAAGTCGCTAAAATTGTAGTGGTTGAAGCGAGGTTTTCCTGGAAGAGCTCGAGATCAAGACAAGGTGGCCTGAGGACAGACCAAGTGTCAGGATGGCCGAGTGTTATATCAGTGAGACGCCTCGTCGTCATTTCGAGGCCTTTTGATGGTCGCTGACTGGTCTCGTGTTGACGTACACATTTTGGTCAGCACTGATCATGGAGAGGTTTGACAGATGATCGATTAGCGATGGCGGTTTCGGCGGTTAGAGTTGTTGATGTTTTTTTGAATTAAAGCGTGTAACATGAACAATAAATTGATAACTGTGTCTCAATCCCAACGTGAATAATAATTATTGTGCCCCAATCTTACAATCAGTATAAGGCAAGCTGGTTTATATACCTGGAGATAATTATATTATCAGATAAATATATTGTACAAATCTTAGGACAACTCCAAACCAATATTCAACGACGGTAGTATCATCTGAACAACGTGCTTGTTACGCTTGAATCTGAATCGATACTTTTATTTACCTGGGTCATATGCAGCTGTGCTTGAAATCTGATCCTCATAAAAAAAATAAACAGTTTTTTGTCAAGTGCCAATGAATGTATTTTATTTTTATTTATCCTGTAATGATTCAGAGACAGCCTAACTAAATTATCAGTTATTTATGGAAGGTTTGAAAGACTATTGTTCAGGCTGGACATGCAATAACTGTTAAGAATGCATTTTGATGCCTCAAGTATAGAATTATCTGTCTTGGTTCGATTGAAGACTGAAACTCGGGGGGAGGAGGGGGAGGGATTATATAAGGAGTCTACACAAAACTCAACAATGGAAAAACTGTCACGTATTGATTGAATAATTTTGGTTGTTGTAGGCTTTATTTGAACTTTTTTTAATCACGGTTTACTTTTTCAATTTTTAATAATAATGTATATCTTTGACGGACGAGGAGACTACAAAACATCAATACTATACCTACATAAAATAAGGATGTATTTCACCAAAGAAAAAAAAAAAGAAAAAAAAAAAAGGGTGAAAAAAATCCTTGTCAAAAAAATTTAGTATAAGCTCTTGCGGGTAAGTATTAATTAAGTAACAAAAATGAAAAAAAAAATGACACGCTTTCATATCAACAGGAATGATAGCAGAGGGTTGATACTCGGCATTTGTAATCATGGTCTAATGGCCTTCAAATCACTCGATTTCCATTTCCATTTGATTTTTTCATTCAAACTGGCGCTTAGTTGTCATTTTAACATTTTCAGCTGTCAGTACTATGTCAAAAAATGCAGAACGTTCTCACATATGGTGTGTCCAAATTTCGTTTGCATATATCAAACGGTTCAAAAGGCAGAAGGGGAGGACCTTTTTGAGCCGCACTGTATATTTATTCATGTTTGGGCCGGTTGCCGGGGTTGCCGTGTTGCCCTTGTTGCGATAAAGCTAGGCGAAAAATACAAAGCTAGCGTGCGTAGCTTAAACCGTGTCTTGGGCCAAGAGCAAGCATAAAATTTGAAGCATATCGCCGCCAACAATCCTTACGACAAAACGGATACGCGAATTAACGGATATGCTAATTGCAAAACGCATAACTTATCTTTTTGTGCGGTTAGATAAGGATAGTTTGGTCATAGTAGAATGATAATTTTATTATTGGTAGATCGGTTTTTTCAAGTGATGTCAAGTTATGAACTGTCGAGTTCACTTTTATACAGTGTGTCGCAAATAAAATTGATACATCCCTGTATTTTCTTTATTTGAAGAAGTCGGGGTTCGAAATGTTGTACAAAATACTGACTGATAAGTTCCACTATTTATGATATTTAATCAAAATTTCATGTGTAATCCCCGCCTACTACGTCTTCGCAAAGAGGGCCAGTTCTCTATATTTTTCGCGTCAAAAATATAGAAAAAAGTAACAGGAAAAAGTTCTTTCTTATCTTTTTTTTTATATTTTCCTTGGATTAATAATTCAATCACCTCATAAAATTATGTCTTTTCACAACCTTGAAAATTGTTTTTGAGACGCAATGACATCATTATATTGGGAAGGAGTCAAATTTTTTGTTTTAATGAGAATTATATAATAGATTCGTAAATGAACAAAAATATTGAAAAAAAAATATGGATTTTTTTCATGAAACTTGGAATCCGGGGTAAGAAAACAAACTAAAACAAAATTCTCGCAAAGTATCGAGAATTGAACTTAGCTTCGCAAAAATAAAAGATTTCAAGAAAAGTGGTCGCCCAGTGCCTGAACCTACAAACCTGAAATTCAAGAATACGCATCCTGGATGCTGTAATTTTCCACATGCGAAAATATTGGCTGATACTCAGCATAGTCTGCTCCACATCTGCCACCTTTCTGGATGAACAAGTTCATTTGCCCAGAGGTTCAGCCATTTAGGAATCCAGTTGGTCAACATCTTCCAAAAAAAAAAAAAACTGTATACCCACAGTCTCATTGGCTCAATTAGTTGATTGTCAAAATGATTTTTCATCAACTGAGTCAAATGATGAACTTTGAAAGAAACTGTGCAGCACTGGGGATTGGGGATCCCTTTTCTGATCCGTTTGGTAACGACCGATGGGGGAGAAAAAGTTGCATACAAGGTTTGAGATGCTACCATATCTTGATTTCATAATAAGTTGAGACGAAAAATGCTTATGCTTATTAATTCAGGGGTATTTTATTATATCTTAGAGTATAAGAGACAGTCGGGTTATTGGCGGAGTGGTTACCATCATAATAAGCACATTCATTTAGGAAGTCTTGAACTTTGCTTGTGCGAAATTCATGCTCAGCTACCCTTGAGGAGCTGAAGATCATGGGCGTCCTATATAGCTTAGATTCCTTCATAGCTTTAAAAGGACATTGGAAAGTTCTACTGCTATCTAAATTTCACATACCGTAACGTTATTCGACAAATATGACAGCTCTTACTGTGGTTGGTGAAGCTCGTTACCTAACGCACGATCGAGGCATCAATGATTATTACCTTAACCTCAATCAACGTCAGAGTCAAAAGTTGTTCAATTAGTTGTGTTTCTTGTTTTATCCATATTTTTTTTCCATTTTGTGTAGGTATTGTGATAGTGAGTTGTCAGACAGAGAGTATGAATAGGCAAACAGAAGAAGAGTTTCAGGTTTTGAGGAACAAATGCAACATCGCTACCTACAGTATACTCATGCCTTCTATTAGACTTTTGTCAAATTTTGAGCAAGTTGCCAAATATAGGTTGTGTTTGAGAGACTTTGAAACCAGACAACCTCGTGAATACAAATGGAAATGGAAACAAATGGATGATCGAAAATAGATTGCAAATGAGTTGTCTAGAAAAATCCCAAGCCATACCTACTATACAGGGTGTCACAAACTTGAATAATCACCACCATAATCATACAGCAAAGTTCAAATCATGACAAAGTTGAGTATTTAGGTACTCAATAGAATGCCGTTGGGAAATCCAAAAAATTCCAAATACTTCCGGAAATATCCGGAAATAACCGAAATTATGTAAAACGGTTCTCGTGTTTTGCTGGGTTTATAAAAAGAAATATTTCAAAGCAAATGTTACATATTTTTACTCTATAAAATGGCGTTATCAGATTTATGATCCGACGTTTCGTCTCCTAGCAACCATCATCCCGTTTTTTTAAATAGACGAAAAATTTTGTTCCATGCTTAATATACTTTTATTTGAATTCTAATCCCAACGACATATCACTCTCGACATTTATACGACGTTACGAGCTCATAACGCCATCATCAATATATAAAAAAATATAGTATAAATATGAAGTCTTTTTCGATTCATCTATCTTAGTTGCGTCAGGAAAAGAAAATTTCAAAAATCAAATTTGCAAATTCAAAAGCTCTTGGTTTTCAAATGACTATCTGTCTAATTGCTTACTGTTTTTAATTGATTTCGCATGTACAATGGATTTTTCTTCTCTACAGGATAAATTTATTGGATATTTTTTATATTATTTCATAATATTTACAGGGTGTTTCAGAATAACATGCTAATAATAAAGGGGGTGATTCTTGTGCTCATTTTAAGAAAAAAAAATACATATGAACGTATGTCCTAAACGCCTTAACTTTTTTCCCAAAAAATATGCAAACCAAAACCCGCATGGACGGCACTGGTCAGAATAATTAAATTGTTGGTGCATCAAAGAATGAGTATTAATGCCTAAAATACATGACTCAAATTTCATAAAGATATCTACAGTAATGACAAAGTTATTGTAAAAAAAGTATCTATTTTTTAAAACTTTGACACCCTGTATCTCAAAAGTTAAGGCGTTTAGGTCATACGTTCATATGAATTTTTTTTCTTAAAATGAGCCCAAGAATCACCCCCTTTATTATTAGCATGTTATTCTGAAACACCCTGTATTTTTCCCAACCATCATTAATTCATATTGATTATGACTTTATTAGCTCGAAACGTTGAATAAATGTTAAGTGTGTACTGTAGTCATATTTGATCATCTATATCAATTACATACATTATACATATAAAAATAACACAGATTTATTATTCATACCATCTCCCATTCACTATCTTCGGTAAACTCAAAAATGCTCTTATCCCGCAAGCACAGCAAAAGCTGAGTTTTATTACAAAGAAACCAAGCTTCGACCTAAGAAAGCATTAATATTAAATTCCATTAAAACGAACGAATCCAGCGAACGTTTGCATCTCAGAAACCAGACGTTGAGAGACAATACAGACACAATTACCTCCAAACACTGGCTAAATATTTTCGAGCAAACTGCAACAAACTTTCTCTTGAATAATTACGTTTCCAAATTAAATTGCATTTGCCAAAACCGCAATCGTTCTGTGCCGGTAGAAGACCTGATTCAGTCAGGTTATCTACCGATTCTTCGCGGTTGAATTTTAATTTAAAATTAATTATAGAAGATGAGTAACAAGTTTAAAACAGAAACGTTTAAATACATTTGCGTTTTGCGTGTAGAAATGTTCAAGTGTATTGGGAGAACTATTCAGTTGGAAAATCTGCTGAATATAATAATTGTTTTTAAATTGGATGTTGAAATGTTAGCATGGAAAAATTGGCTATGAAACAGATTCACACTCCTCGGCGCTTCTAGCATCTATAATGGCATGCAGATACGTAACTGCTACTATCAAAGCCACTACAAAGTGCGTACTGCAACCAAAATGGAGAAAGATTTTGAGTAGCCGGGTAGTGTCTTGGGTAGTTTTTGCCACTAAAAGAGTTACTATGATGTGTTACTATGGAGTATCCTGATGGTGACTGCGACTTATCTGTTACGAAGCTGCCCAGTCGCGGGTTCGTGGTAGCCCATGTGGAACTATCCTTAAACTGTTAAACTTAATTCGCTCTTCATGCGATTTCAAACTTCATAAAAATAAATGAATGATGAAAATTGATTATTATTTTTGTGTTATTTACCATGCGATTTTACCGCCTTTTGTAAGTAAATCCAAAACGCAATCGACATCTGGCTATTCGTATGAAAAAAATATGGCCGTTTAATCCGAAAAATACTTAATAGTTCCATAAGCTTCGACAAAGTATCGGTAGCAATAATATATTTTTTTTTATAGTTTTTGAGATTGATAAAGTGACAATTATAACTACCCAGAGCCGACTTCATAGAAACAATTACTATTTTGGAACTACATGGTCAATGATTCTTTGGAACTGTAAAGTAATTTTTTCCAAGAAAGTTCCCTGCGCCACTTGATCGGAGCGTTTATATGACACACTGATCGCGGCGGTGCCACTATAAAGTTCCGCTTTGTCCTTTGAAGTTCCCGTTAGGTGGCGCGAGGATCTCAAATTAGTTCTCTGAATCTAAGTTTTAGATGCACTCCACTCATCTACAGGAAAAATCTCACGATAAAGCTCAAGAGCAATAAAAAAAAATACTAAGACAGAGCAGCACACTATGCAATCTGGGGCAATTACGTTTATTAGGGTATATTAAGTTATGGTTACTATGAAGTAGCCATTTTTGATCCCCGCGACTCTTTTGTGACAATGGATAAGCGACAGCTGCTTTATGGTGACTTGGGAAGGTAACAGTAACCATTTTGCTACTTTCAATGCTACTATAGATAAGAAGTAACTAGGTGACGTAGCCGCGACTACCCCGTAACTTAAATTGTCACTATGAAGTAGAAAAAACTTGAAGGAGGCAATATAGTAGCAGTTGTTGGTGACCGCTACTTTGAAAAGTCACTATACAGTTTTTGATCTTTGATGGCGTCATATTTGAAAATTCAGATAGGTCCAGCAACTTTTTCAAATTACACGTTTGCCACTTGCAATCGGGGTGTTTATTTTTCACATTTATGATAGGTAGGCATTTTAAGTGGCAGGGTGAGTATAGAAACTATACTTTGAAGGCAGTGACATTTCGAAAAAGTCTGGGAAACTACATTTGCTATTTGGGTTGGCTTTTGTGTGAATCATAAAAAAAAATGTTTTTGGACCTTTTCTAGGTTAAATGTCGCTTTTCTAGAAAACCTAGACATTTTATCAGGATAAGAGCCAAATTATTTTCTCTAGAAAAACGTCACAAACGCAAATATGTCGTTTTCTTTGGCGTTCATTTGTTAAGCATATTTTGTGCCGTTTTCCGGATATAAATTTGGAAATTTTATTTATTTTTGCTGCAAAGAAACGAAAAAATCAAAATTTTTGGGGGAAGTCAGTCCCAGTAGAAAGTTTCAAGGATTAATAATAAAATATAGACAAAAAAATATAGGTATGATGAAATGATAGAAGCAAAAATCATTGCAAGAAAGAGGACTGGAAAATCGCGAAACAATTTGTTTAGAAAAAAAAAGAAAATTACTAAACTTTTAATGAATCGTAGAAAGTGAACCAGATTCCTTAGAGACAGAGACATTGATTACATAATCTTCTGGTAAAATATGAATCAAAATTGGAAAAAAGAACCGGTAAGGAAGTGAAAAGTCTAATAAAATTAAAAATATAACCTCAAATAGGTAGTTGAAAGGTATTTAAACAATAAAAAATATTTCAGAAAACTTGAACATAAGTTAAGTAACATTTAAAAAAAAGGAACTTCAAAACATGGTGTGAACAAAACGCACAAATCATTGAATTATGAAAATTTCACAAAAAGTAAGAACAATTCTTGAACAGTGAATTGGAAAGTTTGGTTCGATCTCTAAGCCAGACAAAAAAAAGTCTTGTGACATTAGAGGAGAAAAGACAAGGTGTTTAGATGTTTAACTCGAAAATAATAGGAAAATCACAAGAATTCATTTTTTTTTGTCAAGACTGAATGAAATTCAATGTAATCGAAACACATGCAAATAACCTAATTATAATTTTTTAAAAAGCATACTTTTTGAAGATATTCATGGGATGGAGAAGCCGTTAGTTATACTTACTAGGTTGCAGTGGCAATGGCCCAAAACCAAATTTTTCAAACCTTGATTTTCAAGAAATATACCTGAAACAAACAAAATATTTCAGAAATATGCAACAATATCCATACTAAGATCAAATCCAGATAAATACACCATAAAAAGTTTTTGGGGATTTCGTCAACTCACTCTATGCCACAATTTTCATTTTGTTAAATTGTCAAAAGTATCGTGAAGGTAATTAAAATAATTACTAACCAATATTATAGCCGTTAATTAACGCATCGAGACAAGGCAGATTATATAAAAAATACGACAAAACGAATTTATGTATAGACACAAAACCTCTTGAGGTGAATTTATTTCAGAAACTTTGAGTCACTTGATATGGGTACTTAATAACAGAAGCGCTCCACTTTATTTCGCTTGATATTAAATATTTTGAGAGCCACAAACCAGATATTGTTTCATTTTGTTACGTCCAGAGCAATATCAATAAGAACAAATCCTGCTTTATTTTCTTGGGAAGTTACTCCGAATGTAGCACATAAATAAATCACAAAAAGCAGGGTTATATTTTCCAAATCCATAGGAAATTGCATTTTAAAATGTTGTAAAGTGTCTTCAAGTTGGTTTATTTTGTACGTTGTTTTAGAAATGAAAGAAACGTTAGGCCTGTAAATCAACTGCTGTGATATATCACGCTCGCTGAACTTTTTTGCATTTTTTTGTCACGGGTGAGTTCAACTTATAACTCACAAAGAACGTGTAAAGCATATACATCGCAAAGACCGTTAGGTTGTGGAGAGACCATTACATTGTCGAGGGTTTGCTGAGAAATGGCTATCTTGGAAGCTACGTTTAGTCAGGTATATTTTATCTCCTACGTAATCTAGATATCGTTTGTATAGCTGAGATTCAGAAGTTTTTAGTGACTACAATGAAATATGGAGTTGTAATAAAAGTTTTTATTGAAATTCGTGTACTTGGGTATGCTGATCAGCTTTGATCATTCAATAGGTTTGTTCAAATCTCCCATAGAACAGTCCCAGAAGCAGTTATTTCTATTGTCAATTTAGACATTTGTCAATAAAATTTATTGTGCAGTGGAGGTGAGTACCAAGTATGTTTATTTCAAATTGTGCACTGTGACGCTCCTCGAGATTTTCCAGGTTCGTTTTTCGACGGAAATGAGGAAAATCGTTGATGTTCAATAGAACTCGGCCGCCACCCTCTGTATTTTACGTGATAGAGGGCCCACAATGCCAATCGAGTAGCTTTGAAACAGTGAAGAGAGTCCAGGCGTTCGTTATCTCCAAAATTCCGCAGATTTCCGCTCCGAATACTGAACTTTCAGAATAAAAACACGGTAGTAATGAATCACTCTAATTGTACTAAACATAAACTTAACAATCGACTTGATCTCTTCCAGCAAAATAAATAAAAAAATGTGGGAGATAACAATAGAAAATCTGAAAAAAAACCCTCCCAGTGAAGATTTTAAAAAAATAGCAAATACATAAAACGCAATGTCACAGCAGTGAAATAGAAGGTCGGGGAGTAGCATGCGAACGTAGTTTGAGATGACGGACTTTGGAAAAAAAAAAAGAAACCAGCGGTTATGAAAATGAGAATTTGCCGACGGCGTAGCGAAAAAATGTAACGGTAAAACCGACGCGATCGTGCTATTTTCACGAGGATAAGGCGGAAGAGAGGCGTGGAAAATTTAGCGGAAAATACCTTCAGACCTCGGCTGTCTGATTTTCCGGCGACGAAAGAAATAATATAATTCACAATGAAAATTTTACACACACGTGTAGTTACTCCAGAAGACTCTCTATACTGGTTTTCCGGAACTTTTTCAAGAAAACGTGGTTTTGAATTTTAGTCTGCATTCTCCCACCCGGCAAAGTCTGTTCCCCTGAAAATTAAAATAAAACAAAACCCCAGAAACAAAAAAGAATCTGAGAGGATTCCGTGAGGCTTGTCCTGACAAACGATGATCATTCTGGAAGTTGTGGATCTAAGAAGCAAGGAGTTTATGAACGACGCAGCTCGCCCAACATAGCTGTGCGGGTCTTACTCCTTCGAAGATACGCGCCGTGAGAAGAACAAGCATTCCTTGCAAAAGATGAATGCAGGAGTGCAAACGATTTGAGTATCCAAAAAAAGGCACTTTCTTAGCCTCTATAACGACTTCACGAGTGTTCATAGTATCAATAATCAACAATGTATCGCAATTATTCAAAAAAATTATGTTGATGGATTTTTCCATAAGAAATCATGTGTTAGAGAGAGACAAAAAATACATTTTTAATAGGATTAAAAACAACCACTTCTTTTTTGATTAGTGCGATACCTCGTTGGTTTAGGAACATAAGAGGCTCTTAAAATCCGTAATAAAAAATCCAGGACCGTATTTAAAAAAACAAAGTTGATGATGGCTGCTCATAGACGAAACGTCAGTTCTTCAATTTAATAAGGGTATCTTGTAAAGGGCAAAAAGTGGCAATGAAGAAGTTCCATTCATTTCAAAATATCTCTTCAAATGTGGTAAAAAAAAATGAAAACAATTTTGAAAAATGTAGGTTTTTTTCGGATATTTTCGGACTTAGTCGGAATTTCTTGGCTTTTAAAACGGCATTTTGTTAAGCATCAAAATACGCAACTTTGCCTCCATTCAACCGACCTTGTATCTCTCACGGTTTTCAAGATCCCCATGATAGACATCCTTATCTTGGACACACTGTATATCTCAAAACTGTGTAGAATAAATGAGTTCGACTGAATAACAAAAAAGTTTATAAATAACATGTACTTTAGCATGCGCGTAATTTCAAAGTCCCTGCAATCGATTAATATTTTCGATGCGTCGCGACGCTTTACTCTTGGTAGGCGTCGAATTTTTTTAACTGTGAAAAATAACTACTCGACCCCATACATTGACTACTTTTTACAGAAATGAAATATTCCTATTCGTTTCCGAGATATTGACGTGGGGAGTTTTAAGTGAAAAGCCCTGTATTTGTACCAGTATTGTTTTATTGTTTTACGTAATGTGTTCTATTATGTTTTGTACTGTTTTCACTTTACAATTTTGTATTCGCTTTGTCCATAGAATTTATTCAAATTTTTCTGCAGCAATAAAGCATATTTGATTTGATTTGATTTAATACCAAACCCCACATCAGTGTCAAGAACATGTTGCAGAAGAGAACCAGAAAAAAATATTGTCGTTTTCCTGGAGGATGAAAGGAATAACGAAGACCACAATATTGAAGAAATCAACCAAGATTTGGTGAGGGCAGAGGCTCATATGGAGAAGATGAGAAAATGCCAGCTTTCCCCAATTGGGCCGAATATGTTGGACGACACATCAGTTCTCAGTTCACGGGCTCTAGTGATCTTCAACAAGATTTATCCCCCGAAATGACTCCACTCCAGAATTTTTTTTTGTCTCGTCGATGATGAGGTACTAAGCCTCATTGTCACTGAAACTGCTGAACAAACCATAGCATCGAAGAAAACAAAAACATTTTCTGGTATAAAAAATGGAAAACAGGCAATCCAGAAGAAATGAATACATTCTTGGGAAATTCATCACCCGATTATTGGGCGACCAAGGGTATTTATGCTGTTGAGACTTCTGTGCTTCAACAATAACAAGACAATTGAAAAAAATCGTTTCCCCAGAACGATTAAACCGCTTCAGAATACTGTTTAAGACAAATTTCAGTCTTTATTTGACCTTGGCGAAGATATTGTGCTAGACGAAGCTTTGGAGTCATATTAGGAGTCAACGAGAAGAATACTCAGAATGATGTCTTCCAAGAAGAGTTGAAAGGAGAAATGAGGTCCTGTGAAGATTTGAAATTGAGAGACACGCGGGACATCCCACTACTGTGAACAAAGCATGCATCAATAATTATGGTACCAGATCATCCCCACCCAAGAATTGGGAAAGATGATGAAATGAAAAGACCGAGATTCAGCTGTAGGTAGCACGTCCGGTACCACTGATGCACGATATCAACAGATACTGGCGATTTTCCGTTTTTTCCGGAAAGGCAGACCTATTTTGAAAACTCCCAAGATCCCCCAGACGCTTCAAATGAAACAGTTCCAAGGCGAAAGGCAGAAAAGAGGCCATTTTAGCTCACGACAAAAGAGCAGAGCTAGTATCGAACTGTACCAAATGGTATTCTATGTCACTACCCTTCGGAAAGGTGTGAAATGGTATAGAAAGAGATATAAATACTGCTACAGGTCACGAAAACGAAAGTGCATCGCTGGGAAAAGATGGTATGACCAATGAACTGCTCACACTGACGTGAATTGCAGAAACCCAAATACATAACTGATACAATTGCTTACATAAGTGCATCATCGAGTGGACATACATGGAAAATTATTTTATAGAGAAAGAAAACTTATTGATCCACAAGATACAAAACTACACAAATGTAGGTCATCTAGAATAAGACAACTTGTAGTCTCATTCAGCAGAAATAATGACGCCATCTTGTTTTGCATTCATTCCTACATGCATGCAAATAGCACCAAATCGAATGAGCCCTCCTTTATCGGCGAATAAACGACGTGAAAAGATACAGACGTAATCGCATAAATAATGCTCCCCCATCTCATGGAGATACTCGAATCTGCTTCTCAAGTAATTTGAAAAAGGGTACCCCAAAAATATGCTTATCTCGAATTCCTTTAGTGGCATATTTTATGCTAAGTGGCTCAATAAGAAGTTTGTAAATCAATTCACAACTCCATTTTATCAACGTTATCGAATCATTTTATAGGCACGACTATTGAATGATGAACTTGTGCAAACATAGTCGAAGCAATTTCCAGTCGCCGACCAGTTCGTGAGTCAATATTGTCGTATCTAATGAAAAGCTGTCGCTTTATTAGCGAAATTCGAAAAAGTAATCAATTTCAAATGCCGGCAAAGTTGCCTTTTTTCACTTTACGTGTTTGCTTGACGTTGAAGATGATCAATGGTCTTATGGTGAAACTGTTGGTTTATAAAAATCCCTTGTTATTGGATAGGCAAGATAACAAGAAGCCAAGTCTAATCATTCTAGTATCTGTATAATCATAGTTATGGTAGTTGCATTTCACATTTTACAGAAACTAATTACCAAAGCATTTATTTTTCGTAGATCCAAGAAGAGAGGAGTATTCCTCAGTTACTCGACCACGATTGGAGCACTATAAAAATATTCTCAGACAGTCACAAGTCAAGAACTCTTCGAGGACTCTAGAGAGCTGTCAGAATGTACTGGACAAGGTAGCAATGTAAGACTGGTATGGATACCTGGCCACTCTGGGCACCGAGGAAATGAAGTTGCAGACCGACTTGCACGCGAAGCGGCGACCAGAGACTTCATTGGACCTGGGTATCGCATATAATGTCGCGGCTGCTAAGATATCCACATGGATGGACAACCAGTTTAAACAACACTTGAGGAACCTTTCAGGCATGCGACACTCAAAAGAATTTGTCTTTTAACTACAAAAGAAACTCGCCAGAGAAATTTTGGAACTTAGCAGACAGGACTGCCTATTAGGAATGCCTATGCACACAATGGGGCTCACTAAGGACACTGAGAGCAGACTGTGCCTGGAGGAAGAAGAGACAGCCAGACACGTTCTCTGTGAGTGCCCGGCGATTGCTCGCCTCCGACAAAATGTCTTTGGTAGCCCTCAGATTACTGCAATTGATCCGAACGATGCCTCACCCAGAGCGGCAATCAGTCTGTTTAGAGGACTGGGCCTCATGGGTAAATAACCTGGCAATCATCTGAGCCACAATAGACCCACTAGTGGTCGCGGTGGAATGGAGCCATGTGCCCACTCACAAATCGAAATAACAGTCATAATTCCTCAGTTTATGTAAACCTAATACTGCTTGGAGTAGAACATGAGCTACAGTATCCCGAAGACTACAGCTTCTGCTGGGCTTGTGATTTCTGGCGCTTCTCTTTCAGTCGAACTTCAGTTGAAGGAATGGGTGTAAATTCCAAAATGATGTTTTCTCCAGTCTCAGTGCTCCACATTCGATGTGTGAGGTGGTTTCCTCCTCTTTATGGTAGAAACTATATCATATGGTTTCCCTTTTTGAAAATGTACAGTGTCCACTTGTTAGTATTCCTGTTACTCTCCTAAGCTGACAGAGTTTCACTGAATGATCTGGTGAATGGCACAATGTTGCTTTCTGTTGTTTTTTAGATCTACGGTTTTGTCCTATATTATAGGATTCTGTGACCCCCATAATACACCTCTTATGGGAAGCTTTTTGTGCTAGTTGGATCGCTTGCTCTTTTTCTGCTATATCTTTGTGTCCTGGCCTAGCAAGGTTTTGCTCACAATCCCAAGGTGATTTAGTTCCCCACGCCGACGTTTCCTGCATATTCTTTCGCTTGGAAGACAGCATAGTCCTTCTAGAGCATGGGAGGGGTCTGGGTTTTCCTCTACGATTTTAGCGCCTCTCCCCCGACATGTCTTGCTCCATGTGATCTGAGCAGTGCTTCCACTTTTTTCTCTTCCTAGTGTACCTTATGGTTTTGGAAGGCATGTTAAAGTAAATCTTTTTCAGCATAATATCACTCCTCATTATCAAGGCATTCGGGTGCCCTTGGGAGTTTGAGTGACTCCAGTTTCCAGAGTTCAGTCGAGCTACAAGTCCTTGCTACCATTTTGATATCGGGCGAAAGAAGAGTAAGCATGGTCTCCATAGCAGGTGTTAAGGTATCTCTCATGGCTCCAGTTATACAAGACTAATAACCTCTGGACTTTTTTTGTAGCTGAACAGAAATGATACCATTACCTACTAGTTGCTAGGCACAGGCAAGGAGTTGGAAATGAGCATAAACTGGCACCCCTACCAGAAGAAAATTACGAATCGACATTGCTTAGACAATGGTGATATCGGGGGTGATATTAATTAACAATCGTGGAAAAATTATAGTGTAAAACTCGCATGGAATAACCATCTCCTAGTCACCCCATGCTTGTTGTATTTACAATAATATACTTTTTTCTACGATTGTCGATTAATATCACTATGTTGTGCAAATCGATATTGATCGTTTTTTTTTTGGTGGAGGTGCCATTTCATAAATTTTCCACCAGTTGCCTAGCAACTAGTAGAATGATTTCATTTCCGTTCAGTTCTATAATGTACTACAGATTGTGAAATATAAATGATAATATGTTATAAGTTTTTAAATCACAAATGGCTTTGTACCAGTAAAACTAGATAAAAATTTGCTGTATAAAATATGGAAAAGTTTGGAAATCTAAATCAAACTTCATCAACTTTACCTCTCACTCACCCCTACAACAATGATTTGATACTTCATTAACCTTAGAAAAAAATATATTATATCTTAAATTTTGCTGGAATGGTGAATGCGCTATTTTTGTTTCCTGAACTGAACCTTGTGTAGTGGTTTTTTTTATTTGTCCTTTACCACAGCAATCGGTGAGCACTAGGCACTAGGAGTCTTTTGATTGAAGAGCATATTACGTAATAACTGAACGTTGGACCATGGAAAAATTAAGGGCGCCACAGTTTTTTTTAAAGGGAGAAATGCGAAGCCTGAACTAACCTGAACAAACCTGATCTTATATAGTCAAAGTGGTTTAATTTTTTGCTGTTTTAATCTCATGGTAAATTTGAGTTAAGATGGTTTTGGAAACAATCAAGGGAATACATACACGATTTTCTTTTCCTAAGACGATAAGTGAAGACTAAGGATTTTAGGAAGAAGGAGCCAAATCAGAAAAGTGCAATGACTAGTCCAAATTGCTTCCAAGAGATAAGTGGCGCCCTCTCGTATTGAGACCCTTGCTATGTAAGCTATGGCTTCTTGCTACTGAAACCTCACAGTTTCATCTTTTCAACAGAGGTGAGAAATCTACCTGTGTCTTCTTGATTTTTCTTTTCTGAGAAGAAATTACCGTATACTATCAGTACTGTCACCCTGTCGAAGGAGGCAGTTTAAGTTCATGCAAACTTGAATTTTCCACAAGAATTCAGACAATTATAAATTTGTAACTATCCCCATTTTATTGCATTTTAAAATCAATGCCTGCCTGTATGGGGCCAAAATCATTTTTTTTCAACTTTTTCCAAATTAGCATTATTCATTTTGAGAGGTTTCAATTAATTTAATTGCGCATTTTGAAAGTCAGTTCGATAATATCAGAGGTGTTATTAACGTTATACTCACTTGTTATATTCAAAACAGGTTTCGATAAAAAATCATCAAAAACTGCGCATATTCATGGGGATAATACAATAATGCAAAAAGTAAACCAAATCTGAATTCATGATGAGGATTTTCGATCAAATTATACGCCACTCTATGTTGAAATATGTTCGATAAATATTAATTTTGGTTGATTTACTCGGTTTAAAAATGATGCCATTCAACATCGGTCACATTAATTACGAGATCTGATTTATGTGTTATTGTATGCGCCAATTAATTTGATCATTTTAGCCATAGTGATTATGGGACTATCTGCAACAAATGCACACAGTAACAATATAATTAATAATTGTCATGAAATTAATTTTTGCAACAAAATACTTTCTCCAACGTTACAGTTATGGCAGGCCAATTGGAAAAAATTAAGCCGCATTTTAAACACAATAATCAAGGCGGTTCACCATATTCAACGACACGGAACCGAAATCATACAGCGTGTATTCCATGCTGGTTATTTTCCACCCACAACAAATAGTTTGATTTAAAGCCTGTAGGCCAGCAGTAATTGGTGTTTGCTGAACATTAATTTATTTCTTGAATGTTGCTATTGCTTTGATCAGAATCTTTTGGTGCTACATTGGACAATAGTGTGGATTTTTAATGTAAACTGAATCATTAGCTCATAAGAATTTGAAAAATTGAAGATCAATTTAAAATTAACTACCAAGAACACCTGGACGTGGGCGGAAGTATCTGTTGATTGAGCACAAGATAACTTGTGTGCATTCATTCGGCGCTCAGGTCAAATGCTATGCAAATAAAATAATAATTAATTAATTAAAAAAATGCAAATAATTCGAGAAATCACCCGACAAAAGGTCACCACCGTGCGCTATTTGATTACACACTCTCAAAACTTGTACAATAATTTTGTTGATTGCACTGCTGTTTTAGTTTAAAACGGAGAGATCTAGTTAATGTGTTATTGCTTTCCTAGCACTATTGCTACCTGCGTTGTCAGTTGTCACTATTGTCATATGTGAAGTCACGATGACGTAAGTAACCCAGCATACACAAAAACATAATATTTATGTAAAAATTATGTAACACAAGTTACCAGTTACGTCAAGGACATAATAAACTTAAGTGGAGAACACCAAATCAGAGTAGCCTGAGTATATAAGCAAAAGAACACAAGGCCTGAGGATGGTGGATGAAGTAGCAGGCAATGCGAGAACAGATAGTGACGTGGCCGAGGAAAACACTGTCGGAGAGTGACAAAAGAGAGGTCGAGATCCTGGAGTGGCAGGACAGCTGGACCATTTCCTCCAGAAGAAAAGAGACATCTGCTTCGAGGTTGGTAGGGACCACCCATGAATCTCGTTCTTGGAATCTAGCTGACGACATGACATCAAAGTGTAGTGACGAGCCGAGAGACCACGTGGAGTCGACATGCAAGCTTGCGGAAAACGATGTCACTCGGCGAGTTCTCATCACTGAATAAGCTGCATGAGTTGGGGAAAATCAACGAGACCTACAGAGCTAGTAGCTAACTCAGAAGAATGGGCCGTAAAGACGTTCACGAGAAGGAGAAGAGCAGTGGTGATCCGACTGCTTCCTGAGACGACCTAAGGAATAAGAGGCTGTTGGTAAGCCTGTTGGAGTTGTGAAGCTTATTTCTCACATGTATCTAAATAGTTGTTTTTTTGAATAAACGAACCCGGAAGGTTACCCGAGCAAGTTGCTTGCTGTGGTGCGGATGGGAACCTGCAAGAGGAGTCATTTTGTGTGCATCAGTCATAGCAATGGTTTGAACTGGAAAGCATCGTTTATTTGCCGAACCCTGTATAATGATTCACGTTCTCCACTTATGCATGCGATATCATTGGTTGGAGTTGAAATTTTGAAATTTGTCTTTGGATAAAATTTAAAATATTTTTCCATCTGCAACTTAGTAGGTAGTTTAACAATTGAGTGAATTTTTTTGGAAATATAATCAACAGAAAACAGCACAAAGGGCGCGTTATTGGCTCAAATAAACCATCCGTATATTCAGCAACAATAAAAGCCTTTCTGTTCTCAATTTGCTAAGTGTTTTTTAACGGTGGCTCATTGGTTACAACTGCGGACACTATTTATATCAAATTATTCGTAGTTTATTGTTGGAATGTGCGTTGAAATTTGTAATGGCTCACAGTGGAATTGCAATTTGTTTCAGTAATTTTCACAGTGGGAAGCCAAATGTTTCGTGAATGTATTTTACATGATCTGAATTCATATATCGTAGAACGGCATTTTGTCCAACAAGATCGGTGATGGTGATATATCACAAAGATTTATTATGGCCCGTGAATTTGAATTCGCTCCCTTCAGCTTTGTTGAAAACTAATAAGTATAGCTTACTGTGCTTGATACACTCACATCAACATGGTTCATATTTCCCTACCTGAAAATAAAAAGAAAATGTTAAAGAAATATTCATAAAATTAATAGGATAGAAAAAACACAAATCATCACGATACACTTAAACACACGCTATTCTCAACAAAACTAACACTTGTTCTGACACTATAAAGATCATAAAAAGCTACGTTCCGCATATTATTATGGTAACCATAGATAAGGCAAATGTTTCGAAAATCTTCCAAGAAATCCACTTATTTCTCACTTTTGTTCACGTCCTAATAGTGGGATTCAACGCCTATTTACTAACCCATCAGAGTGTTACAATGCGATATGTCAAAAACAGTTTCAATTTTTTTTTTTAATTTGGTGATAAGTTCACCGGGGGGGGGACACATTTTCCACATTTGTCCATTCTTCCCCTTTGGGGGAAGGGGGTTTTAATCTCGAAAACCCCTCTCGCTGCGCCACTGTGTATTTTATTTCTACTGGAAAGTGAACAAAGACACTAACATTTGTGCATTATTCACAATTTGGTTCGAAAGGAAAAATAGTTTAAAACAGCAAACTGATAGGTATTTGAGTACGGGAAAAGGTAACTTTGCGCACGCTAAAGAGTGTGCAAAGTAGTTATTTCGCGCACGCTCGTAGACGATCGTGATTTACGTTACTAAGGCGGTAAATGACTTTTTAAATTACGAGTCGAGAAGTCTATGGACGAGACGACGAAGGAGCCGAGTCTGGAGATGGCGCCAGCCAAACCATGTCATCACTTGGGTAATTTATAGATTAATTATATGTTACCAACATTTTACATCAAGGTATTGATTGAAATCATGCGAGATGGCGCCATCCAAACCATGCTACCAATGCAATTTCACAGTCTTTGATGATACAAATTGTCATTTCTGGAGTAGTCAAGTAATTTTTTTTACAGTCTCTGATGATGAAAAGTGTCAATTACCGGACTGGTTTTGTGCACCGTAAATGATATTTTACGGTACAGTATGAAATAAATATGATTTTTGACTTAGTGAAAAACGAAGATTGTGGTCGTGTATAATGTTATTATATTGCAGACTATCATCGTCTATTGAATAAACCTCAGATATAAAAGTTTTCTTTTTTTTTTTTTTCTTGAGTAGATGGTTTGAAGAAAAACTCCTAAAATGTAAACATTTACATTTATTTTGGAATATTTTTATTCTGATTATAGAGAAGATGCTAATGGAGTCTACTAAACTCCATTTTTGGAAAATGAACTTTCCCTTTTTTTTTCGACTCAAAAACATTGCAATATACAGGGTGCCACAGATTCGAGTGCATGCATGGGGATCTCAGTTATCATAAGAGATACAAGGTCGGTTAAATTGTTGCAAAGTTCCGCATTTTTATGCTCAAGAAAATGACATTTTGAAATTTGAAAAATTCCGACTACTTCCGAAGATATTCGAAAAAAACCGAAATTTCGCAAAAACGTTTTCATCATTTCCTGCGTTTGTTTGAAGAGACATTTTAAAATAAATTACACTTTGTCATCGCCACTTTTTCTTCTCTACAAGACGGTGATGTCAAATTGAAAATCTGACGTTTCGTCTTCGAGCTGCCATCATCAACTTAATTTTTTTAAATACGGACCTGGATTTTTTATTCTATTTTTAGTTATCTTTTGGCGTTCTCAATGCACTGATGTATCGCAACCATCGAAAAAAATACCCATCTAAAAAATAGTACCAGAGAAAATCAGTTGGGTCACCCTTGTCTCTCTAACATACAGTTTGCTTCATAAATCCTTCTTCATTTGACACGTTATTCTTATAAGAAAACCTGCTCCACTAATCAAAACTTATTGACTGAACAAAAATCGAAATAACATCCAATAATGATACATTTAATGGAATTAAATTAAATCCACAAATGACATGGAAAATTAAAAAATTACATATAAAAAACTGAATCAATTTCTGCAAAAGTGTTCAAAAATATTGTCATTTTATCAAAATATTGAAAATAACACTCATAGGTGAATTGAAATAATTATTAGTTATTGATAGATTGATAATTAATAGTTATTGAAAATATTGAGGTTGCTAAGGCAACCCATCACTCTACGCCCTCATCTTATCACCGCAGTGCCTCAAGGTCGTCAAAAGATAACTAAAAATAAAATAAAAAATCTAGGTCCGTATTTGAAAAAATAAAGTTGATGATGGCATCTCGAAGACGAAACGTCAAATATGCAATTGCACACCACCATGTTGTAGAGGAGAAAAAGTGGCTATGAGAAAGTGTAATTTGTTTCAAAATGTCTTTTCAAACAGACGCAGGAAATGATAAAAACGATTTTGCGTAATTTCGATTTTTTTCGAATATCTTCGGAAGTATTCGGAATTTTCCAAATTTCAAAACGGCATTTTGTTGAGCATAAAAATGCGCAACTTTGCAACCATTTAACCGACCCTGTATCTCTTATAATAACTAAGATCCCAATGCATGAACTCGAATCTGTGGCACCCTGTATAAAAATCCATTTAAAAAAGAAGAAAACCTACAATATTAGGACAAAATATTTCCGTTGAATAATATTTTTGTGCAGAATCAACTGATTTTTAATAAATTGAACACAAGTCAATTCCATTAGAACAAACAATTTCTGTAAACTTCGCCTTCGAGTTCAAAAAATGTTGTAATCTCTAAGTCTAATCAAAATAAATTTAAAATTACCCTGATAAAAGCTGCTTAACTCAATTTTTGAAAAATGAAGATTTATTTTTCATCACTCCAAATCTTCGATTTTTATAAAAAAACAACGGAAGTTTTAACTTATCATCTATACAAGCTGACCAAATAACAAGTTGATATCTCTTCTCGTGCGAGCTTTTCCATTATTTATATCCACCCAAATACTCACGGAAAGTAGTACTTACTCATCATTTGGTTCCATTGCATGCGACGAAGTCTTAAGTTAATCAACAGGTTCAAAACAAAGAAATGCGCATCATTGCCGTTCCATGCGATGCCAACTCATCAAAGCCGGCTCCATTGATTGTGGTAATCTAGTTTATATACAGTATGTCCACGGATGGGGTAGACAAGAGGTAAAATGGACCAAAAATTGAAAGATACGACAAAAAGTTAGAAGAAGATTGATTTTTATTATACAGGGCGTCTCGAAAATGTAAAAACATAAAATTAAACATGAGCAGTCATTTTTTCACCTGTTAACGTAGAATGATAAATAAAAAACTTGCTCCAAATTTAGTCAAAACCCTAATTCCAAACTTACTGAAGGAAATTTGAATCTATGAAAATTCAAAAAAATTGAACAATTTTGCAAGTCAGCATTCCACTACTTCCAGTATGACTTTTATACCTACAACAACTACAGGTAATCATGTACTAAAATCAATAATATGTACGTGGTAAAATTTGGACTTACAGAACTATTAATGTTTTAAAACAATTTACAAATTGAAATTTTCTTCAGTAAGTTTGGAATTAGAGTTTTAACACGTTCGCTGCCAGCTCTGAATTAGTGCCGGGTCCCAGGAACCAAACACATTTAAATAATGATGCTGAGAAAGTGCCTACCTTGGCAAATACGAACCAAACCGAAAATAGATAAGAAACACACCACTCGACAATGCCACTATACCAAACAAACAAACGTCACTCCGTGCGGAGTCGATGGCACACAAGATGATAGCCGACTGGCTCCGTTCGGAGCCAGTGGCAGCGAACGTGTTAACTAAATTTGGAGCAAGTCTTTCATTTATCATTTCACGTTGAAAGACCAAAAAGTGACTATGCTTTTGTTCAATTTCATGTTTTTACATTTTTGAGACGCCCTGTATAATAAAAAAAGACTGTCTCATCGTAGCTCCCATTTTTAGAAGAAGCAAAAACTTTTATCAAAAATAACTTTTTGTCGTGTCTTTCAATTTTTGGTCCATTTCACCATTTGACTAAATCAGTGTACAGAGAATAGAAGACTGCAGTGAACAATTGATTGCAAGATTGGATTTGTAAGCATACAGATTAACCTAAAACTGTAGTATGATAGCATTCAACATCAAATGGCTTTAAAGAGAATTTTCTGGACTCTAGTGCTAGTTAATTTGTTTCGTTTAATTTAACCAAGATAAAAATTTCGACTTTTAGAGTCATTTAATAGCCGAAAGCGGCAAGTTGGATCACAATTAAAACACCAACTCAACGAACTAATAAAAATAAATTCAAGAAGCTCTCCAGAGACTCATGGCTTCCAGAATACCGTGGATATGTGCACATACACGCTCGTGCTTTTGACTTCTATTGTTATTTAATGCCTTTTTCCATTCCGAAAACTGAAATTCGTAATTAGAAAAAATAGGACTGGCGGTCGGCAACTCACCACCAGCTCGCCGTACCGGCAACTTCATTGTCTTCCCGCACCGACCGTGAAATATTACGCCAGTTTCAGTTTTCCTTTGTATTTTAATGTTTTGAAAATGGACGGGCAAACATGTTTTTATGTTTTGCTTACTGAATGAGTGAAAATACGGATAATAATGGACGTGGACTCAACAGGCTACAGTTTGTCATTCTAATTGACGTATACATTTTATAATTCATGGTGCAGCAAATTAAAGCTTAGATAATTACCATAATTTATTATCATCAAAGCACTCAATTACGGCATATTACAGTGAAAGTCTCCACAACAAAAGAGTTCATTGATTGTAGGAAATTAGTTTGTCTACATTTTTTTCTCTGTACAATAAATCTACCATTTTTTCATATTCCAGCCATTCTCATCCCACTTCAGATTTTGTGTTCTATTTATTCATGATAATGATGATGATAATAACTTCTTTATGCGATATATATTTTTTTTAATTCATCAAATACGATTTTTTTAGATTAACCTTTTCCTTCACTATTTATTAGTTCTTTTAAATTAGGAGGAAAGTTTTTTCGAACCCATGATATTTTTTGTTTCATTATTGGAAGTTTTATTCTAGTATTCTTCAGTAACCATCAAGTGAAAAGTTATTTTTTCGGGATTTTTTCTTTATATTTTATTTTTTGTCGTTTCCACTCAATTTCAAATTTCCAAGTCCTATAATACGCTTTGATGCTGTTCAAAATCTTTCTTCTCGCAGTTCAGACACTATATTACTTTTTTTCCACAATTTATTTTATTCTCAGCTGTTTGGATCATTTTTTGTTTATTTAAGAGATTTTTGCGTTGTTTAAGTGTGATTTTTATTATAAGAATGGATACAAGATGAGCAATACTAATGAAATTTGATTCAAAAATTATTTATTTTTTATTTGTTCTATTCAAATAAGAATAATGATATGTGTTTTCTCCTCTAATGGTATTCTATCATTTAACAGTTGTTTTATTTTTTTCAACTGATTAGGGTACCTAGTTTTCTATCGATATTATTCAACACACTTTCCAGAATAATTTCGGTGATAATTCTGTTGAACTTATTTCGCTCGTGTCATATATAGTTTGTGATTTTTGTACCAGTAGTTTTCTGTTTTTTTTTTACTGTTCATCTCATTGTAATCGAGTAATTTATTTTTGGTACTTTTGCTACCTATGCCTTTACCTCTTGAGAATGTTATCACCGATTTTCATAGTTTGCCTTCTAGTACGTACTATTATACTTTTATCTCGACTTTAATTTTCTTTCCGTGCTTCATCTTCAATATTTGTTCCATTTGGGATGACCCTGTCCACTATTTTTGAAAATATGTGTCACGTTTCAGAATGATTTTGTTTTTCAGATATCAAGCATAATTTTTATATTTATTATTTCTTGTGGGTTCCATATGTTTTTGGATCATGTTTATATAAATTCTCAATTCTTCCAAGGCACGCTCACTTTAGTATTGTTATTTTTTACTTTATTGTTGATTTTCTAACTCCATTTTCAAAAATCGTTTTCATTGTTGGAGGTCCAGTAACTATGTATTACTTTTTTTTAAGTTTATCATATTTGATGAGTTTTTTTCAATTCGATTTTTTAATAACAATCACTAAAAAATCCAATGAATTATCCATCTTGGACGATCTTTTGATCAATTTGACTTTTGAAGCATTTTTGATCTTTTTAAATTACTTGATTGTTTGTCTATTCATCTCTTCTTCACAATAAGAAAGTCCATTTAAAAATTTTCTTCTTTTTGGAATCTTTCATTCTGGCTGTCATTCAGCGACAATACAAGTGCATGAAATGTTTTGTTTTCATATCAATCTTCATCATTGATTTTTATAGTTTTTTGATAATTGTATACAATATATTTTATTCGAAGCCGATTTTGTCATTTTTCGTCGTGATTTTTGTATTGTTGAAAACTATTTCTTCCATCCATGAATGATGTGCTTTCTTCATTATTTTTTTTTCTTCATTTCAAATTTTTTTCGTTCAATTATTGAATAAAGCTGTTTTTATCATGATTATTCAACACACTGTCCAGTCGAATAACAGCAATTTTGATGAACTTTTCTCGCTCTTCATACCATTTTTCATCTTTTGATCATTTTCGTACTTAATGTTTTTTTTAGGTTTTTGTTCATTGTAGGTATTTGATTAATTGATTTTTGAGACTTTTGCTACCTCTTTTAAGAATGTATCGCTCTCCGATTTTTCCTTTTGAATAGGTAGGTACAGTGTGGCAAATGGATCTGTGACAGTGGGGCATCGATAAGGGGAACGGAATAGTATCAAAACATGGCTGGTTTCATTCATGGAAAACTCAGTGACGTGGTGTGATGTTCAAGAATATTTTTGTCTAAAGAACAATGAGGGAGAAATTTTGTTTATTTGTCATTATTGTCACAATATTTGCAAAAAAAATATTTTTTGGGTACTTGATTTACCTCATCACAAACCCTATAGACACAAGGAAAAATACTCCAAAATATAATTCATATCAAATAGAGGTATGTACCTATAAATGTTCGCTATCACTTCTCTTACTTGGCGATGCAGTGTTTTACCGTGAGTATATCTGTTCAGTATTTGAAAAAATTGTCACGTTACTTACTACGACCAATTGCAGGTCTGTTTCATTCATCAAAAAAGTGTGATCACATTAGACAACCAATAAGATTCCTTCAAGATACGCCTTTCGACTATTTTCGAGTCGTGTTGCCGCTTCTCCGATGCCGATAATCATATTTGGAAAATTCTCCTCATTCTAACTTGAAAAAACTAGATTAATTGAGAATAGATTAAAAAATGTACGTTAATATACTTCGAACTTTCCTTTTCAATATTTGTGATTATAAAATTCGATTTTAAATGAGCTTTGTTTCACGAAGCAAGAGGTTTTGCTTTCTGGTAGTTAAATATAGCAATATCGGATTTTTTTATACGAATTCTTTCCGTAGTTACAGATCCGTTTGACACACTGTATGTACCTTCTATTCTACTTTTCTATCATTCCTCTGTGCTTTATGTCCAATATTTTTCACGTTTTTCAAAAATGTGTTGAGTACGCACTCCGCGATGATTTTTGCTTTCCAGATATCCAGTTTTATTTTGATTATAGTGATCGTACTTTATGTCTCTCTGGTTCATTTTCATTTACAAACCATTTCTGCTTGAAAGTAAGGTGATTATTATACATTTTTTTTCTAAGGTTATGGTGAGTATTCTCAATCTACTATATTTATTTGTTACATTTGCCTAGTTTCTATTTTTTGTTTGTTTGACCCCACTAATATTTTCTTTTTTATTGGTTTTTTCAACTATCTTGGTAAGTGATTTTTATTCTCATATCGATATCTTTTAATTTACGAGATCTTTGTTTATTTGATCCGTAAATTGGAATATTTCCATTTGTTTGAAAGTATATTTTTTTCTCGATTCACTTCACTTTTTAGTTATTGTTGTTCCACTCTATGGTAGTCTATAAACATAAATTTGTTACTTTTTTTAATTTCAAAGGAATTTTTTAATGATTCATGTTTATTTTTCTTGAACAAAAGAAATATGTTTTCAAAAATATATGATGATCCCAATCATAGACTCAAAATATCCAGAGAGGTAAAAAAACAACAAAACGTGACCCCGAAATCTCTTCATTTTCTTTCATGGAAATATCCACTTCTATCTAGCGACGTTACCATTTTCCCTAAAAATTCTAAAAACCCGCAAAAGTTATATGAATTCAACCACTGATTTTCTAAATCAAAATCATAAATAAATAAAAATTGTTTTGATTTTGAATTTTTCATGAAATATTTTTTTTCTTTCACAAAAACATTTTAAACAATCAAAATGTTTATTGAACGAATATTAACGAAATATGGCAACAGAACGAGAAATAAATCTTGAAACCCGAGCAACTCGGGACGAAGCTGCTGTTTATTGTTTAAAACCGTTTCAGTGAGATTATCTCTAAATTCCTGTGAGGACATACCCAGCTCTGTTTTCTATTTCGAATTTTGTTCAAGTGTTCAATGTCTTTCACCAACAACAATGATAGAAAAAATTCTAAAATGTCAATCTGTTGAAGATCGATTTTGGATAATGATCTTGCGAAAAAAGTGAATAAAAACTTTCCCAAAAAGTTGGTTGAATAATCCCACGTAGCAAAAAATGAAAAATCGAAAGTCATCATAATTCCAAGGCATGATGGTCAGCATCTAAAATCCAGAAAACTTAGTTTTTGAGTATTATCAAAGAGGCCTTAGAACATGTCTTTGTAATAAATTGTACATTTTGTATCAAGGGCGGAAAGTGAATGATTTTGACGAGGGTATAGGTAGCAGCACGAGCGAAGCGAGGGCAGATATTAGCCGAGTCAAAATCATCTTTCGTCCGTGGTGCAAACAATGCTTTTTGTACAACCAGTTTGTAATCATTTGTAAAAGAATAATTATGAAAATCAAAAATAAATAATCGATACACTGCACCACACTCTACACTGCTGACAAGTCAGACAACTGACAAGTGACAACTGTCAAATCATGGTTACAATAGGTGTGTTCCCGTATTCTTTTGTGGTGCGGATTCATTGTCACCGAGATTGCCACGTGATAAGTTCCTTTTAGTATGCTAGACTGTCACCTGGTTATTAAATTCAGAGGCGTTGGGATCCAAGGAACCGTTGCTAAGCGACCTACTTTTAGGCCCGGCTACCAAAATTAGCGACTTTCCGCCTTTGCATGCATTGAAAAGTGGACTTTACGTGTAGGTTGTACAAAAAGATTTTTTTACACGGTGGTGCTTTATTTTATGTCCGTCTACACGTGCACCAAATTTCAAGTGAATATCACAAAGGATTTATGAATATAATAGATCATCTCCCCCTGAATCTTAAATCTTTTATGTACCGGAACTATTCTCTGATTATATAAATGAAGCTCACACGCTAGGAATTTTTTGCAAAGTGAGACAATTTCTGTTTACTTCAAGAAACTGGCGTAGCCCCAGAATGGTGTTTCTGGCTTTTATTGGGAAAATTTATTAGAAATGGCTCGGTAGCTGCTGGGAAAAGACAAGAGCAAAAACAGTGTTAACATCAGATAATTGGGTTAATGTTCTTCTTACGGCGGATGAAAACCGACTGGTAAGCATACGGGGTATAACGTGGGTTATTGATATAATTAGAACACACCAATCTACTAAGGGATAAAAACAATCTATTATTTTAACTACAGACATATCCAGATTCAATATCTAAACTGGAGACATGCCCTTTGTTTAGAAAATGTGACAGGAAATTGGAGATTGCAAAAGTCGAAAGAAGTTGGGGGAGAATGATTTATTGGCCTCTATTTCATTTTTGTCGATACCTGGCGACTAAGCTGTTGAACAGACATTTGATTATTACATCTCCTTCTTTGGATGCTGTGGAGTGTTTGCTTGAACTAAAACAGAACTACTTGAACTCTTCCGGTCATGCTGAGAATGTTAAGGAAACACTAAACCCTTATCACCGATCCTTGGTTCATATCACCACTTGAAGCTCCTTTACAAATCAATTAAATCAGAGATCTTTGTACAGAAACCCAGGAACTTGGCTGAAGGGAAAACGTCGACCAATAATTATGATACAATGTGTGCAGGGTCCAACAATTGAGCTATTTAACCTTCAAACTGTTAAAGTGTCTATAAAACCAACAGAGAAACAAAGCGCTCTAATAGATTCTTAAACCCCTAAGCTAAGGCAACTTCCGAAAAGTTGTGCAAGTGGAATTTAATTAGTTATTCCGATTTAACTTGTGGGATCTTTACTTTGACGGTCTTTTGGGTTTATATCAGTTCAATTTCTAAGACCACATTAATTCTGTTAATTTAATTTTAATCATTTCATATCAGTTCAGTGTACACTCATCCGTAAGTATTTTTGGAATGCTGGTTCGAGTTAGCTAACGCTGGAATTCATTTTCCGAGTGCAGGAGGGGCCAAGTGGATTATTAAGATCTTTTACTGGAGCTTCAAAACGATTAATTAATCAATCTTATTATCATCTCAACTTGATATGTGTTTCCTAACAGTGCCTTCTTCTTAGCACTTCATTTGCCTTTGTGAATCTTCTTCTTCAGCTTGTGTATCAATATCTTCGTTTCATCGCTTTTGAGGTTATGATCCACAACTGCTAGTGTCTCTTGGATGCCAGCATTTCTGCTTATCCGGTTGCTTACTCTCGGCCTACATGTCCGGTTCCCAATACTTCTGTGGCTTTCATTACAACTCAAATCGTCAGTTTGAATTCTGATTTCCTCAATATCTCGGATCAATCATGGGTTTGATGAAATCAAGATCTATAGCTTTATCAGACCATAAATTGTGCTAAATCTCTTCCGAAATCACTGCTGCGTCTTTTAGCTGGTTGACACAAGTACAAACTATCTTGGCAAATTGCAAGTAGACTCCTTGAAAGCAATAGAAAAGGCTGCCTCGTTTGAACCCTCATCGTTAACCAGATTGATGATGATGAATCAGTGGTTGATTGCGACCGTTCATGGTTAGGCTCCCTGGGTCCGTCGCATCTTGTGAACAAAAATCTTCTGGAGCCACCACGCTTTCACAAGGTCAAACAGGTCCTTGCAGTGGATAGTACGGCAAATCGCAATCATATCTGACATTTTTATAAATTGAGACTGACTGCTTCCCATTCTATCATTACTCTGGAATGGCTGGAGCTCGAGCGAACCACCATATCCCATGATCATTTTTCTACTTTTACCGAGGTGGACTTTTTTTAACGATAGCCTAATTGCAATGTTTTTTACGAAAAAATATTTAACCGAGTTTTGTTTTTGCTAAGGCACGAGCATCAAGTAAATAACCATTATTGGTGAGGTTTCCTTTTGGTAGCGCACACCCATACCTACACTTCACGAGCCGCCACTGTCTCCCATTTATACCTGTGCTGACCCAAGAGAACACAATACTCTCGAGGCGTCCAACACTCTCATTTCTTTAAAGAATTCATTTCCAAAAGTTATTTCTTTTACAACATACCTACACAAGAATAAGGTCAGTTCACAATGCAAAAATAATGACCACTGTTGAATATTGATCCTTCCGCAATAAGTTCTAAAATGTGAACAAAACCACATAATTAGTAGACTTATTATAGTAACACAATCTGCCATTCCCATTCATGAAGCAATCCGCGTATTCTCGTTTCAGTGACATAATCTATCGGCTTCTATATCTTGAGTGAGCAAGGCAAGACTAGCCTTTACACATTTCGCATAGATATAAATTACACTCATTCAGACGCACCTTTGTTTCGCAGGTCCGTAACGGTTCCCTTGAGAAACGTGCACGAAAGTGGAATAACTACTACTTTCTTACATAGCCTGTCCGGTAAAAAGAAATACTTTGAACCTCACGATAGGTGTTTAAATCGCACAGTCTGTTTCCAGTTCTATAACTCATGGGGTCAAACATCAACAATGCCCATCAGCATGTTTCGCAGTTTGCAATCGTCCATGAATATCAAATTGGATTTTGTTTATAATTCAAGTGGTGTCGATACGTGCGAGAGGCATCCACTAAATACACTGAAATGCAACATAGTGTTTTGCATTATGGACGTCCTTCGAAAAAGGATTGGATAGTTTGTAGTTATCGCTTCAGCCAATTTTGATTTGTTTTGTCAAATGTAAATATAGGTCTCTATGGAATAACGGGCGTTGGTTTATGTGAAAATATCTCACGTTTGATCATGAAATTTGTTTAATATTTCAAGAAAAGCAAACCTTTTTTTTTCGTTGAAACATATATCAATTAACGGAGATTTATTATGGCAAGTGGATGGATGGGAATGAGAAAAGTTTGGCAATCGCATCCAAACTTTTTCAACCATCCATCTATTGATGTCTTCGATGATGAGTATAAGAGGCTTAGTGAACTTTGGAAAGTTTTCCTTGCCTAAATGAAAAAACAAGTATTTTTATCTGAAGCATTTTTATCTTTGGCAATGTACTACTAGACCAGGCAACTCATTCATAAATCGAAGATTGTTTTGATGCCATTTATGCAATGAGAAAGACAAAGAGTAATTTTGGGTTATTATTGGCAACATAGCATTCGTACTTGAATACACACAACCCACCAAAAACAAGGTTAAAAACTGTTGAGCTCTTTGGTAACCCTGCGCTGAAAAACAGAAGACCCGCCTTCCTTAGACCTGGTTTATCAATGAGCACAGTTTTGCTGTTAAAGCTAGGTTACCGTGTTTAGATGATGATTAATCCTAGAGCATCATAGGATATTTGAAAATTCTGATAAATTGTCATAATCGTGGTTCTCTGTATGGACAAACAAAAAAAAACATACCTGTATTATCAAAATAATAAATTTTAGCTTGTATGAGGAAAGAAAAACAACTTGTGCATGTATCAATTTTCTTGATAGAAATAACAGAATAAAAACTATTTTAAAAGATTTCAATATACCTGAATAATACTTTTACCTCAATTCGTATATGCACGAAGGTAGGTAAGACAATTTGGCAACGCTCTCGTACTACGATTATGCGAATCAAGCTAAGTACTACGTAAGTGTACGTCTCACTCGCTGATTTGTTTATGGCGTCAAGCAAATTCCTCGAATTCCTGTCTATGGGGATACAGGGTGGAAATTTTTGAAAATAAACATAGGTGGCATCGAAAACGCCGTTGTGACGGTAATTTTGATAATGACGATCAATGGTTCTTATAGAAAAAAAAAACATAAAAAACCTATTTTTTTTTGTAAAAAAGTATAAAATAAATTGAATATTTTCAATGCCCCTTACGTTTAAAAATATTGATGTCAATGACGTAAAATAAAAAAAAAGGCTTCAAAATCATCAAGGACCGTTTTACTTAGTCTTTGTTAGGTATATTTAAACACTTCGTTGCTAATATTAAAAAGGCACATATATTTTTTGACTACCAACCAGTCCATCTGCAGAATAAAATATTTGTTTATTACGCTTTTTAATAAAGATTCTGACTATAAATCATAGTATTTGATGTTTATCAGTGCAAACATTTTTTTCAACTTAAAAACGTTTTTGGTGTCCAACTACACTTGTATGGACTCCCGTAATTTGTTTCAACAGCGTTTAAAGCCTGAAATTGGCTTTAAACGCTGCCCAAATTTGCGGAAAAAGTTGTTACCAAAAAAAAACTTTTTATTTATTTTTGAAAATTTATAAGTCTCATATTATTATCATAGATGAAAAATGCAAAATTTCGTCCAAAAACACCCCAGTTTATAATCGACTATTATGATTTAGTTTCATGGGAGGAATTTTGACTTAACTGTGTAAAACTCACCTACTTGATTATCATCTAGCAGATACATCCCAATAAAAAATAGTGATGCTTACCTGAAATAAAAAAAAAATATTATCAATTATCATTCATCATCAAAAATGAGATCTGGTATTTTCGTTTCTCAAATTTAATTAACCATAGTTCTTTCTTGCTTCTGTGCTGTTAAAAGTTTCAACCTATCTTCTTCTGTTACTTATACAAAAATTTCCATTGGTTCACTCACAGACTTCATAAAGAAGAAAAAGTCAAAAAAGCGGCATAAGAACTTGAGAAATTAAAAACCTGGAAAAAGTGAAAGGAATAAAAACAAAACAGTTAAATAAAATAAGGAGAAGAATAAGCAACAATCAAAAAGTGTATGATGGTAAATGAGTATAGAAATTGCTAAAAAATGTACAAGAACCCTAAGACGTTAGGGAAGATGCATGAAATTAATAGAAACTGGATATTTATTTTTTTTTTTTATACATGGTGATTTTTAAGTTGGTACTTTCTTTTAAACACTGTGTAGAATGCAAGAAAATAAGAAGATTTTTCGTTTTTTTTTTATTCAATACAGATTCTGTTAGAACGCCACTAGCAGATTTTTTTTTAACTTTTACTTAAAAAAATGTAATTTGATGGTCAAAAGAAGCGTACCACATTTTATGGGCATATCAGGAGTGGTAGGAAAGTTATGATAAAAAAGGTATCACCCTGTATCTCGTTAACGATTTTTGGAAATGATTCTATTTGTTTTTTTTATTTTCTTGCATTCTTTACAGGGTTAAATGGAAAGCACCATTAGCATTAAATATCACCCAGTATAAACTCTGTATGGAAAATTATACTTTGGATGTATTTTTTTAATGTTCACGGTACTTATGGATCTATCCCTTATTGTTTCTAATTTATATCAATGACATTGTGAATGTAATTAAGGGTACTAGACTAGAGTTATTCTCTGATGATACGATGGTTTATGTGGTAGGAAAGGACTTGAGACAGTTGCAGGACTCTATGAATAGTGATCTTTCTCTTATCTGTGATTGGTTGAACAATAATAGCCTAAGTGTCAATATCCAGAAATGTAAAGTGTGTGTGTTCGGTAAAAAAGTAAGACGGTCAAGTGTTGACGTTAGTAATATCGATGTGCATATAAATAATGTCAGATTGCAACATGTGACGCAAATAAAATACTTAGGTGTTATTCTGGATGCTAATTTAGATCTTAAAGCACATGCGGATTACATCATAGGTAAATATGCGAAAAAAGTCGGGTTTATTTCGAGAGTAGGGAAATATTTATCAATGTATACAAAACTTCTATTGTATAATAGTATCGCAGCTCCCCATTTACAATTTTGTAGTACATTATTCTATAATTTGCCACAGTATTTGATGAATGATTTCCAGGTTATACAAAATAGAGCCATGCGCACAATTATTGGATGTAATAGGTACACGCCAATAAAATCCATGTTGAATATTCTTGGCATGTTGTCAATAAGGCAAAAAGTTGTATTTAACGTATTTGTTCTGGTGTTCAAGATAAAACATTGTTTAGTACCATCATACATCTGTGATAAGATCAATACATTTAAAAACGTTCATAACTATGATACTAGAAATAAAACTGATTTCATGTTAAAAACAAAACCCACAGCTAGTCAACTACTGTATAATTCTGTCTTGTGTAAAGGACTGTTTGAGTTTAATTGTTTGCCATCCGACATAAAAAACTGTGATAATCTCCATACGTTCAAGAGACTGCTTCGTGTTCACGTACTGAATACCTTTTAAGATGTCCTTATATTAAATCTATATTATGTTTGTCGACACTATCTGTTATACACATACTTTTATATTATTGTTTACACTATTTTATTACAACTTATTTATTTTTGATTGTGATTTTAAATATGTATTTACTTTTAATCTGTTTTTTGTATAGCTTTTATGCTAAATAAACATTATTATTATTATTATTATTATCTGTATAAGTAAAGCTAGGATTTTTTCTAGTCTAATTATATATATACAGGGTTTTTCACTTAAAACTCCGCACGTCAATATCTCGGAAACGAATAGGAATATTTGATTTCTGTAAAAAATAGTCAATGTATGGGGTCGGGTAGTTATTTTTCACAGTTAAAAAAATTCGACGCCTACCAAGAGTAGAGCGTCGCGACGCATCGAAAATATTAATCGATTGCAGGGACTTTGAAATTACGCGCATGCTAAAGTACATGCTATTTATAAACTTTTTTGTTATTCAGTCGAACTCATATATTCTACTCAGTTTTGAGATATACAGTGTGTCCAAGATAAGGATGTCTATCATGGGGATCTTGAAAACCGTGAGAGATACAAGGTCGGTTGAATGGAGGCAATGTTGCGTATTTTGATGCTTAACAAAATGCCGTTTTAAAAGCCAAGAAATTCCGACTAAGTCCGAAATTATCCGAAAAAGACCGAAATTTTTCAAAATTGTTTGCATTTTTTTCTGACCACATTTGAAGAGATATTTTGAAATGAATGGAACTTCTTCATAGCCACTTTTTGCTCTTACAAGATAGCGTTATTAAATTGAAGAACCGACGTTTCGTCCATGAGCAGCCATCATCAACTTTGTTTTTTTAAATTCGGTCCTGGATTTTTTATTACGGATTTTAAGAGCCTCTTATGTTCCTTAACCAACAAGGTATCGCACTAATTAAAAAAGAGGTGGTTGTTTTTAATCCTATTAAAAATGTATATTTTGTTTCTCTCTAACACATGAGTTCTTATGGAAAAATCCAGCAACATGATTTTTTTGAATAATTGCGATACATTGTTGGTTAGGAGAAGAGATAGCATTTTGAAAAAGAAACCACAAACTAGAAAACAATTTAAAAAGAAGTAAATCACAGAAAATAAATACAAAAAATATTGTAGAAAATTAAGAAAAACTAAACCATTGGAGAGATTGTGCATTCAAAGAAAAAAAATCATTTCGATAGCTCAATTAGTTAAATAGATATTGGGGAGGAATCATAAAAAGCATGACATAAAAAAAATTGGAATTTTCAGTTTTTTGTTAATAAAAAACATTCCGACCTCAAAAAACGGTCGTATATATTGTGGTTTCATGTGTACAATGATCTTGTATGATCTTGTTGACAATGATACTTCAATAATACCTGATTAAAAAAAAAAAAACAATTTATTATTCCGACAAGTGAAAAGGAATTGTTGCTTGGCAAATGAGATAATAGGTAGATTATGGGTTGAATAGTGATCTTTTTTTGCTAAAATATACATTTTTTTTAAAACAATTCACAAATCCATCCATACGTTGGAAGTATATACCTATATTTTGTAATGAGTAAGAGATATATTCGAATAATATTTTGCCCCCCCCTGAAACCAAACTCATGACCCGCCACTGCAAAGGATGAGGATGATGTTATGGATGGAGCTGGTATTTTCAATCCCTTAAGAATCAAGGAATGAGTGCAATTGGTTGTCGTTCAGTTAACATAAACTACTGTACATGGAAACACCATTTTACTCATTTGGATGTTTAATGTCAACATGAATAGTCGTTTAAGGGATGCCAGTGGTGAAGTTGTCATAAAAAATGTTTAGATGGATATTATATAACCATCTACCGTGAAATATCAATTATTCCTTAAAGAAATTGATTCTCAAACGCTGAACGTGAAAACGACAAAAATTGTGACCCAGGTCCATTATCAGATCAAGGAAAATTTGTTGAACGATCAGATCTGTGGGGTCGATTCCTCACCCCCAATATCTACAAGTTGAGTTGAGCAACTTCTCTCTGCCTGTTTTCCTATACTGAAACAGTCTACCTATATCATAGTCTCTCTTTTACCTGCGCTTAAATATTTTCTTAAATTTAAATTTTTAATTGCAAATTAGCGAAGTTTCAACCTCATCAAAGATTCAGGTCAGGATGGATTACGCCACTAATTTGTGGAGAATTTGTGAACAATTACGCTTTATCAGAAATGTTCTATTTCTATGTAGATTTTTGGAATTGATCATTTTATTTCTGTTATAAATAACGTTTCTATCAATGGTATCCGTGTCATCAGTTGTAAACTGGTTTTTCATTTTTAGACTTCAAGTATTGAGAGATCACTTCAAATATTTTATGGATTCGGAAAAAACAGATTCGAAGAGTCAAATACATTATCAAGACAGCTACGGGTGTTTCGACCATTTCAAGGGCCTCATCAGGCGAAAGTTGTCAAACATAGAATCAATTGTAATACACAATAATGTTCGTACATATAGTCGTTCCTTGAGTCGACCTCAAGCTCAAGAATGGCTTGTGATAAGCGAATCTTGGTCAAGTATGCTGACAAATTCGCAACTCAAGTTAGGTCTGACCATGAGCAATGCTTGAGTCAAAAATATGAGGCAGTGTTATCAGGGGCGGCTCGTTAATAAGAGCGGCGAAAAGACGAGATCAAAATAAAAATAATATTTTAAAAGTAATACTAACTCCCAATAACAGAACATTTTTCAAATAACGGAGTATTTTTGTCATTTTTATATTACTCAGAAGTGCAAGGGTACCCTGGCTATTAGCACAAAGCTCCCGCGATTTTCGCATCTTCTCCATTGAATATTAACTATGCCGTCTGCGTCAGTCTGTCCGAGCCATAGACTTGAAATAACAAGACATTAGACAAGTAACAAAACAAAAATTGCTAACCCCAATATCTCCCTCATGAAGCTTTTTACTTTATTTCATTATTTCAGCGCCGTTGTCATGTGCTCTTAATGTTCTAGAGCTTTATGAAAAATACCGGCAAAAATAATTTAATTCAACTACCAAATCACCAATCTTAAACACCTATAATTCCGTATTCTCAGTTTTCTGTCACAAATGACTTTTCTGTCGTTCAAAAACATTGTTGAAGGTGAACATTTGTATCAAGCTTTACATTTCATGATGAAATATGGCAAAATCCGGTCGCAACTTTGAGGACGGACCGGCTGACGCATTGTTTACAAACGTCCGCTTATGTGAGGTTAATGCGTTTATAGTTTTCTTATTTCTCAATTATTCAGAAAAAGTCTTGCTCTGTCTGTTCTAAATTGCGGGATTTAGTGTTTGATTGATAAACAATGCCTAAAAAGTGTGTAGTGTGTGGCCAGAGAAAAAAAACAGGCGAAAATCGGGCGTTTCACCGGTAAGTAAACAAAAACAAAACTGGCCTATCATCATTGTGTTGGGACCAAAACATTCAATGCTAAAGGTATAGGCGTTACGTGTCTTGTTATTTTAAGTCTATGGTCCGAGCCCATGTGTGTATTCGTTCGGCGCTCAAGTCAAATGCATTTTTTGTATGGAAATCATTCGGAACAATTCGAGAAATCGCCCGATATAAGGGCGCCTCCGTGCGCTATTTGAAGACATACTAGGGCAGGTGAGCGTTTTTACCTTTTTAGGTGTGTCCTTAGACTTGTACAATATTTGTGATAATCGTACTGATAGTTTAGTTCAAAACAAAGCATTTTAGTACATTTGTCATTGTTCCAGTACAATAATAATTGTTATCTGCCTTGTCTTGTCAGTTGCCACTATTAGTATCCTGTCAGTTTGTTCCATCTATCTACAATACACATACACGCCGATACGTTACGATGGAGTAATTAATTACTCGAAAATCTACCAAAATCAATTCTACAATATCACAAAGACACAAAACAGCCAGTAAAATTATGATATAAATATTAAATACGAATAACTCTAGTCTAAGTTAATGACAAGAGAAAAATATTTTCCTCTCGATAATAGATCGCGTGTGATATAAAATTTGACAAGACAAATTCGCATACCGCTCTATGAGTATCGTGGTTCTCGTAAACAGAAACGCAAATTATTTTAACACAACATAATATCATATATATCTATGGCGCTCTTTGTTCAATATTTATCAATTGTTTACGAGTACAAGTACTACAAATTATGTCTTGGGCTGAAGCTGTTCATGCTTCGGAGGTTGCAAGTGGAAGTGAAAATTCGGTGCAAAACATAATTTCAAACTTGTTCTTCTTAAATTTTAGCTTAAAAACCGGCGTATGTACTTTTCATTTAAAGATTAGATTCTTGTAGGATACTACTTCCAGTCACAATTTTTGGGAAATTTTCTTCAATTTCCCCAACCCAACTTAACACAAACTAACCCAACTTGAAATATTCGACCCTATCAACCAATTCCAGGGGACGGATTCCGTGTACTTGTGGAATTCTAAGCGACACGTCGCTTTGACATCATTTTATACAGGAAGCACTATTGTTTTATTTATTTCCACCTAGAATTGATATTTGTCAGACTGCGCAACGGCTAGAATCGATTACGCCAATATGTATCAGATTTTAGCTGCGACTGATGACCCAAGCCGCTGTTTGATTTTCCAATTCGTTTAGGCGTTCGACTAAGTAGTTTTCAGGAATTTTAGCCAAGCTTATTTCTACATGCGAAGGGCGGTGAAAATAATATATGGTGTATATTGAATTGAATTAATTATTTACTAGTAAAATGATTGAAGAAAGTAAAACTTTTTATTTTCTCGAATTTGTTTGACAGGTCATTGACCAGATGACCCTATGGAGGAGCAGCCCCTGCTGAGAAGTGTGCCTAACAACCCATGCTATGGTCAATAAATCAAAATTCTTGGTTAATCCACAAATAGGTCAGCCAAAATGACTAATGATGCTCTTCTTATGTGATCACAAGACAATGTGACTCAATCAAATGTGTTTATGTCATATTATTATGTATGCATAAGAATCTACATGTTCGCGTTCTCAACTCACAAATCTACAGAATGGCAGAATTAATGCGTGAAATTCAATTTTACTATACAGAACAGACAGCGAAGCGCGAGAATCATTTTAAATGTATAGAGTTGCAGCTGCAAATTTTATTAAATGGCAAAATGCAAAGCAAAGTGGAAGCAAGCAGAAGGGCAGCCATTTCAATCTGGTGATAATATGGTCGTATCCAGGAAACGAGTACATTTTTGAATAGTAGCAATTTTGAAATGTTTATGGTTATGAAATATTCCATTTAGAATTTTAAGCATATTAATATGTGTTTATTAATTTTTAGCCGTGAGTATGGATGAATATGGAAATGTTGAGACAGTTTGTTGAATGCGAATATATCCCTGTTCAACACTTGACGTTTATTGTTTTATTTATGAATTTTATTCAAATCAAATTTACAAAAGCCAGTGTGTATTTGCAAAAATGAATGGTAATTTGAATTAATTAATTTTTAACCCTGTTCCAAATTCGCCTATTCTTGGACATTCTTGGTTTTTTTCAATAAAATTGATGCTAACGTGGATTTTTAGGAATTCTTAATTTCTTTGTCACTTAGTTTACTTAAAAATGGTTGTGTTTGTATCTCAAGTTGCTATCTGTACTTTATTTAGTTTTGTTGTTTTGTGATTTTATTTAGATTTGTTGAAATTTGTCATGTTAATTATTTTATTTTTCTTGCATTAATATTTTAACATTATTCCATTAAGAAGACTTGTATAAAATATCATTTTCTTCCATTATGAGAATTTTCATAAGAAAATTATAATTCAAAAAAAAAATAAAAAAAAAACAATTTTTAAACACTTCTCAGGACTTTTATCGGTTCAGAAAAAAGTCTTTTTGGTGCTATAACTTGAATGCCAATTACAATGTAATTTTTGCCTTTTGGACAGTTTTGTTAGAATAGCAATCTACTCAGACTCTAGCCACGTTGCCAAATGTGCCAAACATATGTGAACGGAACATTGCGGTTTGTGCTAGTAGGATGTAAAAAGGAAGAATAGGGTTAAGTTGTAAAATGAACGTGTTTACTAAAAACGAGTAATAAAAAGCTAATTTTTGATTCACCAAGGTGTTTGACTTCAATTGCTTGTGTTCTGAGAAGTTTTCTCCCCTTATCTGACTTCCACAACCCTATCATTTAAGAGGTTATGGTCCCAGATACTTATAATCTCAGATATTGAGGCAGAAACGTGAAACTAAGTGGAAATTGATTCAAACGAAGGCGGAGAAGAAAAAATGGCTACGTTGGGACAGTTGGGAATAAAACCATTCGATGGACAAGGATTCAACAACTGGGAATTCAGGGTGACTTTGGTCCTAGAGCAGCATGGTGTATTGGATGTTTTGAGTTCGGATCCCCCAAATGAAGGTTCAAGTGCCGACATTGTGACCAAATTTAGGAAGGATGATGTTCGCGCTAGAAATCTGATTGTGAATCATTTAGCTGATAATGTTCTCGAAATGATCATGGAAAAGAAAACAGCAAAGGAAATTATGGAAGAACTCAGAGGCACGTATCAAAAAAAAGGTATGGCAAATCAAATACAACTTCAGAGAAAGTTAAGATCAATGAAGTATGATGCTAAAAACTCCTTGAATGACTTCATTATTGATTTTGAAAAAACTGTAACGGAATTGAGGTGCTGTGGTGGTAAAATTGAGTTATCTGAAGTAATCACTCAATTGTTAGCATGTATGCCTGACGAATATCAACCAGTGACTACTGCCATTGACATATATTTTTGTCAAGAGAACAAAATTAGCCTAGACTTTGTTAAAAGCAAACTCTTGTTGGAAGAAAGTAGACAGTTGAAGAATAAAGAACAGGCGGCGCAGGTCGAATCATCACAAGCATTCATGGGACAGAAAAAACATCAGTTCAGGAAGTCATGGAACAATGGAAGGCAACATTCAGGTCAGAATTATGAAGGTACATTTCCATATAAGTGTTTCAAGTGTGGAAAAAAGGGACATAAGAAAGTGGACTGTCCAAAGTTGAAAAACTCTCAAGATTGTCATCTCATTGAGAAAACAGCGGGACACTGTGATGAAGATGCTGGTATATCATTTTTGGGTGAGGTTGAACTTCAACAGGAAGAAATGGAGGAAACAAAATGTGCAATGAAGACATCGGAGGGTGAAATCTTATTTGTAGTGGATAGTGGATGTACAAACCACTTGGTAAACACAACAGTTGGTAAATATCTCACGGATGTCAAAAGTGTTCATCACAGAATAAATGTTGCGAAAATTGGTGAAGTTGTAATAGCTACAAGACAAGGGAATTTATTACTATCAACTGAAAATGGAACAAAAGTAATTCTTGGGAATGTTCTGGAATGTGATGGCTTGTCTCACAATTTGTTGTCAGTGAAAATGATGGAGAAAAAGGGCCTGAGAATAATTTTTGAAGAAGGTGTTGTGAAAATACAAAACAAACAAAGGACAGTTGCTCAAGGCGAAATTATAAGAAGTTTGTATCAGCTGAAGTTATTTACAAGAAGTGTGTGTGAAGCAAACCTGGGAACCGAAGAAAATAATCTGATGCATAGACGAATGGGACATTCATCTAAATATCCTTTCAATGGAATATGTGAAACATGCTTGCAGGGAAAACAGACATGTCAACCTCACAAATCTATCCAAGAAGACAGGAAAGCGGAACATGTTTTGGAAGTAGTGTCTTGAGATGTATGTGGACCAATAAATCCAGAAGCTTGGGATGGTGTGCGTTACTTTGTAACTTTCATGGACCACTATACTCACTTTGGAGTTTGTTATTTTATGAAGAACAAGAATGAAGTCCTGGACCATTTCAAGGTATTTTTGGCTATGATAGAAACCAAGTTTGGAAGAAAGTTGAAAAGGTTGAGATGTGACAATGGAGGAGAGTATGTATCAAATGCATTCAAGGCTTTATGTAAAGAAAAAGGTATTCATTTGCAATACACAATCCCATATACCCCACAGCAGAATGGAGTGGCGGAAAGGTTCAATCGAACAATACTGGACAAGGCTCGATGCTTACTATTTGACTCTGGATTGGGCAAGGAATTCTGGAAAGAGGCCGTAAGCACATCTATTTATCTTTGTAATAGAACAGAAACATCAGTTTTAAAAGATGGGAGAGTTCCAGCAGAATTATGGTATGGAAGAAAACCTGATTTGAATAAAATCAAAGTTTTTGGTTGTAAAGCTTATGTTCATGTGGCCAAGGAAGAAAGGAAAGGAAAATTGGACAGCAGGTCAAAAATAATGTACATGATGGGCTACACAGATAATGGATATAGGCTATGGGATACAAATAAACAGAGAATCATAGAAGCCAGAGATGTAGTTTTTGATGAGAAGCAACAAACAGGAAAACTTCAGAAACTAATTATAACGGACAACGATGATCCAAATGATGACAACCATAATCCAGAAAGTGATCAGGAAAACATAGAACAAGATGAGGAAGAAACACCGACAAGACCAAGAAGAAAGACACAGATACCCAGGCGATATGACGATTATGAAGTTGAACTTATGACAGCTCTATCTGTAGGAGGAAATATGGATATTCCAGAAACCTTTGAAGAAGCAGTTAAAAAGGGGTGGAAACCCGCAATAAAGGAAGAACTGGAGTCCCTCAAACAAAATAATACTTGGGAAGTAGTGTCCAGACCACGTAATGAGGAAGTCATTGATTCAAAATGGGTTTTCTCGGAAAAGGAGAGGAATGGAGAAGTGATAAGGAAGGCGTGACTGGTGGCAAGGGGATATCTGCAATCAAATTTGCAGGAAGAAGTTTATTCACCTGTGGCGAGAATGCTGACGATGAGAATACTTTTATGCTTAGCAGTTGAGTATGACATGAAGATACTTCAATTGGATGTCAAGTGTGCATTCCTGAATGGAGTATTGAAGTGTCCAGTTTTCATGGAGCTACCACTGGGAGTAGAAGGAAATCCTCAGAAGCAAGTATGCAAGCTTTACAAGTCTCTGTATGGTCTGAGACAATCCCCTAAACTATGGTACGACAAACTTCATGAAGAACTTGTAAGTTTGAATTTATCTAGATCTTTATCGGATCCATGTCTTTATTATGATGTAGATTTGTTTTTGCTGATTCATGTTGATGATTTAATTGTTGTTTCAAAATCAGATTTGAAATTGGAAAGAATTAAACAAAAGTTAGAATCAAAATTTCAAATGAGAAACTTAACTAGTGAAGATAAATTAACCTTCCTAGGAATAGATGTGATAAGATCACAGGACAGTATTTTTATTAGTCAGAAAGGTCTAATACGCAAAATTTTGTCAAAATTTAATATGAAAGATGCGAAAACCAGTTCAATTCCAATTCCGAAAGGCTTGAATTTGAGTATGGGTGATAAAGTTACTGACAACGAGAGCTATCCTTATAAACATTTGATAGGTTGTCTGATGTATTTGATGATAGGGAGTAGGCCTGACCTCAGCTATTCAATAACGTATTTTAGTCAATTTCAACAATGTTTTAGTGAAGTTCATTGGAAGAATTTGAAAAATGTACTTAGATATTTAAAATTAACTGAGGAGTATGGATTAAAATTTGTCAAGTCTAAGAGCCAAGTTAAGGAACATGTTATAGAAGCTTATGCCGATTCTGATTTCGCAAATGATATCACAGATAGAAAAAGTATAACGGGTTATATGATACGATGTTATAAAAACATAATTTTTTGGAAAACTAAAAAGCAAGTAACAGTGTCCTTATCAAGCTCAGAAGCTGAATATATAGCATTAACTTCGTGTATTACAGAATGTATTTTTGTTGCACAAATTCTAAGAGAAATTCTCAATATTGAATTATATCCTATAACGGTATATGAAGACAATCAGTCTTGTATAAAGATGGCTAGTACCTTAGAAACAAAGCGAACTAAGCACATAGATGTTAAACATCATTTTGTTCGAGATTGTGTTTCAAATGAAAAGATCAGACTTAAGTTTGTAGCAACTTCAGAACAGTTAGCGGATATATTCACGAAGCCACTTGAAAGAGTAAAATTTAATTATTTCATGGAAAAACTTTTGATTGTAAAAAGTTAAGATACATGCATATTTTCAGTTTATATACGGTTCAATTGAGTTAAGGTGTATTTTTGATTTTGATGAATTTTGTAGAGTTGTGAGATTGGGTAGGGGTGTTAGAATAGCAATCTACTCAGACTCTAGCCACGTTGCCAAATGTGCCAAACATATGTGAACGGAACATTGCGGTTTGTGCTAGTAGGATGTAAAAAGGAAGAATAGGGTTAAGTTGTAAAATGAACGTGTTTACTAAAAACGAGTAATAAAAAGCTAATTTTTGATTCACCAAGGTGTTTGACTTCAATTGCTTGTGTTCTGAGAAGTTTTCTCCCCTTATCTGACTTCCACAACCCTATCATTTAAGAAGTTTGAGGTTATCAATAATTATTATTATCGTGAAAACCTAGGTATATATTTTAGTGACAAAATTATGTAGTGTAGTAAGTTTCGAGAATTAGTAATTTTTCACTGAATTTCAATTTTTCATTTTCACAGGGTGTTTCAGAAATAGTGTAACCATACCAACATAATAAGTGTTACAAACATTAACTTCAGCCAAATCTTACAAAGAGGAAAAGTTCCCACTATTTCTGAAACGCCCCGTATATTGAATCATTTGAAAGCTTCGACTTGAATCGTTTTTGGGAATATTTCATGAGTTTGTGAGAATATTTGAAATTTATTTCCACATCAAATTTGCTATAGTTCAACCCAGAGAAAAACGAGATCTACAAAATGTTTTGGAATAAAAAAACAGATATACACGGTGTCGTAAAAATACCATTATCCGTACATCTTGCAACGCCGCCTTTTGTTTCACGCAGCTAACGTTCATGACAGACGCAAGCGAATAATCGATTGTTCTCTGTGACGTTCGTCAACGATGGGGCCCGGATGAAGAAGTCATTGATTTCAAAGACTCCTATACCCCTGAGATCAGCCGATTTATCTTAGTCAAAAATTGCACCGTTTCCAAGATACAGGGTGGTCAATTTTTAAAAAAATAAAACACCCGCATATAAATTTTCAAAGCAATATGTGGAAAGGTGTGCAAAATAATTAGGAAAATCGATTTTCAATTTCAAACTTGATGAGCACCGTGTATCTCGGAAACGATGCAATCAAGTCAAAGATAAATTCTGGTAAATCGTGTCGAGTTTGTTGCACACTTTCCAGAGACACTCTGTATGTTATGAAATTGTTTGTTGATGCAAGACATGACTCATTTTTAAACTATTTGAATGTGTCGCAGATAATCATAAGTAAATTTGATTTTTTTTTAAACCTTCATTGACCTATTAGTATACGGTACGGCTCAAAAAGGTTTTCCTCGTTTTTTTTTTAATCAGTGCAGAAATTTTGAAACTTCTTCTATCGCTATCAAGATTCAAGATTAAAGATGATGATGGAGATGAGGTCAAGTGATACCTCATTTTGAGGGTCTTTTCATCCTTATCACACCCTGAAAGTTTAAAGACAACGTATTCTTGGATTCTGGGTATCGACGAGAGGTCGTGTAAGTCGTTGATAGGAGTCCTTCTAGGCAAGTAACGCGTAAAAACAGTCTTTGCGTCATTTGAATTGATTTAATTTTAGCTTTGTTTTTTTTTTCATAACACATCAGAAAGTGAAATATACTGAGACTTTCTTTCATTTTTTATATTTTTCTCCATCTAATAGTCTTTGTTTTACTGTGTTAGACATTTATCGTTGATTTGAGACATCTATTTTTTCAATAAAGATTTTTCTTTTCTATAAAAGTTTGTGTTGAATATATTTTTGTCAAAGTTATTTTGTCGTTATTTTTCAGAAACTTTCTGAAATTCAACATTCAAGACTCCAATTGTCAGTTTCTCTCTTCTTTAGGTTTTTCGAGTACTTCGTTATTTTTTTTTTATTTGTCATGTTTTCATTTTCTTTAGAGTTCTGTTCGCCCCATACCTTACAATCATCAGGAGTTGTTTCTTCGATTGTGAGTTCCTGTTTTGTTTTCTCAAGACTTTTTTCGAGGAATTTTTATACAAATATCATCGTTCATTGTATAAGTACAAAAAAATTATCGCATGAAAAAATCACAAGCTGCTGACCAAATTCTGATTTTTGCTGCTAACTTTTCCACAGTTTAAGTTAGTTAGGTAGCTGATGGGGCTTTTTGGCTATGTAGAATCAAATATTAATATCGGCTAAGATTTTCCAGAAAATGCGGTGTTGTCAAACTAAGCTAGTAGTTGCTTAGATTTGATATGAAATTTTGAAAATTTGGTAAACCCAATTCAATACAATGAAAATAAGTTGGACAATCTATAAAAATCACAAAAATACCATGTGTAGCGCAGATCTGGGAAATCTGGCAACATGGTCGACATCACTATTCAATTCCGCATACCCAAAAATCCCCAAGTACCAAATTTACGCAGCACAAACGGTTTTGAAAATATTTGATGGTTGTAGTTCTTTCTGCTTACCCTGTCTGTGCACTGAATTATTTGAAAACTTCAGCTTCAATTGTTTTTGGGAAGTTTTAAGAATATCTAAAATGTATTTTTTTGTTATTTGATATGATCTGCAAAAAAAATCCGCCAATTCTCAACCAATCAGCAAACAGCTGGTTTACTGGCGCACAGGGCCCAGGAGGTCTCAATACATCATACATAATTAGAATAATAATGATGCGCACGTTTCTTTTCTATTTTTATAGTAATTTGTTATTTAGTTTGACTATATGAGGAACAAACTTGGCAATAAAGAAAAAAATAGTGTTCCCATTTTTTTCTGAGCAACAACAGACCCTGATGACGAAATGTCGAAAACGTGTCGAAGTTAAAATTCAAAATTGATTCATAAACGCGTCGGTGCCCACACACAAAGCATACATAGCAAAACCATTTTAAAAGCAACGTATCCATCAAGAAAAGTTCACGGTTGCAAGCGCGTAATTTTATTACAACGTGCTTGGTAAGCGGTTGGCATATACCGAGGAATTACGAATTTTTTGAAGTGTAGCTGCATAGCAGAACGAGTTTCCAGTAAAGGCTATGCACGAGAGATTATGCAATTTCCGGCTGGACAAGGGTTTGTTGGGAGCTTGTCAGGAGTTACAAGCTAGATAAGGTTTTGAACGTGTGGTAGTTTTTTAAAACTAGACAGGGTGATTCAATTTGGTGAAAACCTAATTTGATTTGCAAATATGGTATGGTTTTTGGGATTGGGTGAGTAACGAGTTCTGCTAAAAGTTTCATGTTTGTTTTAGCGCCAATTCGATGATGAGTTCAAGCGTAGCAACGAGATTAATCATCTGGTTTTGCATATCAAGGGTTGATGTGTCTCCATCCCGCATCTACTGTACGATCAATGCTGCAACCAATTATTTTAAAAGGACTTTCGAAATCTGGTTTTGTGTTGAAAGTTAGTGCCATCGACCGTGGATCACCCTGTATACATTAAAAAACGAGCGTGTTTCACACTATCACTGTTGAGGGAAAATGCGGTCTGCAGATTGAAACGAGAAGTAAGTTCTTGGAAGGGTTTTATTTTAGGCTAAAATACACAAAACGGCTTTAACTCAACTTTTAAAAAAAGCTGAACGGTGAGTGACGTTTTTCTAACTAGCGTTTCCTAGGCGATCAACCAACTGTCTCATTTGATGGCGCTCTAGACGGCTTGCGCCTCTGATAGACATGAAGCGTGCTGCAGTCTAAAAAAAGGGCCGCGGGAGTAGAATTTGCTTCCTACGCGAGGGCGGCAACGAAGTTGGTATGGCGGCGCCACATACATTTTACTGCTTTGGAGAAAGTTACAATCATCGGGACGCTCATGAAGTGCACATGGAAGTATGAAGTCGTGTATCTTTAGTTAAAGTTTATGCAACTTTTCAAATCTGGGCGGTTCAAGATTTTTTTCCATGTCTTCCTTCAATAATCTCCTCCGGAAACACAGATTATGAAGAGCGGCACCAAAAATACATGATACAACATATACTAATATTTTATCAATTTACAGACTGTATTTTCAAACAAAAAATACGACATTTTATACTCTATGAACCGCTGGTGCCCGCAATTTTCGTCAGTAAACTATACGAATACTGCTTCACATGATCAGGAACAAACAGCTGGCGCGACAGCCTTTCTAATTATGCTTGCTCTGGTTCTTTCCACTATAACACCATACACAATAGCCGGAGTCTTGGTGTATCATGAATCAGCTGATGTTTATCATGTCGGTTGTCATGGCGACGCGTCATGACAAGCCGATGGGTTGCACTGACGTACGTCTTGTGGGGTTCGGTAAACCGTGTAATATATTTATTTATGTTCGTTCCACGTTTGGCCGGATGTTGGATCTTATTATTCCGGTATTAGGTAGTGAAGTAGTGAAGTTTTGTTGTGGTTGTTCGATATTATTTGCAATTTGCTAGAGACCCCGTTCAGCAAATGGGCAGATCAAGATAGATGCGAATGCGCCTTTTTATGTTTCCTGCACTTCACATAATTCTCAACCCGCGAGCCGCCACTGGCTCTTACTCTTTAAAATACCAAAATCAGAACAGGGGGTGGAAAGGTTGCTTTAAAGTGAGGCTCCATAAGTTTGCCTTCAAGAAGATTGTCATGGAGCTGGACATGAGAATAAAGCTGGCAGAAGTGCGAAAAGAATACAGAGATCAGCCAACTATTTTTGGAATTCATTGGAATTCCAAATTCTGAATTGACTCATCGCAACCCTTTCAAGGCATCAGCCTGTCTTGACGCGTCGTCATGGCAACCGACATGATAAAGCATCAGCTGATACATGATACACCACGCCTCCGGCTATTATGTTTGATGTTATATAGTGAAGAGAACCGGAGAAAGCATAATTGGAGAGGTTTTATCCTAGAGATGATTTAATATCCAACAAAATGTCCATATGATTAACGTGTGAAAACACTCCCGGCGATTCTACATGAAAAATTAATGCAACAAACTTCTATACAATTTTTTCAAAAACTTCAAAAATTTTTTCAAAGTACGAATTTTTAATTATTTACGGTACGGTTAATGTTTAAAGTCGTTTTTCTCGGAAACCGTTAATTCTACGATGATGCAACACGTGCACCTTTTTAAAAAATATTTTGATGCTCTTTACTAATTTGACATCCAAATTTATAAAAAGATTAAAACAAAAAAGTTCTAAGTAATTTTCCTAAGGTGAAGGACAGCTTCAGCCTTTTGTCATTGACGACTAGCGTCAAATTAATAGGGTGAATACAAAGAAACACTAGTGACATGCATGCAAAATTTGGCGAAAATCATTACACTAGAAAAAAAGTTATTAAAAAAAATAAGAAAAAAAAAATATTTTTTAACACCCTGTATCTTCCTTAATTTTGAGTTTTTGAAAAAATTGTATAGAAGTTTGTTGCATTAATTTTTCATGTAGAATCGCCCACCAAAATCCTGACGCGTAATTTCCGGACACCCGTATTTTTCTTGGTATAGCTTTTTAGATAACGAAAGAAATTGCAGACAAGAGAGCCTCAAAATATCACAAATGGAAGGTTAGAGACCTCTCTTGACTTCATGGACGTTGTAAAATTCACCTTGGATGGTAGGGGACCTCAAGGTTAGCTGTGCATCGCGTGATACAGAAATTTTGTCTAAAAATTTCCAAATTTCAAGGTATAAGTACAGGTATAAGTTGGTGGTATGAAAACCAAAAAGGAAACTTTCCAGATCAGCAGAATATGCTGATTCGGGAAATTAGCAAACCAACTGTAGGCCTAAATTAACACCAAATGTAGAGCAAATTTCACAAAACTAGCAGCAAATAAAATGTTGATGAAGAGATATTTTATTTTTAAGAGAACATCGAGGAGGAACTAAAAATTCAACCTTGAATGAAAAGCTGAAAAAATGAAACGAAGCAAATTTAATGGCAAATAATCAATCAATTATTATGGTTAGTTTTTTGTGGTGGATTTTTCGTAAATATGTACTTTTACAGGACCAGAAATTGCTTCAATAGTTCAGAAGAAAGTATCACGGTTTATGATTCTAGATTCTATTTCCGCTTTATATTGGAGTTCTCACTAAAAATTTAGCAACTAAAAAAAAAACAATAAGTAGAAACGGTTCCATTAGCAATCAAAATTGATAAATAACCATCCAAGAAGACCAATAAATTAATCTAGTCTGAATATTGTGACGTTGCATGGTGAATGCGCCGCCGCAGCCACCACATTGTGTAGAATTGTTTGGCATTCTGGTACATTCTAGCAAGGCTAGATGGCGTCGAACATTCTTCGCTTTTCTTAAAATATCTGGATTGTTCTCTCAATCCTGGCGAGGGTATATAATGAGATCCGTCGTTTGAAGAGTTAGTTCAGTTCTGAATACGTCGTGAAATATAAATCGTAAAACATAAATAAGCTGTGATTTTGTTTGTGAATAGTGAGTTCTGTACATAGTTACTTGTAAAATAAATTAATTAAAGCTGAACAGTGTTTTCTATAGCGAAACTCGTTACATTGGTGTCAAAAGTGGGATTTATTGTGTGCTATAGAAACAGACATAAATATTCACTGTGATGGCTGCGAAACTGCTGTTTTTAACCGGATTGAAGGTCGCTGAGTTGAAGAGGGAGCTGGAAGAGCGTGACCTGGATAGAAGCGGTAAGAAAACTGATCTACAAACAAGGCTTCGTGAGGCTTTAATGGAAGAAGGCATGGATCCTGATACGTTCCAATTTGAGATTCCCGATCCCAACGCAGTAGTTGAGAAATTGTCCAAGAACTTGAAGGATCAACTGGAAGAATCTTCTAGAGCCATGGAAGGAAAATTGGAAGAGAAGTTTAATGAATCTTCCAGAGCTATGGAAGAAATCAAGGAGCAATTGGCGGATAACTACAACTGCTTGAAGGCTCATGTAGCAGAGGAAATCGGAAATCTGGAGAAACAACTAGGAGAGACTGCAAAGGCTCTGGAAGACGAAATCGACGAAGTGAGAAGGCAAGTGGCAATAATCATGCAACAACCGGAAGTCACTTTCGGGAATCACGGTGCGAGTGCCAAGATGGAAGCTGATACCATCAGAATCCACATGAAAGCCCCACAGTTTGATGGCAAACTGTCCTGGAACAATTACCATCGCCAGTTCGAGGCAGCAGCAAGGGCAAATGGATGGACTGGACCGGAAAAAGCCCTGGCATTGACTCTGCCACTTCGTGGGGAAGCTACAGAGATCTTGCAGACGCTCAACACCCAGGAGCAGGAGGACTACGATGTACTAGTCAAGCATCTGGAACTGCGATATGGGCAAACTCACTTGGAGCACGTCTACCACTCTCAGTTGAAAAATCGCATTCAGAAGACCAACGAGACCTTGCAGGAGTTTGAAGCGGATGTTGCTCGCCTTGCACGACTGGCTTATCCAACCACGCCAGAGAACGTTATGGAGAGGCTTGCAGTTCAGGCCTTCTTGGATGGACTTCGAGACCAGGAGATTCGGCAGTCACTGATACTCCATCGTCCCGATAGACTGGTTGAAGCACTGGCCAAAGCCTTTGAATTCGAAGCGGCGAAGCAGTCTGTGAAGCTTCCTGCACGCGTGCGAAGGATGGAGGACCAAGATCTCGCGGAGGAAGACTCCTTCGACGCAAATGTGAGGAGGGTCGTCAAGGAAATGGAGGCGTCCAAGCGAAGGGAGCTACGATGCTGGAATTGTGGAGAGCTTGGCCACATTCGTAGTCGATGCAAGAAGGAGATACGGGCACCTTCTTCGACGTTGGAAAACTAGAGAGGGTCGACGCGAAGGGGCAATCGTCGACCTGTAGCCAGTATGCCCCAAGGAAAACCGCCATAGTTGCTTCTTTAGGACACAAACTGAACAGCGTGTTTGTGGATGGCTGGGTTAATGGAGAGAAACGCACCATGCTGTTGGATACAGGTGCGACGAAGTCTATCATCAGGCCCGACATTGTCACAACACCGACAATGATTAAACCAACAAAGTGGCGACTACGGACGGCAACAGGAGACTTGGCTAGGATACATGGTGAAGTGGAGGCAGCAGTGACTCTGTGAAGCACCAGCTTCGAACATCCACTGCTGGTTGCCGATATTGAGGAAGAAATCATAATCGGAATGGACATCATGAACACCCAAGGCTTCCAATTAGATTTAAAATATGGAACTCTGAAAACCAACAACGAAGAGGTGATAATGCATGGTAGAGAGGAAGAGACAGTTCGTGTTTTGCTGGCTGGGGATTCTTCAATTCCTGAGAGGAGCGAGATGATTTTGTGGGCTCGCCTGGAAGGGAAGATGAAAGAAGGAAGCATCGTGATGTTTGAGCCTAAAATACACGATTCTGAAGTAGGACGAGGCATTGCATGTGGAAAGAGCCTGGTACATGTGGGAAAGACAGTGCCCGTGAGAGTGATGAACGTCAACTATCACTCTGTAAGTTTGGTAAGGGACACAGTTTTGGGGCTCTGCTCGTCAATTTCCTCTGTGGTGCGACAAGTATGTGAGACTGAGCAAACCATCTCTGAGTTCACCGGAGAGATGGAGAAGTTAGTTGTCACCTCTTCAAAAGATCTGGATAAGAGACAAAAACAACGATTGAGAAACCTGATAAGGAATTACGGCGACATCTTCGACAACGGGACTGGGGAAAAGGGCCGAACGAACGTGGTGCGGCACACCATCAACACAGAGGGAGCACGACCGATCCGCCAAACAGCTAGAAGACTACCTTTGGCCAAGAAGGAGGAGGCGGACAAGATCATCAAGGACATGGAGAAAGGCGGTGTCATCGAGCCTTCTAGTAGTCCGTGGTCATCGCCAGTTGTTCTGGTTAAAAAGAAGGACGGTACAACTCGATTCTGTGTGGACTATCGTCAGCTGAACAACGTGACGAAGAAGGACAGCTACCCGCTACCACGGATTGACGACACTTTGGATACCTTTGCCGGATCGAAGATCTTCTCAACCCTCAAAAGCGGATATTGGCAGGTAGAAATGGCCCCTGAAGATCGAGAGAAGACTGCTTTCAGCGTTGGAGCTGGGCTGTGGCAGTTCACTGTTATGCCATTTGGGTTATGCAACGCACCTGCTACGTTCGAGCGGCTGATGGAGACTGTGCTCAAAGGACTATCCTGGTCAACATGTCTTGTATACCTGGATGACATAATTGTGGTTGGCAAATCATTTGAAAACCATCTGAAGAACTTGGAGGAGGTATTCCAGAGACTCAGAAGTTCCGGTTTGAAGCTGAGTCCAAAGAAATGCCAACTGTTCCGGAGGGAAGTACAATACCTGGGTCATATTGTGTCGGCTGAGGGTGTAGCCGTTGACCAGCAAAAGGTGGAGGCAGTTAAGGAGTGGCCTGTACCAAAGAACCTCCACGAGCTAAGAAGTTTCCTGGGTCTGTGCACGTACTACCGGCGTTATATCCAAGGATTTGCGAACATCGCCCGGCCTCTTCACAGGCTCACAGAGGCACAGAGACGCTACCACTGGGACGAGGATTGTCAGGAGGCCTTTGACACACTTAAAAGGGCACTTGCCAGCGCGCCCATCCTAGGCTACCCACTACCTGAGGGAAACTTCATCCTGGATACAGATGCCAGCAATGTAGGACTTGGTGCAGTGCTGTCCCAGATCCAGCAGGGACACGAAAGGGTGATCGGCTATTTAAGCAAAACCTTGTCGAAGCCGGAACGGAACTACTGCGTCACGAGAAGGGAACTACTGGCAGTAGTCAAAGGGGTAGAGCACTTCTACAAGTACCTCTACGGAAGAAAGTTTCTGCTGAGAACCGACCACGCCGCGCTCAAATGGCTTCTACAGTTCAAGAATCCGGAGGGTCAAGTTGCTCGTTGGATTGAGAGACTTCAAGAGTTCAACTTTGACACGGAACATCGAGCTGGATCCAGCCACAACAACGCTGATGCCCTATCCAGGAGACCTTGTCCAGAACAATGTAAGCACTGTCAAAGAGCCGAGGAAAAGGAGGCGAGCACTTGCAGGACGACTGTGGTGGATGATTCCTGGCAGTCTAAGGCGCTTCGCGAGGACCAGGAGAAAGATCCAGATCTGAAGCTTGTCATCGGATGGAGACAGGCAGGCCAACGACCAACCTGGCAAGAAGTCGCGCGGTTCTCGACCACCGCTAAGTCCTACTGGGCTCAATGGGACTCGATGGTTCTTGATGACGGCATCCTGAAGAGGCTGGTGAAGAATCTGGATGGCACGGAAGATCGGAGGCAGTTAGTCGTTCCTGGAAACAGACAGGCAGAGGTGATGAGAGAGGTCCATGATGGCGTCACGGGTGGACATTTGGGTGTAACCAAGACGCTGGGAAAGCTGCGAAAACGGTTTTACTGGGTTAACTGTCAAGCCGATGTGAAGGAATGGTGCAGAAAATGTGCCGTATATGCGGCAAGTAACGGACCCCAGAAACGGCCAAAAGCTCCTATGCGCCAATACAACGTGGGAAGCCCCTTTGAAAGGATCGCAATCGACGTGGCTGGACCGTTCCCTGAAACGGACAAAGGAAATAAATACATCTTGGTCGCCATGGATTACTTCAGCAAGTGGGCTGAAGCGTATGCCTTGCCAAACCAGGAGGCAGCTACCGTTGCCGATGTCTTGATTAAGGAATGGTTTTGCCGTTTCGGTGTCCCGTTGGAGCTGCATTCGGACCAGGGCAGGAACTTCGAATCGACGCTATTCCAGAACGTCTGCGATGTCTTGAAGATCAAGAAGACAAGGACAACGGCGTTACACCCACAATCGGATGGCATGGTGGAGCGAATGAACCGAACCATCAATCGACACTTGGCCAAAGTTGTCTCTGACCATCAAAGAGACTGGGATCAACATCTTCCCCTATTCCTCATGGCGTACAGGTCAGCAGTTCATGAATCGACGGGCGAAACACCTGCCAAGATCATCATGGGTCGTGAACTCCGGCTGCCCTGCGATTTGAAGTTTGGCTGTCCACCTGGTGAGGATTTGGTTTGGCTTCACAACCCACAGAGGCGACGTGGATTCTCTCCAAAACTGCAAAGTTCTTGGGAGGGCCCGTATGAGATTCTGGAGCGAATCAATGACGTCGTCTACAGGATTCGAAAGCCACCACGAGGAAAACCGAGGGTTGTTCACTTCAATCGTTTAGCTCGGTATGCTGGGAACCACGACGATCAGGACGCTGAAGTGAGGCAGATCAGGTCAGCCAAGGAAGACATGTCATTGGAAACTTTCATGTCTCTACACTCCAATGGCCAGAAAGTCCAGAATGGCGTTGTCCAAGAGAGGCAGCTGGATTTGTTTGAAGCACCGGCCGAATACTCGTTGGCTCACTGGGTCACTGAAGACCTCAGTATGAGGAGTGGACTTGCTGCAGCTTTTAAACGAAAATTTGGACGATTGGACCATCTGCGACGACAAAAGCCAGAGGTAGGGAAGCCGCTCCAAATCTCGAATGGGACACGACACCTGTTCTACCTTGTGACGAAGAAGCTTCCACATCATCTGACCACCTACAGTGATGTCTGGAAAGCCCTCAGTCATCTTCGTGACTTGATGCTGTCACAGGACCTGACCCATCTGGCAATTCCGAAAATGACGAACGACCAACTGGACTGGAGAGTAGTACGGAGCATGCTGGAGGTAATCTTCAAAGAAAGCGGCATTGACATCCTGGTTTGCTGCTATCCTTCCCGGAGGACGAACCAGAGGACAGTGGACTGCTACTTCCATAGGACATCAGGCTGCCGGTTTGGGGACAGTTGCCGATACCGACATGAAGGCAATTCGGGACGAATTGCCTTAAGAAGGGGGCAATGTGACGTTGCATGGTGAATGCGCCGCCGCAGCCACCACATTGTGTAGAATTGTTTGGCATTCTGGTACATTCTAGCAAGGCTAGATGGCGTCGAACATTCTTCGCTTTTCTAAAAATATCTGGATTGTTCTCTCAATCCTGGCGAGGGTATATAATGAGATCCGTCGATTGAAGAGTTAGTTCAGTTCTGAATACGTCGTGAAATATAAATCGTAAAACATAAATAAGCTGTGATTTTGTTTGTGAATAGTGAGTTCTGTACATAGTTACTTGTAAAATAAATTAATTAAAGCTGAACAGTGTTTTCTATAGCGAAACTTGTTACAATATAATTCTGGACTATCAGAATTGATCTTCCAATTGAGACTTGAGATTCAGTTGTTTGCAATGGCTTTTAAAACTTTTGTGAAAGAGCTTCCAGCATGTTGAATTAACAAAAAATGTAACTCAAAATTCTTGAGTTGTGCTTCTATAAAATTCTTGAGTTGTGCTTCTATATAGCACAACTCAAGAATTTTGAGTTACATTTTTTGTTAATTCAACATGCTGGAAGCTCTTTCACAAAAGTTTTAAAAGCCATTGCAGAGATACACAGACTATATCTGAAACAATGTGAAAGCTCACGTTTATCAGGGTTAAAGAATTTCAATACCGCAAAATATTCGACGAGGAATTTAATATGCCCATGATTTATGTGCCAGATGCGATCGCCTTGTTTTAGCTCCAAAATCTATAGATGCATGTTTTAAACAAACAGATGATGAATCGAATAGTCAATACCTTGCACAAGGTTATTTTGATTTGGAAACGTGGTACAAAATCTAATGTTATCCTAATATTTATTTAAACATTTTAAAACCTTTTTAAATAAATCGCAGTAATAGTATCTGAAGCAGAGTCCCTTCCGGACTCAAGAAAAGGGAAAAGCTAAAGCGGGGTGAAACCTTTTATATAGGAAAATACTCCGGTAATATGAACAAATTAGTAGCAGGTAGCAAAGCCTATGGCTTTTTGGATTGAAAAATGTATTTTTTCTATAATAGACTGAGATATTTTATTCAGATATTGAACCAGTTGCAGAAACTTCGTCTCGAAAGAATAAACTGCAAAGATCCAGGACAGGACTGCATCAATTGCTAAGAAAAATACAGATATCGAGGCCCCACACCTCCGTTAATAAAAATAAATCAATCCACATCAGTTTCCAAATATCTTTCTGTTCTGGCCAATAATCTTTATAACAAATGACATGGATAGTACTTATTGAAAAACTTATTTGTTCCCAACTAATAATATTCAAAAATAATTTCCACTCTCGGCTTAAATAATGAAACCAGTCGAAAATAAATTTTATTCCAGCAGACCTCATATTTCCGAAGCAGAAACTTGTTTATACTCTACTAATAAAACATTTAATGCAGAAAATTTGTTCATCTCTGTCAACGTACAGTAATTGTTTCCAACGTATTTTCAGAATTGTTTTTTTTCAAATCGGATGTTTGTCGAATTCATATTATATTATATTCATTTGAATAACAGCTGAATTTATGATATGAATGACGGCGAGCGCTCAAAGGCAGACCCCGATGATGCTAGTTCAAAGTGCCGCGCTGTAGTGACCCTTCTATATTGTTATATGTTCGGTGTCATTACCGCCTCACCTTCTTTGCTCTTTAAATATTGACATTATTAGCTCCAAAGTTGCCAGAGGATATATAGCACAATTCAGATATTTAAATTTGGCATACATGAAGATGACGATTTTCCTCAATAGTAACATCGTGAATATTCAGGCTTTGAAACATAATAAAATGTATTTTTTTTAGCAAACCAAATCAGCCCTTTACCTCCAACCGCCCCCGGCATTTCTTATTCAAAAGGAATATCCGAGACAATTGCTTTTGTGTAACATGAACAAGAATTGTCTGCATTTTATGGTAATCGTTCACTTTTGATGCATCTATTTGTGATTTTTCTTTTTGAGGAAATTTCAGAATAAAAAATGGGTCAGGAAAAAGGTATTTATGTTGACATACATATTGTGAGCCAACATGTAGGCACATTTTGAGGTCAATGAAGTTTTCACTTCTAATCTCCCCGGAGCTCGAATTATTTCCGGAAATTTTGTCGAGTTGCGAATTTTTTGAACATTTTCCCGAGGCGCAAGCCGAGGAAATTTTTTTTGAAAAATTCGCATTGAGAACAAATTTCCGGGTTTTTAATTCGAGCTCGCGGGAGATTCGACAAGAAAATTTCATGTCAAAACTGATCATTGGAAAAAACCTCACCTCGCATTTAGTGGAAGAAACCAACGGCTCCTTACTCTACTCGCCATTGAGAAAGAAAGAAGAGAATCAGGATCTTATAAAACATTTGGAAGCTATAACCAATCTTGTCCATAATTGATAACATTGCAACTTTGTATTGGAAGTTGAAAATAAATCATTTATCAAAAATATTTGTCAGTGCTTTTAACAGCTGTCAAGCACTCGCGGCTGGATGTAGCTCCCATGCACCAACCACAGTGTTGCCGTTTGCCTATCTCTGTCTGTGAAAGTTGGGTTGGGTTGGGATTGTTAGGGAGAGTGGGGACGACAACACTGTAATCATATGGGAGCTACATCCAGATGCAAAGCCAGGGTGATTTCCCTTTATTAATCTTTCAGTCACGTGATTATGAGCAGGGTGATTTCCGATAAAATTAGGTCGTTGCCATAATTGCAACATAATAAAATGCAAGCCTATGATTGGTTAGAATTGACTGGTAGGAAATTTTCAAAGAAATCCAATAATAACACGGTGAAGATAAGTTCAGAAAAATAAAATATATTAAAAATATTTACTTACTTTCAAATAATTGATATACTATATGCATCAATAAAATACGAGAAAAACTCTTCATAATAAATAAAAATAATTGAAAATTCCTGCGACTATAGAAAGTTTGAAAAATCCTAGTATGTAAGCACAATAAAGATGATTTAAAAAAAGAAAATGACGTGAAATGACTGTTTAAAGGGTGTTTCCTAATTGCGTGCATAAAATTTAAGGTAAACTGGCGTACATTTTAAATTTTTCAAAAAAGTTCAATAACATATCTTGAAAACAATACATTTCAGGAATACGCTCCCCAATTTAATGTACGCAAGTAGGAAACACTCTGTATAATAAATTATGTGCACAAACCTTTGATATAACAATACCAGAAAACTCATCATTACTTAGAATTTATTGCACATAAATGAAAAAAAAAAGGGTCTAAAAGAGAGAGTTGCGTAAAGCGTGATGAAAATATTAAAAAGTTCTGTCTACAAAGAAAATCGTAAGAAATTCATCGTAATGAACATGATCAGGATAAGTTAAAAGAAATGCAATTCGATAAAACGACTAAAATAAGATGTATTACGAAACTCCTCATACTATAATCGATTATTGATTAAAAAAAACAATATCCTAAACAAGGAAAAGAGTTGCTCGAATCATAGTAAAGCTTATTAAATTTGTTCAAGAAAAGTATCAAAATGTACTGGAATAGTGTCGACTGGACCGAAAAAACGAAATTAAAAAGAAAATCATAAATCATGTTGATGATACGAGAAATGAAAATTTCCAGAACAACTGGAATAATATCATCAAAAATGTTAACATACCTTCAAAAAATAGAAGGATTCAAAAACGAGCATTGATTATTGAATATTTATACCAAAAAAATTCCTCCAAATAAAATCGAGTTATGCAGATCAAAGTGAGGCGTGATAAAAATGTTTAAAATAAAAAAGAACTGAAAAACGTGTCGACAAGGAAAGTCTTTAAAATCCTGATAAACATAATAAAGATAACTTTAAAGGAATGGAAAACCCTAGACGTGTGACACAATAGTTATCTACCTAATAAGGGCGGAAAGGGGTAAGGGCGGTTAAGAAATTTTCCGCAATAGGAACGTACAATGGTTTTCCTACCAAGTGTGTTTGTCCATCTTTCAAATTTATCATCATTTATCATTTATCAAAAAAAAAATCATCAACAAACACTTAGGTACTGATGATTAAAGTATGAAAGAGAATCTAGTTCAATTTTTATTTTTTGAGGCACTCTAATGGCATGGCAATGAATGTGCAACATCGTACTCGTGAAAAAAGTGAAACTTCTTCTTAACTGGAGAATGAAAGATATTTGAGATGAGAGCGGGAGAGATAGAGAGAGATAGAGAGAGAGAGAGAAAGAGAGATGCAAAGAGAAAAAGGATAATTTAAAAAAAAAACTATGCAAATATAACCTACCTATACCTTGTTTTTAATTTCTGATCAAATCCCAAATAGAACCTACATACCTAATTTGGACCAAATCCTTTGGCAAATAACAAAACTATGCAAACATAATCTCAATTAGAACCTACATACCTAATTTGACAAATTCCTTTGGAAAATGACAAAATCACGCAAACATAACCTCACTTGGTCAATTTTTGATGAATTCTTTGATCAAACGTCAAATTAGAACCCACAAACCTAATTTGAACAAAATCTTTTGTAAAATAACAAAATTATGAATACATAACCTCACTTGGTCAATTTTTGTTGAATTTCTTGATAAAACCTCAAATTAGAATCTACATACCTACCTAATTTGTATAATCCTTGGAGAATAGCAAAAATTATCCAAACATAACCTCACTTGGTCAATTTTTGAAAAATTTCTTGATCAAACCTCAAACTAGGGCCCACATACCTAATTTGAACAAAATCCTTTGGAAAATAACAAAATTATGCAGACATAACCTCACTTGGTTCAATTTTTGTTAAATTTCTTGATTAAACCTCAAATTAGAACCAACATAGCTACCTAATTTGTATAGAAAATCCTTTGAAAAATAACAAAATTATGCAAACATAACCTCATTTGGTTAATTTTTGTTAAATTTCTTGATTAAACCTCAAATTAGAACCTACATACCTACCTAATTTGTATAGAAAATCCTTTGCAAAATAACAAAACTATGCAGACATAACCTCACTATTTAATTTTTTTATTTTTTTTTTATCAAATCGCAAATAGAACCTAGATATAATGTATAATCTGAACAAAATCCTTTGGAAAATAACATAAAAATCATGTATATACATAATAGCTCTCTTCGTCATTCTCACCACCTCTTTTTGTCTCACTCTGTAAAAAAATTTGAAATCGTTAAATGTTTTTTGTTACAAGTTTCATGTTACAAAAAAAAGTAACATTTCAGAACTAGTGCGAAGTTACTTTTCTGTACGATTTGAATCTCCATCACCAATGCATACTTGTCTGTTTTTGCGCACCACACGAAAACTTAAAAATTATTTTTGAATATTTACTAGAAGATATTATTTTAAAAAACAATTTTTTCTTTCTGTGCAGGTAGATTCATATTTCTTGCAAGCAACAGAACGTTTCTATGCGAAAAATATCGCAATAATGCTGAAAATCGAGCGAAAAAGAAAAACGTGCGTAAAAGTACAACTTTCATGAGGAAAAATCGAACGGATATAGCTATTTTCCTAACAAGTTCGCAAAGTGATGCTTTCCCGCACGCAAAAGCAGTTAGACGAACGACGCGAAGCGGAGTTCGGATATGCTTTAAGGGCGGGAAAGACACTTTGCGAACTTGTTAGGAACAATATTTTTTCCACGAGCGTTCACAGATTAGACACGAAAAACTTTAGATAATATATTATTTGAACGCACTTAAAAACATAGAACTTGAGAATAATGATTATTTATGCTTAACAATATATTTATATTGAAAGAACAGTTTGTGGCGGCAGCTGGAAATTGGATAATATGGGTATAATCAAAATCATAATCGATTTATTTTATATTTGAAATGCAAGGGCATGTCCGATCACTGTTCATAAAATTTCCTCTTTTGTCGCCTTATTCCCTGCTATTGGCAACACTGTTTCGATTTGACATGACACTCTAGACAGCTGCGTCATCAAGATCAGTCAGTCTTCCTTCAGTTCCTGCGTTTAATCGTTTATACTTTTATAAATTTGATTGTCCGTTTGTTTGTATACATGATCAGGTTTTTTTGATGCCAGTATTCAGCTCAAATCTTTCAAAGATTTCTGATAAACACAGTAGTTTGCACCAAAATCAAGCAAGAACAACTCACAAATGCCGATTGAAAGTCATCATTATCAATGTTTGTTTACGTTACTGGTGAATGCGTTTTTAACGCAAAAAAAGAATTGTGTGTTTCATTTTGATTTTGACTGAAAAGGGAAAAGTAACAAGAACATTATTTTGTGCATTACAAAGTGCATTATCTACAGTTTGGTTGGTATGGAAACGAAGTTTAAAACAACAAATTGGTAGGTAGTTGCGTTGACATTTGAGTGCGGGAAAAGGTTACTTTGCACACGCAAATGAGTGTGCGAATTGGCTACTTTGCGCACACTCGTAGAAAAAGTAACTTTTCCGCACGCTTGTAGGAATAGGTATAAAGTAGGTATTTGAGTTGACACTTGAGTGCGGGAGACTTTGCGCACGCAAATGAGGGTGCAAATTGGTTACTTTGCGTACGCTCGTAGCCTCATAGGTATTATTGTAGCCACCACCAGCCAATTCATTCTGTTTACAATATAAAAAAAACCGGAACAACAAAGCTTATGCGAGCACCGACAAAAAATTCCAAACCAATACGCACAAAAAAAGAAAGTGCAGGTCGTAGCATTGCATATTAGACCGGTATTATTGGGATAAAATATTTTTCTTTGAACAAACTGAAATCCATAATTTGTAATATTTCGGTTTATTGATGGCAGATAATATACAGTATTAATAAAAAAAAAATAATATTGCCGTCACATTGAAGATGAAAAAAACTACAATATGTAATCGGTTTGTTTGTCTGCTAAATATAGGATTTTACTTCAATTCTCTTGGACTATTATGAATATGTTGAGAAATGAGATTTTGTTTATATACCTCCTTTATGTATTTTATTTGACGTTTCTGAAAAAAGTGTCTCAAATAAAAACTAAATGATATTGAATGGGTTTTTCAGAAAACACTATTTTGTATATGCAGGGTGCCTCAGAAAGTTTGGGCGTGGATTTTTAACTTTGTCTTTCCTGACAATTTTGTTTATTTAGACGTTGTAGGTCTGATGATGCCCGGATGGGCAAAACACGTATCACTAATTGAAAATTGAATGCCTCTCAGACAATTGAATTTATCAAAAATAAATGAGGATGAAAAAAATTAGAAATGCTTCAGAAAAGGTGAGTGGGGATAACTCCAGAAATAAATGTTAATCAGGCTGGGTGTTCTAATGAAGACTCTACGGCCTTAGGTTTCCTTATAGCTAAAAAATAATAAAAGTCGTTATGGCAACAAATCATCTCCGATTTATTTTTCTGTAAAAATGTAACCTGAGATACAATTTATCAACTGAGATAACCAAGAAGTCCGACGTACACCAAACAATTTGTCACGCAAGACACATCTTGGATTTAACTTAACTGATGAACCCCAATTTGATTTATTAACTCACCCTTGAAGGTTGGGAATTCGTGAATTGAAATGAAAAAATCTTGTCATCAATAATGATTTTGATAAATAAATTGCTAGGTCTTCCAAGATTAAACCCTACAAAAGGATTCTTGTCCCTGAATTAAATCCCAAAACGACTGTAATATAAATCCACCTTCCTTTCTTCTAGGCCGTTGAAATGTTTGTAAAGCGCCTAATAGAAAGACGAGTATAGATTAATCCAATGAGATTCTACCCATTAAACTAAAGAATTCCCTAGAATGGGCTTGCTTTAATCAGTTATACCCATAACTTATGCATGGATGATCATGAACTGTTTAAATGATAATGAACTTGCGACGGAATCACCGGTAAATTTGTTCACATTTTTGCCAAGCGCTTTAACGGTGAATGTCATTGTCTTTGTTTTCCGTGTTCGGTTGCGCTCTGCTGGTTTTAAGCGACCGGCAGGAATTTTTGCCGTGACACAAGGAATGATAAATGTTTTTTTGGTTAACCATAAATCGGATATTAGGAAAGGAATGAAGTCGTTTGTTTTAATAGATTAAAAAGGTGTATTGATCTACTTTGTTTTAGATTATTCTTGGGAAATTAAAATTTGATTTTTTAACTTTCATCGTCTTGAGTTGATTTTAGTACACGACTTTTCTATCGATATTATTTTTGATCTTCCTCAGGTGTCAAATGGAGAAATCACACAATCTGATGAAGTAACTTATTTTTTCTATATGACTATTCAATGATAGATAAATGTATTATACATCCACTATCTATTCGTTAATGTAACTCTTTACTCATACCAGTGACTTTTTTTCATTACTCAATTGTTTTTAACCAATGGAATGATCTAATCTCATTACTCCACTGTTTTAGAGCCAATCAGAACATTCGACAAAATGTCAACCTTCAAATCCATGTTTTTTAAACAGCCCATTTGACCGTCCATACTTGTTTTGTAGTCATTGCAACATTGTGTTGACAACCTAACCTCACTATCAGTAAAGTAGTTGTCAAAAAGTGCCGTCCAAATAAAATTAAATATTGCTCTTTGATACCTTCGTTCTATTGGGTTCTTTGGTACTTTGGTTTTTGGGAACTATGATTCTTTGGTTTTTTGATACTTTGATTCTTTGGTTTTTTTGGCTCTTTGGTATTTTGGTTCTTTGATACTTTGGTTCTCGAATACTTTGGTTCTTTGGTGCTTTAGTACTTTGATTGATTGGATATTTGGTACTTTTGTTCATTGACTCTTTGCTACCTTGATTTTTGGGTTCTCTGGTTAATTGACTCTTAGGTACTCTGTTACTTTGGTACTCTAGTTTTTTGAAACTTAGGTACTATGGTTCTCTGGTACTCCGGTTCTCCAGGAATATTGGTACGTTGACTCTTTGGTACCCTGTTACTTTGGTACTTTGGCAGTTTGGTACTGTGTTACTTTGATACTCTGGTTCTTTGGTACGTTTGCTCTTTGGTTCTTTGGAACTTTGGTACTCTGGTACTCTAGTACTTTGGCTATTTTTGTAGTTTGGTACTCTGGTTCTTTGGTGATAAAGTACTTTGGTTGTTTGGCTCTCTCGATGATTTGGTACTCTGGTTCTCTGGTTTTTTGGTAATAAAGTATACTTTTGGTTGTTTGGCTCAACTGGTACACTGGTTCCTCGGTACTTTGGTTCTTCAGTACTTCGGATCTTTGTTATTCTGGTTCTCGGGTAACAGCTTTGGTACTCTGGTACTTTGATACTTTTGTTCTTTGGTACTTCGATACGTACCGGGTGGCCAAATAAGAATGCGAGGTACCGTTTCTCGGAAAATATTTATCGAAGAGGCTTGCGGCAAAAAATTTTATGACTAAAACGGCCAAGAGAAAAACCTGGAAAATATTCTCAAGTTTCTGAAATGGTCGCTAGGGGGCGTAACAACCAACACCAAGTAGAAAAATAGGATTTTTATGGAATTTTGTCCAATGAAAATATATCGATGAGCTCATTTTCGGATTAAATGACTATTTACCTACACTTTTTGTCAAAAACGTTTTTTTCTATCTATCATAATAAAGGTGTGGGAGAAGTTCAATTGTTTTTTTAAACAAACGGAGATTTCTCCCGTTTCGCTTGAACGATTTAAACGAGCTTGGGCTCATATGAAAGAGCATGATCTGCACTTCAAAAAACTTTTTTGGTTTTGAATTTTTGACTTTCGCCGTCGCGGCTAGATGGCGTTAACTGAAATGGTAGCATGTTTTTGAGTTTTTTCCAAAAAAATCAAATGTAATGGTATATTCATTTTTATATATTTTAAAAGGGGATACATTTTCCTTTAAAAAAAAACAAAAAAATTAATGTTTTTTTTTGTTTTTTTTTGTATATTTTTTTGTTTTTTTTTAAATTTTTTTTATAGGAAAATGTGTCCCTTTTTAAAATATATGAAAATGGATATATCATTACGTTTGACTTTTTCGGAAAAAACTCAAAAGTATGCTACCATTTCAGTAAACGCCATCTAGCGGCGACGGCGGATGTTACAAATTGAAAAGCAAATGAGCATTTTATAGCGCAGACTATTCTCTTTCATATGAGCCCAAGTTCGTTGAAATCCGTCAAGCGAAACGGGAGAAATCTCCGTTTGTTTAATAAAACAACTGAACTTCCCCCACCACTTTACTATGATAGAAAAAAATCGTTTTAGACAAAAAGTGTAGGTAAATAGTCGGTAAATCCGAAAATGAGCTCATCAATATATTTTCATTGGACAAAATTCCATAAAAATCATATTTTTCTACTTGGTGTTGGTTGTTACGCCCCCTAGCGACTATTTCAGAAACTTGACAATATTTTCCAGGTTTTCCTCTTGGCCGTTTTAGTAATAAAATTTTTTGCCGCAAGCCTCTACGATGTATAGTTTCTGAGATACAGTACCTCGCATTCTTAGTTGGCCACCCTGTACATGGGTTTTTTGGTACCTACTTTGGTTAATTGGCTCTTTGGTACCGTATCAAATAACCAAAGATTTGAAGTGAACCAAACAATCAAAGTACCAAAATTTCAAAAAAGCAAAGAACCCAGGAACTCAAGGACCAAAGTACCACAGAACCAAAGTACCAAAGATCCAAAGTACTCAAACACCAAAGTACCAAAGATCCAAGAAGCAATAAACCAAAGTAGCAAAGAACCAATCAAGTATCAATGTACCAAATCACCATGCAGAGAACCAAAGTACAAAATATCAAAGCACACAACCTAAGAACACATGAACCAAAGTACAGAATAACCAAAAAGCCAAATACCAAAGTATCAAAAAATCAAAGTACCACAGAACAACAGTACCAAAGAAACAAAGAACAAAGTATCAAAGAACCAAACAATCAATCACCGAATAACCAAATTTCCAAAGAACAAAAGTGTCAAGGAATCAAAGTAGCAAAGTACCAAAAAACCAAAGTACCAAAACCCAAATAACCAAAGAACCAATGTACCAAAGCACCAAGGAAGCAGAAAATAACTTCAAGAAAATTCGTAACCCCTTTAAAAAATAAACGTTTTTTTGTGAACTGCCATAAAAATTTGCAGTCGAGAAAACAATAAACATCTGTGAAAAAGTACAACTTATGTTTATTTTTCAATGGCTCTACCTGTAAATTATTAGATATTTAAAAAGATATTTTTTTCCTGATTATAAATATAGCCGGGTTCATATCTCTATCTTGAAAAAGTGCCGAGTAAATCCACAAAAACTATCCCGTTCCTATGCTATAGCATGAAGACTCTCAACAGATGACGTCACGCGTGAATAAGAAAAGTTATTGGGCAGCCTATTGTATAGTAACCTTGAGTAATATCCACCATTTTCCGCTCGCTCAATAATATACTATTTTCCGTGATAATACAATATATTCTATAAAATATGTATTATAAATCCACTTTCCATTGGTTAATGTAACTCGTTACTCATACCAGTGACTTTTTTTTTCATTACTCAATTGTTTTCAACCAATGAAAAGATCTAATCTCATTACTCTACTGTTCAAGAGCCAATCAGAAAATTCGACAAGTTGTCAACCTTCAAATCCATCCTTTTGAAACAGCCCATTTGACCGTTTTATAGTCATTCTGTTAACAACCTAACCTCACTTTAAGAACAGAACAAAAAGTGCCGTGCAAATGAAATCAAATATTCCACTATTCGCTCCAATAATTAAATAATCATAGAAAAAGCGGAAATGGCTATTACTCACTAGGATGATTACGCAAACTACATCCTCGTAAGTAATAGGCACCATTTCACACTTGTTAAATAATAAACTATTACAGCCAGAAGATTTTGCAAAATAAACAAAAAAAATCGCATTTCAAAACCAGACAGAACAGTTTCCTAAAGTTTTTTTTCCAACAAAACATGATGGGAGGAAAAATACAAAAGTTTTATCCAAGGAAACGCTGAATGTGCCAGAACACTTCGAGACTTCGAACAAGGATCTGAGCCTTTTAATGAAAGCCAAGCTAAAGCCAGTGTTGTTTTCATGTCTGGCCGTGCGCCTTCGTTTATTTTTATTTTGTGGTTGCTCTCATGTATCTTCCGAAGTCAGTAAGAGGGAATGTTTTATCGACTTGGAAATTAAAATTTTCCTTGGATGATACAGGTATTATCGAAATTCCGAAGATTTTATAGCGTATTGAAAGAAGTTTGTTGTGTTAAAATATAGTTGATGATCGTGTGAATGTACATGAGGTGGCAGCGTTGCTGGTTGGTTTTATCAAATCTGGGCTTGCTGGGTAAATTCAAGATATTTTGAGGAATTGATTCTACAGTAGCAGAGCAAAAGTAGGAAACATTTTGTAAGTTATTTCATTTGCTAAGACTGTATTTTTCAATAATTATTTTGGCAAGTTACGATGTTGTCAATAAAACGTGGACGATGTTGTCATACTTCTTTCCACATTTAATTCTTCTGCTTTTGTAGTTTTTCAAGTCTTTTGTTCATGATTTTTGTTTGATTGTTCTCTATAGAATATTATTTGGTGTATTTTTTGAACTGTCTATAATTGCATTTTTTCTTGGAGATAATGATTTTTATGTTTTATATTGTTGCTTTTTCGTCTTTTGTCTAGTTTTGTCTTTCCCGTCGACGCTGCACCATTTGAATGTATTATTTTGGGATGTTTTTACTTTCCTGTTAACCTCCGTATGTGATTGGTTGACCGTTTAATAGTCATAGCCTAATTTTTCCGTTATACAGTGTTTATTTGGCTTTTTAGGCAATAATTTCAGTAGTAGTCCTTCTCAGAGCGAAACTTTTCACCATCGCTAAACGCCTGGATTATTTGCTCCACTGTCTAAAGGCTATCAATGGGGTGGCGCCCGAGATTTGGATGTTCTTTTCCAAACCCGAAATTTGAAATGAAAAACTGCAATCTTGCTTGTGGAGATCATCAGAACACTTGAGCAACCAGAAGCAAAGAGATCATTGTGGAGAAGAACCTCAGTGTCAGTGCCTCAAGACATGTCTCACAAGAAAATCTTGTTTGCGGGATCTACGAATTGAACTCTAAACACTCAGTTGAATGTAAACATTTCTATCCAGCAAAAAACTTTTCCAATCCAAAGCAGAGGTGCAAAGAAAATAAATTGATAAAAACGACTTCCCTATACAAAGTGCTCTAAGTATCCACACAAATCTAGTTGGAAAATCCAATGAAAACTGATTTATAGTTTCCTGCGAGCTTCACTTTTATTGCGCTCTTTTGGGAATATTACAATGAATATATTAAATCTTCCCTACTATCATGTCTGATGTGGTTTTCTCTAAAATATGCAGCCGAGCTCGAAATGATCATCTGGAACGACAAAGATTATCATAATTTTATTAAAGTGCTAGATATGTAGGACAGTTGCTCGAGCGATATTCACGACTTTTTGCAGACTATCTTATGAACCAGGTTAGCGGAGAAAAAGCGATAAAATCGAACACTGGTTCCGTTATATTAAGTAGATTGCAGTTGTCAGATAGTATTAGAATTTATTGATTGGTTTCCTGATGGCGTATAACTTTAGTAATGGAGATCTAATGCTACGGGGCCATGAATAATCCAAAGTCACATCTTGCAGGGTGTGATTTATGATCCTAAATTCAACACTTGCAACATACAGGGTTTTCAAAAATAACGTTCTAATAATTCAAGGGTTCCGGAAATGCATAGTTTCAAGATATAGGATGCCAATTTTTTTTTAGAAATGCGTGTTAGTTTATTTGATTTTATTGTCTAGATATTACCCTTGTTTTGTTATGTTTAAAATGTTGTCCATTCATCTCTAAACGACTTCTCATTGACCTTCTATCTCAATAGAAAATGTCTTCGAGGTGGCTGATGCACCATCATGCACAACAAAAAATTTCTGCTCTTAACCCAAATTGAATTGGTTGATTCCAAACTCTTCGTCGAATCAAAGGCAAAGGGCCAAGACCGATATCAGAATGTTGAACGGTACTGAAATCCAGGTCGGAATGTTGATGAAAATAGTGTGCATAGATACTTGACAAGACGAAAAGACATGTAATTACATACTTCATTCCAATCAGTCACTAAGTATCTATGCTAACTATACACTCCAACATTCCGACCTGGATTTCATCACCGCTCAACATTCTGTTATCGGTTTCGGCACCTTGATTAGTCGAGAGTTTGAAATCGAAAAATGGAATTTGAGCGTTGGCACCCGCACAAATTCTATTTTTTGGAAAGTTTTAATGCCTCCAGCTATTGGCAGTTTCAGAAGAAAACAAAATGGAGACAATAGCAAATAGCTCAAAGGAGCTTTCCTCCAGCGTCATCCCACCATGGAGTTCAAAATGACCTTGACGAGATCCCCCATAGGAAGCAAGTGGAAGAGAACATTCTAACCTTCTCGGTGGATGAGGTGAGACAGACGATAAACTTCTCCAAAACTGGCGCTGAAAAAACTTGACCTCCTCTTCACCAAAATCAAGGCTTGCAGGATTTTTCAGCCCACTGGAAGCTGGCAGAAGTCAACTTCAGCTAGGAAGCGACCTCAGAAGCTAAAGATCAATTTTCCTGATCCAAGCCCTGAGTATGGTGACAGAGAAGCTTATTCGTTGAACCCTGAAAAACTCAGAACTGCGAAACCCAATTTCCGATGAACAGATGAGTTTAAGATCAGGGCACTCAAATCCCTAATCTTTTAGACTGACGGCTCTTGAAAAGGGCATGTAAACCAGGTCAGTATCATCAGATATCTCCAAAGATTGCGACAAAATGTGGCACACAACCCTCACATACAAAATGGCCTCATCGCACCTGTTTGAGCTGGAATTGTCATTTATCTTCCATTGCATTATTCAGGTCACCAATACCAACCTCCTCTTTTATGCCGAACACGGCAATTACAGTTCCAGGCGGATACTGAGGAACCTGCCATTAAAAAAAAACTTATCTGAGAGAAGACTCTTAAATGGTCCATTTCGATCAAATACCCCGGCATATGAGCTGGAAGAAACATATGTATTGAGGAACAAGGCCAGGAACTTTCATTCTCTGTTGGGAACCAGCTTTCAATCAGAGTGAAGCTGCTGATATAATAATGTGAGTTTCCAAACCGTTGATGACAGTGTAACTCGCAGTGGGATCAACCAACAGCATCAGGATCTCCGGTTGCTACTCCAACAATGTTATGGAAACCATTATCGCCTTTTAGAGAAAAACATCAGAGAATCACTAATCCAGGAGTCAAACACCCGGCAACCCCAGAATCACTCAAAGCCGCGGATTCGCTCGCACCGGATAGAGATCTTCATTTTGCACAGGATGACCACTTGAGGATAGCGGGCGGCTATATTCCGGGAACTATTCATCGTAGAGGCTTGCGGCAAAAAATTTCATTACTGAAGCCAAAAGAAGAACCTGGAAAATATTTTCATGAATAGTTTGCGGGATATGGCCGCTCGCTATCCTTAACTGATCACCCTGTACAAACTATTTTGTGAATATGGACAATACAAACTAAAGTAAGTGTGAGTGGTGTCATGCTGCCTGACTGACGATTCCTTTTCGGGATGAAACCGGTGTCAGGACTCCTTCTCAACTTATTACGTTCTATACCAACCTTCCGTACGTATGGTAGGAATTGGTTGCAAAAAAACTACATCAGAAAATTCAATATGGCTGAAAATGTTGCGTGTTTTGGTGTTTCCATTGGATATCGACAAGTGCATAATGATGTATGGTGGTGGTGGTTTGGAAAAGAGACTAATGGAATTTTCTCCCGCATATCAGTTTCAACAGGTCCAACAACTTTCAGTTTCTTTTATTGTTCACAGCCTGTTGCTATAGTTTTTATCTTGGTATCAATTATGTAAAAGATAGTCGCTATTTCAAAACCCTCAAGAAATATAGCTTCATTAAATTCTCCATCTCCAGCTTCCACGGCTGGTAAGTGCGGCAAATCTATCCAATTACCTTTGAGATACAAATACAATTGCATTTATTAGAAAGAACTTGATCCGTCACGCCTCAACCGGTAAATGCAATCTGTGTCTTGAGATCTTCGTGAAGAAACAGCAAAAAAGGCGAGATGACACGTTGGATAAAAACCGATAGTTAATGCAGGGCCGGCATATCTCATCGATGAATTGAAAATTAGGGTGAGCCTTCAACTTTTGTTCTCTTAACAATACTAGGTTATTGTGAAACTCAGTTGAAAGCGTTTGCTGATAGCAGAGGAATAGGTACCTCCAATGAAAACTGAAACACTTCAGGAAAAATTTATTTGGTCCAAAGCCTTACTTTGAAAAGAAGACAAGACAAGGATGAAAAGAACGGTAGGAGTGAGTAGTTTCTTCCTATTTCTCAAGACAGACCCACCTGTTTGCCTGCAGCCAATGTCGTAGATACAACGTATAATAGCTGAAACAATTGCTCTTTCCAAGTTGCCACGGTCGATAGTTGTTGCGGCCGATGGACCAAAATAAATTATTCATCCTTCGATGACCTTATATGCCAATATTTGGGCTATTATCTTTGAATCAGCGAAGTCCTCCGGCCTTTCTGCAAATTGGCAAACGATGGTGAACAGATATATGTAGCCCGTGAGAGGTCAAATCATGGATTTTCATAATCAGTAGATTCAGGGTGTTCCAAGTCCACGCTTGCAAACTAAGAGGGATTCACTTGAGGGACTAAGCGTGAATTGCGATCCACCACCATCATCATCATCATCAAATAGAAAATTTCAAAATGTTCTTATTTACTCACATTGTCTAAAGCTAGTCTCCAGTAAGCAGATGGAACATACCTGAAAGAAAAACACAAAATCAGACACATTTTAAGTTTTCACAAACAAATATCCAAACAAGCTTGAAAAACAAAAGTATCATAAATCCCAAGACGTCATGTAAGAGTCTTAATCTTTGAATAAAACACTCTCTGTCAAGTAACTTTTAAAGTTAAATTAGATTTCAACTTGAGAATGATTTTAATAAAAGTTTTGACGTGCAAAACTAGCTTGGTTGGACACGACGGATTCGTGCTGTTAGCTGGAAACGCGCGCCTGAAAAGGCTCCATAACAGGCCAGGGACAATATATTATTTTAAGTACAGTTACAAATGGAGTTTGTTCAAAATAAACACACTACATAGACGTACATACGATTTGGTGAGCTTATTTTCAAGACAGTTTATGAGAATAATGGTCTTCGGGATGGAGAATGCGATCCAGAAATTGAAGATCCTCAGGAACATCTTTTCTGATGGAACCAACAATATTTATTTCTATGAAGTTTGAGATTTACTAACAAATTGGTCTAGCTCAAGGGTCATTCATTGGAATTCTGGACATAAGCTCGATAGATCTTAGCCCTCATAGGATTCCACGTAGCACAGTTGTGTGGTCAAGATGCTCCGTCATAAGGACAAAATTCAAACATTGACGAAAGCGGTCATGCTTCACAATTTACAAGATGGTCCCTCCGGACTATCACAGTTAACAAACTTCAACAACTTTGAAACCAAACTGGTCAGAACGCAGGAAAGTGAGCAGCTGCATTTGAGTCGCAAGATCAAGTTTATGATTCATAAATTCTCCCTTGAAGCTTATCGGAGTGAGGTGGTCCAAACAATCAATACTTTTTCCATTTATTTGACGAATCACTGCATGAAACCATCCCAGGACACAAATCCTTGAAATTCATACCATCCGATCTTTTTTATTTCCGATGGGATCGAGCACATGTGTAATATATCACATCGCATGGTCTTAACCGAAGAATTCTTTCCTGGAACCTTGGGATGGGTCGATGAAATGGGTGTATGAGCACAGGCCTTTGTTGACGATAATTGTAGGCATATCGGTCATGGTAGATGTCAAGAGTGGTAGCAGGATAATCGGGCTATCCACAACATGGAAAAACCCAAAGACTTATCACTCTGCGCTTAAGTTAAGCGGCAGGAGGATAGAGTGCAAAGATATGCTTGAATCTCTCAGGCTAGACGCTGCCTTCCTTCAACTACATTGAGCATGCGAAAATGATCAGAGCCAAAGCAACCAGACTTGTTTTGGAGATGGCAAGAATGGCCAGGAAACAAGGAAAAAAAAGGAGCGGCCGAAAGAGTCGTCGTTTTCGGTTCTTTATTCTGGGGACAACGCACCAAGGACTGAAAGGTAAGCGAGCAATTGAGTGCAACTGAACAATTTGTCAATAGTCAGTCAAGACAGAGGTTTTGTGTGAGGCTGTACCGCTGGACATCAGGGCAAGGGGCAGATCTTTGGACTGACAAGGTATTCAAGCTGTAAAACGGTAACGAACCGATGGGTCGGATGCGGAAGTAACTGGGGACTTGGCTCTCGTCAGCTCATAGACTTTGATATTCCCTTCTATCCCTAAGTGGCCAAAAACTCATATAAGCTTGACTCGGTTTTTTCTTGGTACAAGTCTTCTAGCCTTTCGCGATCTTTGATGTGAAGCGGTAGGAGTTCAGAGCTTTCAAAGAAGCCTTACTAGATGTAGATTGTAGATTTCAGGTGAGGGTGGTAAGTACCACAGCACATTCTAGGCCTTACAGCGGGACCATAGCGCACCTCAAAGAGGAGCCTCCAGGAGGAGAGAAGTTGCTCTCTTGGACCATTGTCGTCAAGCCTTTAGCCATTCAGCATAGGCGACAACATAGGTGTCAAGCCACAGCATTTAGCTTAGGCGACAACGTAGCCCAAGGGCGGTCCCTCTGACCTTCCGTATGCCGCAGTTCTAACCATGGTGCTGATTGAGAACATCACCTGGTTTTAGTATTGAACATGCAGGATCCAAATTATTTAGGCTAATTTATTAACTTTTTGACTGACAGTAATCAATAATACTACAGCCTACTCAGTTCCATTAGCCATTGAGAGTGCTAAATACAGAACAGACAATAACTTCTGCTCACCGCGGGGATCGAACCCACGTCAATCAGAACTAACGGTCTCTCAAGCCGGCGTGTTACACGCTCGGCCACCGTAGCCCCTCAAGCCTGACTACTCAAGAGAATGTAGGTGTTCTGATTATTGCAGCTCAGCCTAGCAATCTCTTGTTCACATAGATTGCGTTGTTTTCTGCTTTCTATACAACTGTATAGTATCCTCTACTGAGTCAGATGGCATATATGCCGGCCTCAACATCATCATCCGCCTTGGAGGCATCCGTGTGATCCGGTCTTATTCTAAGAATGTCATGTTCAATGAAGTTTGTCGACGTAACTATACCTTACGGTCATCTCACGCTATGCTCGGATGGCATATGTGTTTGTCCACCATATTGCGTCCCCATATTTAACTAAAGATATGTTCACCGCGGTGTATAACCACAGTGACATTTTTGGCTATAGACACATTTTTGCTTTGTTGAGGGTCCCCGTCAGATGTGTGCTCCAAGTAAGTTTGGAACCCATTGTCAGTCCTAGGTATTTGACCTCAGAGTCCGTGTAAGTCCATATTTTTCCGTCGTGAGTTGAGACTGAGTGTTGTCTCCAAGGTTTATTTCCTCACACCACCGATGGACTATCGAAAGCTGTCTGCATCATTTCTGATATCACGATGGGATGTTTTTTTAAATTTCTTCTGCAAAGCCTTGGTAGTAGTAGCCCAGCTGGTTGAGACTCATGAGCAGGTTCAACAGAAGCGACAGTATCATACCCCCTTGTGGGCATCCTTGCGTTACTGTCATCCCCCCAGAGAATGATCGTGAAGGTTCAACTTTCTTATCATATCGTCGAGGCTTCGTCTCCAACAATCTCAGATTCTTCTTCAATCAGTAATCTGTTATTTCCCAATCCAAAAAATTCCAGCCCTATTAGCTGATTTGATAATTTTTCTCCAGTGGCTTGAAGCCTCCTATCATAAACGGTGAGCTTTTAAGATTTAAAATTTGTCCAAGACTTATGCTGAATTTTGCTTCCTAGATCTTTTTCTTGTTATTTTTACCTAATGCCATTTGGTCAAAATTTGGCGAATTCGCATAATTTGTTGGTTTTCTTAAAACTCCTAGCTACACTGAACCAACTGCTTTGGATAAGAGTGACCTTTTTTGGGTCGTATAATCAAGTGCCTGTCCGGCTTTCAAGGAGTGAGAGATGCGGCACTCAGAGTACAATAACAAGATGAGTTCAAACACACAAGAGCGGAGTATTATGGACTCATAACGTACAAAAAGAGAGAACATATAGTCAAGACCGCCGAAAATACTTCAAGCGACTCAAGTTGGGACGAAGCCTGGAGGAAGTTGCGCAACTAGGAAATAGTCAGAGGGGCATCGACATTTATCAGTGCACAAGAAGCTTAGCATGAGACTAACAAAGACATAAACGAGGCACCAATCCATAAGTACTTTCCCAAGGAAACGTCGGAAGAAAGCAATGAAAGAGAGGAGTATATGAGGCAACGGGAATCATATGTTACTAATGAAGTGCACGATGCACCCTTCAAGATGGAGAAAGTTCGAGTAGTGCTCGATAACACCCACCACACATAATGGACATCGAAGGAGATAATTACAGAATTATAAAATCAGTGCTTCAGAAGAGGATACTTTCCAAACGTTTGGAAGAAAGCAGCGATATGCTCGCTGCCGAAACCAAAAGAGGGGGTAAGACCCATCTCTTTGCTGCATGCTTGACTTGATAGACTCCTTAATGAGACGATCAGGAGCTGGGCTGAGCGTCAAGAGAAAATAAGCTACGGGATAAGCAAAAAGGATTCAGGGAAGAGAGGTCCACTTTGGACGCAATTGCCTGCTGGTAGTGCTGGACTTGACGGATGCATTCAACCTGGCCTGGTCGGTGGCGGTGGAAAGAAGTTTGGCGCGAGCGCGTGACCTCGTGTAGGACTTTTTGCAGGGGCGTGAAGTTAAGAGTGTTTGCGTAACAAGGGCAGTGGATACGGTGTCCGCAAGGGTCGAGTCTTGGTCCAGCACTGTGGATTCTGGGAATGTAGCGATGGTTTGGAATAATGGGGACACACTTGGATAGGCGGGTGAGGATACAGGCCTCCGCGGACGACCAGCTCCTGATAATGGATTGATAGTCTGTCAAGGAATTGGGGTACAAATTCGTCGAGGTATGGGCAAGTTGCGAAACGTGGGAAAAAGAGAACCATGCTATGTACAAAGCAGAATACAGCAGAACTGTTTTTACCGGCAGGAGGAAAAATCCGTCCGCCAGTTCTGAAGGCAGGAGGAAGGAGGCGAAGAATATTAGGGCGAAGACGTCGAGAATGTCCGGGAAGCTGATGGGCCTAGTCACTGGAGAAGGACGGGGCAAAGAAAAGGTCAAGAAACATCTATGAATTGGTGGTGGTGCCGGCCGCAGTGATGGGGATTGGAGGCTTCATCCCGAGCGACGGCACAGAATATATTTGGCAAGCTACAGCCGAGGTTGGTACGAAAGAAGCAGAGCTTGCAGCGATTAGTACAGGGATCGAGGTTCTGGAGGACGGGTACCAAGGGGATACAGTATGTGGGGATAGTATGGAGGCTATGGAGATTTTACGCAACATGACCACAGGGCGTAAGTGGGTTAACAAGATACCGTCATCAATGCTGAAACGGTGGTTGAGCCGGAAAAACAGGACCTTGGCGGCTGCAGAAAACCTGGCTAGGAAAGCAAGGATGGGGAAGAGAATACAGACAGTACAACTAGAACAGGAAAGCAGGATGTACAGCGTGAAATAGATCAAAGACAGGAGGAAGCTGAGAAAGATAGAAGAGAGGCAGAATAGCTGGGACGGGTCGTCCAAAGGAAGGGACACATACACATTGCGCCAAGAAGTTGGTAGATATTACTTGGGAGTGTCAGCTGTGGGCATGCAGTTATCAACTCTGGTGTCCTTGCGGGCAAGGCAATATGCTTCATTGTAATTTGAAACTTTGCTTGTCCATGCGAATATTTCAACTAAAATCTCTTACGCAAATTGCAAGGATTTATTTATGCTACTATAAGATTTTGCTAGTTGTTGTTCCTTGTTCTTGTCAGATCTTTTCAACCTACTGTACATTCAGGAGTCTGAACATTCTCCTGTGGGATCAATCATGTATTTACGTCGTCGATCAACATAACTAGAGCTTGTTTAAGAACTTTAAGAACGAACATTATTAAAAGCGAAGAGTTCTGTGTTCATCTTATCAATGAATTAGGGTTTCCAAATACTCATCTGGTTTTCAATGAATACTAAATCCACTTTTATCCAATCAGCAGTTGGAGAACGTTCTGGAGCGGAAGCAGCCTATCTCTATTGTTGGTTGAAAATAATGTTTTCGCATTAGGAACGGAGCGAAGTTCAAAAGGAGATCGAGAAAATCTGATGAAATACTCTATGAGTCTGAACAATGCCGTAAACGGTTGTTTTTGTGGCAGCCAAAGAAGGGAATTAATTTTAATGTTTAAAAAATTCAGCAATATCCATGTTGACCTTTATGAATCTGGAGATGCTCTGCAATGTCTTGCTGATTACACTGGCAAGTTTTTGCAATTAACTAAAACAAATTAAATCCGCCTTCAAGTAATTAATCTGGAAATGAAAATAAGTGCTCGTCTAGTTAGACAACAAAAACACGAGCTGAAGAGTTTCAAGTTTCGTTAGGCGATGACTTTTTGCATTCATTTTCGCCAAGCGGTCAGGAAAGTAAGCGGCAACAACTGGGATTTTGCGTTATAACTTTAGCCGTTCACGTTTTTCGGTTGCTATGCTAATACAGGTTCGATTTGAAAGTTTGGAGTTTATGACAGTGGCACCACGTGGACCATTATCTCCAGCGTCATCAAACTGACCTTACAAAATAAAAAAAAAAAAAACGTTAATATAGCTATATGTTTCGAAGATACGTTTTGCTATGATCGATGACGCCAATATGTATCAAATTTTAGCCTGATGACCCAAGACGTGGTCTAATTTTTCAAATTGATTTTTTACGAATGAAATAATTGAGGTGGGTAGAACTATTTATTTTCTGAAAAATGCTTGAGGGGTCATTGACCAAAAATGACCCTATTGAGGAGCAGCCACTGGTTAATGGTTTTCACCTATCGAGGGAGTTTTATAAATATCTTGCCTTCGAGTCTCATGAATAAACATACTCTCCAAACAAAATGAGAGTTGATAAATGCCGCAAACATTTCAAAAACAATACTCTTCAGCAATTATACTTTGTCAACTGCGAACAATACACTTTTCTCAACAACTAATTTCGCAAACAAAAAGGTCCCCATCAAGATTACTGAATTAAATTTTCCAAAGTTGGAAAACTTTTTGCTAAGTACAAATTTCAGAGCTCAAACTTCTGTTTACACTTTTTCGACAGCTTTGATATGTCCCTGATGTTTGATAAAAGGGAGGATTTTTCGGGAGAATGTGAGTAGGCTAATTGAAAAAATTCCGAGTTTCATTTGTTCTTTTATTTGACTTTCTCCAGAGCTTCTGGAAGTTTTTGTATGTTTGTACGCACTGCAAAAATGACTATCACATATATTCGAGAAAAATGAATTAATTATATCGTAGTGTCCTTGAGTCCTAGGGAAAAAGAAATTAATTGTTTTTTGTGACCAGAGTTTGCACAATTTTTTTCATGCTTCACGATCAGAGATTCATGAAAGAGTGTCACTATATAAATTTGCCAATAATAAAAATCACCAAAGTTCAACCAAATTGAGAGACATTTTTTGGATCACCCTGTATGTAAAGATCGACACACAGACTATTCCCCAATTATATACAGAGTAATTCATGACAGAGAGACAAATTGAAAATTTCGAAAACATAATGAAGATGGATAGTTTTTGAATCACCTTGTATACATAGACCGAGACACAGACTATTCGCTGGTTATATACATAGTGATTCATGAAAGAATGTCATCTACAAAATCCTCCAAAATTCAACCAAATTGCAGATTTTAAAAACATAATGAACATTTCTTGAATCACTCTCTATTCATAGATCTACACAAAGGCTATTCACCGATTATGTACAGAGTACAGAGTGAGTGTCACTAAAACTTTGCCATGTATAAAAATTCCCAGAACCAAATAGCAAATTTTAATTGTTCCTGGAATTTTATATTAAAAAAAATGACTGGAATGAATGGAAAACATAAAAACCATTTATTAAAGGTCCAACATTAACACATGATCCACTTCATATTTGACATATCTAGATGAATACTCTCCAAAATGTCTGGCCCACAAGGAAAAAGATGAAGAAAACAAGGGAATAAGCAACCATTTGAAAAAAAAAGAGAAAAAAGTTTACTTTTTCTGGAAGCAGATTTTAAAAATGTTTGGGAACTTATCCACCTAACAAAAACCATTAAGATAATAATAATGAATGTTTGAAAAAAGACTGTCGCCAATAAATACATTTTCAAAGTAATAAAAGTGATATATTGTACATAATAAATTGAAAAGCAGTACATTCATGGTAATAGCGGTTTTTTTGTGGTTCATATTCCAACTTAGCGAGATTTTGGAGATTTCTTGAAAAATCTAAGTCTAATTTTTTGGATTATTCAAAAAATCCGCAAGTAGTCAAAAGTAGGTCACAAAAACTAACTGGTCGACACTAATTCTCAAAATTGATATGCATTTTTAGAAACAGTTTTACTGCATAAAAGTGCTGCTTTCAGTTGGAGTGATATTTTCATTCAGTTTTTAATTGTTGATTATCGTTTTCTTGATTTTACTTTTTTCATATAAATGTTTCTACAAAGTCGTCCAATAGATTTTGAGGGCTAAACAAAAAATAAAGAATCAATTTTGTTCAAACAAGTGCTACAGTTTTTTGCACAAAAAAATGAGATTATATTCTCCCACTTTGCACATCAACCGTAGACCGTATACTTATTGTTTTTATCAATTATTATCAGTATTATTATTATCATTTCCATCTTCCTTGTATCTCAAGTTTCCTTGGTTGACAAACAGGGTTCGGGCATTCACCAAGCACTCCCATCTTCCAATCCTTTACACCAGAATCTTTTAACAACTTTGGGGGTATTCATGATGACTGCTTTCTGAAGAAGACCTTTTACAGTCTCAGCTTCTCCAAGGTGAGCTGCACTCAGTGCAGCTCAACGACAACTCGATGTACTTCCTCTTCTTTTCAGCCAGGGTAGTGACGATATTGTGGGTGTTGAGAGTCGCCACGTCTGCGAGGATGATCTCCCTCTTCACCTTGACACTCACTATGATGTCAGGTCTGTTGAAGGGTACAGTAGTTGAGGTGTGTACTTGTAGTAGAGTATCTTGGTTTTGGGCTATTCAGTGATAAGTCCCTCCATGTAGCATTTGTCAAGTACTCTAAAAGCTGTCGTGATATGTTGGATTGAAAATTTCTGCACCTATCACTGTTGAGTATTTTACGACATGCTTCAAGGAGTTCTTCCCATCACTACCTGGTCTTGAATGGCTACTGCAAAGCCTCCTGTCCCAGGCAACAACTCTCCTGTCTTCAATCACGCATTAGATGCAGTTTTATCGACAAAGGCTTGATCAAGGTCAAGAGGGTGATGCTGATGCGTATTTCTCCATTCCTCTGTATCTTCTCACCTTCAAGGTAGAGCGGTGTAAATTCCTTGCTGCAGAGCATACACTTTCAATGGAGGGGTATAAGTCTCATTGCGCTGGTTGAAGAAGTTTCTCATCAACATGACCTGTTAGTTGTGAGAGTTCTTGATGTCTTTGAGCACTCCACCTCCTTTATAGCGGGGGGCAGTGTTATTCTGAGTATACCGGTGATGGTCTTTACGGTGTAGACACACCTCGGTTCTTGTCTTCCTCATTCTGTTGTCGAGGTCCGTGTAAGTCCAAGGTATCACTACAAAAGAGTAGTGAGCACAGGTATTGAGGACTTTGAACAAGTTTTTGCTAGCGAGGCTGATGTTGCATACTCTTTTGACTCTTGCAAGGTATCCTTTTGTAGGTGTTTCTTTTATTTGGTGCTCAATTCCCTTGAATTTTCCTTCATCTTTATATATAGTCTATTCATGGCTTTCCTGCGGTCACGTCACAGTATTTGACGTTTGGCAGTATGTCGTAGATTGATCGCTCCACATGTGACATTTGTGAAATTGATCCGAAAGACCCTCGTCCAGACGTACGTGATTTTTTTTCAATGTGTAAAAGAGAGACGGAAAAGTATGACGTAACAGCAGGAAAGCCATGAACAGACAGTAGATTTGCAATTGTTCAGGCCCAAACTTCATCGGACCATCTTGATGAGTTCTTTTAGCTTGACATGCGATGGAGCATAGAGTTTGATGTCATCTCACCCATTTCACAACCACCGCATTTGGTCTGTTTTTTTTTACTTTACAAAGTTTTCGACCAATATATTGTTTTTTTCCGAGCATCGTGTTTCATTGGCCCTCAAGGACCAAACCTCAGTCGTACTCCCAGAGCGCAACAAAAAAGACTTTTGAGTCCCAAGAATACCTTCTTCATTGTCTTAAGGATACCTGGTGGTGCCACACAAATCCAGAGGATGGCGCCCGAGTTACGGAAAAATTTATTTTTCCAACACCTTTGAAAAATCCAAAGTGCGTACAAATTGGCTGTTGCGTAATTCTCCAAGAAGAAAAGAAAACATTTGAAGTTGCAGGTGCTTTTGGGTATGTATGCAGGAAGGAAAAATATCACTGGAAATTACTGGTTTGAGTGGGTAATTCTCCAGGAAGGAAAGAAATCATTGGAAATTACTGGTCCGTTATGCTGAGGAAAAATAGCGCCACTAAGAGGACTAGTGGGAAAAATTTTGGTTTTCAGGTCAGTCGTACTGTCGTAACAGAGCGCAACACAAATCATCATCGAACGCCTAGGAAACAGTCTCCACTGGCACCGTCAGCCTTTCTGCCGCACAAATCCAGAGGGTGGCGCCCGAATTACAAAAGAATATAGTTTTTACAACCTCTTAACACATTTAAAAATCCGAAGCGCGTCACAAATTTGTGACAGGCCAAATTGTATGTTACTTTAGCGCAGTAAGGCCACCTAGCGGTTGAATTACAAACTTCAAAATAGTAAACAGACAGCAAACAATTCAAGTGGTGAACAAGCCGATATCAAGTTTGAAACCAATTACTTATCAGTTGACTTCTAGAACGGCAAAAGTTCAAACAACGCGTATACATAAAGTTTTCTTCTATTTTGGGAAAATAAAATTGTTATTTTTCGTACTTTCTGTAGAAAGTTCTACTCCAATTATAGTACCGAACTTTCAAATATCGTCAAATTAAATAACTAAGATCTTATGGGTACCTCGAACCACTGACAAGGCACTCAATCCTACACGCGTTATAATTAGCGTCTGCAACGGAGCTCGTTTTCATGGTAATTAAGTTGGCAGAAGTTAAGACTATTCAGTTAGTTCTTTGTTTCCATTTCGAGTTTAACTGTTTTTCAAGCCCCATTTTGAGTGCATTTGAATGGATAGTGCCATTTCAGTTTATGTATTGTATTCATTTAAAGGAGCATCATTGCAGTATAAAGTTTAATGGGGCATTCGTTATCTTTTCCTATGCAGATGTGGTTTGGAGATTATTCGGGTCGTATTTGTGTTAATTGTTTACTCTAAACTGAGCTATTCATTGAGGATAATTGTGGGAGATACTTTTTTTTCTAATTCGGAAAAAATGTCGATTCACTGTCTGACTTTTGTACTGAACGTATATCACATGTCCACCTGTCGTCTCTCGATGTTGCTGAAAAACTTGATTATTCAAAGTACTTTGACAACAAAAAGACGTCTATTAATATCATTCAACTCATTTAATATGCCCTGCTATTTAGTTTTCTTATTCATACCTTTAATAGGAAAAAAAGTATGAATAAAGCGGGTGAATGAATTTTTAACAGTCAGACCGAAATGACATAATTACAGGCGAACCGAGACTCATTTTACTACCAAATTGCTCATTTCCCGGTTAGAAAAATTGCGACACTTAATAAGCCTTAAATGCAGTTGAGAATTATTGCGAATTTTATGCAGTAAATAGATTTGTTTACGTGGTCATTATGGTTAGTTGCAGGGACAATTTATCGATGTGAGATTTGAGAATATTGTTCTTCTTATTTCATCCTTCTTATCATGGGCTCCTAGGTGATTACAATGGGCATTGGCCTGTTTCAAAAATCTTGAAAGAAATAATAAGATACAACTTCAAATCAACAAAAATCCAAAATGAAATTGCTGTGTAATTTTGGTTCCTGTGTCCTCTATTTACAAGTTTCTGTTGGGAATAGAAAAAAATAATATCATTAAATAAAAAAAAAAACAAAGTGAAAGTTGATAAAATCCAAGAACCTGACTATTCGGAAGTAAATGAGAAACTGGATAGATATTGAAGACTTCAAAAATCTGTCAAATGTACGCCACTGACTTGATTGTGACTTATTTTTTTCTCAAATGAAGCAAAAAAAACACAACTTCAAAAAACACAACTTTTCTGCCTCGAATGGATTTTTTTCATATACCTGACTTCGTTTTACCTGTTTTTAGATACTCACTCGTTAAAAACCAAAAAATAAAATATTTTGCAGAGCTTGAAAGATTTTGGTTTCAAAAACGAAAAAACTCTAGAAGGTAAAAAAGTTGTAGGTATTTTTGGTGGTTTTATTTAAAAAAAATAAATAAAAAACACAACAGAGTCACGGGCGTAGATTTTACAAAAATATTCGGTCTTTAACATTTTCACTTATCAATCGGAGTTCCAGGAGGAAGATCCATAGTATACTAGGGGGGAAGGAAGTGGAGTCCTCAATTCTTCACAAATTTATTATTTAACTAAAACCCTCGACGCGTTTTGGCTTATCTAGCCATCATCAAGAGGGAGTAGACTAACAATTATTGTATATCACATTACTGTAGGACGGACGAAATGGAGCGCACCAGACTAAAATGAACATTGAACACAGACTTCTGTCAAACATTTTAAGGGTTGCAATTTGCATTTTATGTTTTTCATGTTCAATGTCCAATGTTCATTTTAGTCTGGTGCGCTCCATTTCGTCCGTCTTACAGTAATGTGATATACAATAATTGTTAGTCTACTCCCTCTTGTTGATGGCTAGATAAGCCGAAGCGCGTCGAAGGTTTAAGTTAAATAATAAATTTGTGAAGAACTGAGGACTCCACTTCCTTCTCCCCTAGTATAAATAGGTCGAAGTATTTTGACATTCGTAAAAAAAAGTTTTTTTTTTTTTTTAATTTTAATTTTTATTTTTAAAACCCTGTATCTTAATAACAATGCACTATCGGACCAATATTTTGAAAAACTTTAATGTTCATTTTTGTGCCCTGTATACATACCTGAAGAGTTGACATTTCCTCATGAATCACCCTGTATTCAAGAATAATAAAAACGAGTACCTAGTGATCAAATTAATCAATCGAGATCTATAAATCCAAAATGAATCAGACAAGTAGAAAACTCATTACAATTTGACAGATTAAAACAACAAAAAAATTTCAAAATGGAATGATGGTAAATAAAAACTGGAAAAAGAAAAAAAGATTTAAACACAGATATATGAAATGATAGGTATTCAAAGTTCAAACAAACAAAAAATTTGAAAATTTCAAAGAAAAAAAAAATATTTAACGCTACTGGAATTGGTATTTTTATAAAATTCAAAAATTGAGAATGGAAAAATTATTATTATTAGAGATAACGGAATTGAAAAAGTTTGAAAATATAAGGTTTACATCAGAAAACTGGATTATTGGAAACTTTTAGAAATTTCCAACACTCCAGAATTCTGCAAATACAAAAAAGGGTGTCTTTAACTTAAAACATATTCAGTTCCTAAATCTAAAGAGTTTTTTTTTCCGGAAATCACGATTACCTACTAGTATATTTTAAATTGCGCTTTTCTTTATGTAAAAAATTTGTATGTGGTTTCCCAAATTTGAGATAATATGACGTCCCAGAGTAAAATGAAAAAAAAAAGAAATAGAAATTTGAAATTTGGCACCCATGTTAAACTACATCCTTCACCTTCAAAAATTAAGGTTGCCCAGATGCGTACATTGAATTAAGGGTCGTATTCCTACGCTAATTTCATGAGAAAAAGTCCATAAAAACATGGATCCCAAAAAGCATTATTTTTAAGATAAAAAAAAATAAAACGTACGCCACTGACTTGATTATGATTTTTATTTTGATCTTGAATGAAGCAACAGAAAATACAATTTGTTTTCATGTTTGTTTTTTTTTCGTATTTGGAACCGTTTTACTTGCTTCAAAATACTTTAACCGTTTGGATAAAAAATCAAAAATTTTGTTAATGATATTTTTTCTTTCGAAAACGAAGCCCAACACAAAAAAAAATCTGAGAGACCAAAAGCTGTATTTTTGTTTGTTTCATTGAAAAAAATATATATAAAAATCACAATAAAGTTAGTGTAGTACATTTTTATTCAACAGAAATATTCGGAAAGATGCCCCTCGGGACGGCTCTGATCTTTATAATTTTCACCTATCTATCTTATTACTAAAAATCAATCTTCAAATTTTCAACAAATTGGTATAAGAATATTTGTAACATTTGTAAAAGAACGATTTTTCTGAAACCCTGTATAAAATTATGTATATCAAAAAGAGCGCGATTAGTAATCAATCAAGAAGTTGAGATCTACAAATCCAAAATGCATCAAAAGTAGCAGAACACTCATTATTTTGACTAATTGAAAATTCATAAAATAAGAAAAGAAAGTTGAGGAAATAAGGAAAAACATCAATAACCCCAACATTTGAAATTTGTCGAGATCAACAAATCTGAATATCAAAAAAGCCAGAATTGACGAGAAACAAACAAAAGTACAAATCTAAAATGACATGACCATTATGTAATCAAAAAAAATGTATTACAAAACAGAATATAACAAATTACGTACATGGATTGTTTAAAAAGTTAAAAAATAGAAAACCTCATATCAATTTATAACGAGTTATAATGAAAAATTCAGAAATGAAGTAAGTAGGTAAGGAGAAAAATAAACGGTCTTGATATCGAAAAGTTGATATCTTTATCATCTAGATGAACCAAGAAAAGTAACAATAAAGTATCAAAAAATAAATAAAAATTAAACTTGGAATTCAGAGGTTGAAGTTTACAAAATTACATTAGTTTGTACACGCGTCATTGAATACTCATTAACCAAAGACCAGAAACTGGAAGGAAAGATCAGATTTCGCATTACCAGTCCTTTTTTGATCTGTTTATTTCACAGTTCACCGGTTGAAATCGATCGCCTCTTTTTAACTTGACTCGTGAAACTCACTTGCGTCCGGTTTTTTGTTGATTCTAGGAATTTGCATTGAGGACACAAACTTCAAACGATCCAACAAAAGTGAACCAACTGTACCTGTATAATACGTAAACTCTGTACACGTACCATTAAAGAGAAACCATCACAGCTGAATAAAAAGGACATTTATCCAATAAACAGCAAATTTGATTTGTACGAGATATAAAGCCTAATTTTATCAAACCACTCTATATTGAACATTTTATGAAATTAGTTCGACTGCCAAGTTTTTACTTTCCTATATTGGAAATCGGCCAGCCTTTCGAATTTCCGTTCAATAAAGACATTGTACTTTTACGTCCCGAATACACGACAAGCCAAATTAAGTTGTTATTAAGTTTACAAAGAAACAGTGACTCGCAATGTTTTTCTGCAAAGTAAAGTTTTGTAAAACTTAAGTGTTTGGCACAAACTTGCAAAATTCAGTTTTGTTTAGGTGAAATGAGGAGACCCACTTATTTTCTAATTTGCATCGTTTCTGGAGCGACAAATTCTACTTTAAACAAAACGACAAAATAAGTTCACAGTTTTTCCAGTCGTTGAAAATTCGAGATGTAAATCCGGCTTTATTTTTAAATAGCGTGTAAGTCCACGAAAACCGGAATGCTTTTGCCAGCTTAAGCCTTGGACTTATTCATTTGCAAATTAGTTTGAGCTTAGAGTTACGTATGTTGTTTTCCGCAAACATAATTAGGTGACACATTTTTTTTTGTTTCTCTTTAGCTGATGAGGTTTGTAATTGCCACAACTCAAAATCACTTAAAACTTTTATTACACGGTACATGCAGTGGTTTGTTTCATCCGGGAACAAAAAGCTTGGGCTCACGATCAGGTGCTTCTCGGTTTGAATAAAATATAAAAGTGGTCTTGAGAGACTAAAAGCTTTAGCCTGAAGAAATTCACTTTCCTCCATCGCACTTCTGGAAATCCGGATTTCAAATGGCACGGGCTCAGTGGTCTGTAGATGACGATTAGATTCACGACTTTATTTGCAAAATCGAAATTGGTTAGAGAGTAGTTGGTTTTTGATAAAGCACTTGGTTGGCATCCGGAACCGATGCAGAGATTCCTTGAGATTGATTTGTAAACTGAATTTGTCACGATTAAAGCGATGAGACCCTTGACATCCATCCAAAAGTTGGAAGACGATCATCTTCACCTAGGACGAGCTGGAGTCGACCCTGCTAGGCTAGAAAGACTCCGCTCCAGGACTGGACCACACCACCTATTCTATTCTGCAAAACTCTCAATTGCTCAAATTTTTCAATCACCTCCTGAGGAATTCGGACGCACAGATACCACAAGAATGGGAGACGCAACTGATAATCCCAATCTCGAAAGCAGGGAAAGACCTTTTTTTGCTGAGCGGGTGGAGGCCCATTTGCCTGGCCAGCTGTCCCTTGAAGCTCCTCGAGAGAATGATCAAAGCAAGGTTGAAGTGGTGTCTGGAGAAGAGAGGAGAGCTAGTCCCGTTTCAAATGGGATTCAGAAAACGGAGAGGCACAATGGAAAGTTTGGGTTAGTTTGAGCAATTTACTAGGACTTAGCCTTGATTGAGGAAAGAGGCACTACCTCGACAATGATTTTCTTAGATTCACGAAGTGCGCTGCAAAGAGTCAAGAGAAGAGGAATTTTGAGAGACAGCGAGGAAATGAGGGAGTGAGGCAAAAACAGATCAAGTCACTCGCGGATATATGGAAACGAAAGAGTAGACATACTAGCGAAGAAGAAGAACCAGTAGGTTGTAAAAAACGACATAAGGCATGATGCGTCGTCACGGCAACCGACATAGAAGAGTGAAGCGTCACGTGACTAAAGGTTCAGTCCGATTCAGTTACGCGCTAGAATCCAGCCATCACAACCTAGGCGGTGTTGCCTTTGGTGTTGCTTCGGCTCGTCAGTGGGGAGAAAGTTTGACTCACCAGTGGTTTTGTATTTGGATGCAATATTTTATGCTCACGGAAGAAAACTGCTGGCGCCAGCGGTTCATGAAGTATAAAATGTCCTATTTTTTTGCTTAAAAATAAAGTCTATACATTGAAAAATATTAGTATGCTGAATATTATATGGCCCAGTACTAGTTCTAGACCTAAAGACGATCAGGGTAGGAAAAGATGGGAGATCCAGGAGTGGTGAACACGGTGGACAACGAGCAGTAAAGGCATGAGGCTTTCTTTTGAAAAAGTAAAGCTGGCCACAGGCGTTTGGAAGTCAGCAGTGTCGCATGCAAATTACCACTTCCATTTGAACGTTGAGCGTTGTTCTTATTACTCACCCCTCATGAAATACTGCATTAAGATCATTGATCTGAGCTTACCTGTAAAAAAAAATATTGTTAATTATCACTTATAACACTATAATCAGTTCTGAAATGTTTGTAATGAATGACATCGACATTTGTTTGTGATCGAAAATATATTCTACACTTCATGGCAGTGTTATAAAACAATGTTATATTCATCATCTACTGCAGATCGACAAAATTTTAGTTTTGGGTGAGCTAGAATATTCACTTCATTGGTGCTAAAGGAGCATGATACGCTTGGATATCTAAGGCATGTCCATTTAACGTCCAGACAGAAAATGTGTGGTTGAAAATGAAAAAAAGGGCCACCAATTCAGCTGATAAACCTGTTACCAAAACAAGCATGACTTAGGGAAGTCCGAGCCACTCTTAGGCATTTGCTGAATAGTAAGCCTGCTATTCTGACCGTGTTCTCCTTCTGAATCTTCTGATTTTGACAAACGCTCTGTCTGGTTACAAGCACTACCTCGCTGTGCTCAAGGCTTTAGGCCTTTGCAGAATAGTAAGGCTATACTACATATTCTGACAGCCTGGTCATTAACGGCGGCTTCACAATAGGAAATGGTCATTGGCCTCCCAAATAATCAACAAGATTTTATATTAATTTACTCAAATAATATTTTTCAAACAATACTTCCATAATACCCGAGAAAATCGCCACATCATCACATCTCAAGCTTCGCACAGATTATTTGCCTCAAAATTCAGCTTTGACGAAAAATTGTTTGCAATTTAAATGAAATATCATCAAGCATTAGCGGCTGGAGGCACAGAGAGAGAGAGAGAAAAAAGTGATTGGTGTAAAATCAGTGTGTTGGAATGAGAAAAAATAGGTCATGTTAGGCATTGACCAGGACAACTCTCACATCGGCACGGGGTTAATTTGCGAACCACGCTCCCGTTTTCGAACGTCTTCCTTCTTCGTCACACATTTTGAGGGGTTGTCGAGTAATGTCAAGTCAGCTGATGCTGATAAATTTCTATTGATTTTATTTTGCGGGCCGATTGTTTACATAACATCAGTAATCGGTCGCAAATTTTGTTTTTAAGATGTCGTATTCGTCAGATCGTTGTGTTGTGTGTGAAATTTTTGATATAAAAGACGGAGATATTTGACAATTGAGAAACGACTCGATTTCAAGTCAATTTCATGACTGTTTGAACTTTCCATAATGACAAATGAGTCGAGGAATGAATCTAGATGATTAACATAAAATTCATATGCAAAATTATGATCTTTTCACATTTTTGATTCTAGTCAGAAATATTTTATTTCAAGCATACTAATTTTTTATATCAACGAAAGTTCGTCTCTTCCTTAACTTTAACTGACGAGTCATTTTTGAAATGATTAACGAAGTCCCTATCTTGAATGTCGTTAGAAATTTTGGGTTAGTTCGGTATTTTTATTGATTCGCAATAATATTTATTTGCGATAGGTTGATACTCTATATGCGGAGTGTAAATTATGGCAATATTTATTTTCAGAAGTTAACGCGTGCATATTTGAACGAAAATGTTGTTGTTTAATGATACGTCAACAAACTGACTGTAAGTCAAACTGACAACGATATTATTATTGAGGAAATGATTGTCTAATAGACCAGGCGATTACACTATTTTTGCCTGTCCTCGTTTTCTTTTGTTCACGATGGTACATAAACCAATTATTTTTTTAGCGAATATGTTGAAAACTATCAAATAATATTGAGACATGGCCTCTTAGGCCAAAACTGTTTGATATTCGCCACAGATCGCCATTTTGAATAATATAGTACCTTATAATAATTGTGGTAAATAGATCATTACCGCACGTGAGTGTAATCACTACAATAACCTAATAGCCATACGTGAGTAATACAGTATCTTATCCACAAACGTGTGATAACCAAATATAGTAAAAACTCTATGGTTTTCGAGATATTGCCACTAAAATTTCAAAATATTCAATAAATAATCTCATTTTACAGAGAAATAATTTATTTTTATTTTCTTTTTTACTAAGTACGTGGAAATTTTCGTGACTGGCTTGTAATTGCGAAGGAAAAGGTGGTGGGGACCAGTAAAAAAAATGTATTTCTGAAAGCGTATGAGTTGATCTATCACTCCTTCCAGTATTATCGTTGACTTTCCGGAAATCCTGTATAACATTTTCCCCCTCTCTGTGTTGTATGTTTACAAGAAAATGGTGGATAAATTTTTGGACGAGGATTTTTTTCACCTCCTTTTTTTTCGTGAAATTCATCCTTGTCAAAAAGATTGAGTGATAGCTAATTTTGAAGTCCTTCTGTACCTCATCGTATTCTCTTAGTTTGGAGAAGTCAACTCTTGCGAGTGAGTATTAATAATGTAACAAAAATTAAAAAACAAAGTCTTGACGCGCTGTCATATCAACAGGAATAGCAGAGGCTTGAGACTCGGCAGTTGTAATCAGGGTCAGAGGACCTTCAAAGTGAGGTATTACTCGAGCCCCCCCTTTTCCATTTGATTTTTCCATTCAAAATGACGCCCATATGTCATTTTGACATTTCCAGCTGTCAATACCAAGTCAAAAAATGCAGAACATCCTCACATATGGTGTGTGATGTGTTCAAATTTTGTTCGCATGTATCGAACGGTTCAAATGTTAGAAGACCTTTTTGACCTGCACTGTATACTTTGTCCTGGATAAATGTAACTATACATGGCCCCATATGGGAATATTGGAAACGGTAAGAGATACGATTTTGCTTAAATGGAAGAAAAGTAGCGTATTTGTAAGCAAAAGTTGACCTTGACCGGGCCAAACATAGAAGGCCAACAATTTTTTGACGTCGTTTTTAGGATCTCTAAGCTACATTTTGGAAATTTGAAAATGTTAGCTTTTATAATACGCAAGATATTGTGGTATCGATTCAAAATAGAACAAATACGCGACTTTTCTTCCATTTAAGCGACGTCGTATCTCTCACCTTTTCAGAAATGTCCATGTAGTTACTTTTATCTGGACAACCGGTATAGATGCTTTGATACATCGATGATTTTTAGAACGAATGTTCGATGTTGCCACTTCATCATGAGACTTTGGCCTACTAAACTTGGTAAAAAGGAAAAATGGTGATACAAGAAAACTCAACCTACATCAATGGTGCTTCTTGGCTTAATAAATCTGAAAAAGGACTTCAGTTACGTGACACCTATCTTAAGTCAAATGAGACAATCAATACATCACTTCAGTTGGTAAACAGTAAACATGATTTTCTGATAAAACCAAACAAGAATAATGATCAGATAAATTCACCCAAAAATCATAGATATCCAAGATGTCAAGAATAGAAAACGATCAATAATTATACACTTTACGCGGCAAACAAACCCAGACAAAATACTGTCAAGATAAATAAATGTGCTTATACGAGGGCACACCTGATGATGATCGACTCAGACTCGAAGGACCGGTTGTTGCTATAATAAGCCATGTTGTCATGTTGCTCGAAATTCCGTTTAATTATACATAAAACAATGTGTTTCACCCAATTATATTCAACCATGTGATATAACCATTCTATTGGAAATTTAGCAATTTCGCCCTTTAATCCTTTTTGCTAATAATGTTTCATTTATTTGCTGTGAAATAAATGAGTTCAATATGCCTTTAAATTGTTCATAATTAATTATGCATATGTATTTGCAGTGTAAAATATTAGATTTGATATGAGTATTATAGATTTTTTTGTAAAAGCGGAAAATTGATCCAATGGAAACGCTTGGAAGTTTAGAAGGATCCTATGTATTTATAATTTATATGATATTATCAATAGTGCATGGGAAATTCAAATTAAGCAATATCAGACAAACTTCAAGGGCTGATGGTGCTATAAATAATATATTTTATTCAAATAACCAAATTGATTTTTAATTTAGTTAAAAACATCTATTTCTCATTCATTAATTCCAATTGAATTGACATTAACTGAACCTCGGTTTTGAACATTTTATTGACAATAATATCTTAATTAATTTTCAAACCGACTATTTTTTTTTAAATAAAACTTTATTTCTCTGAGATTATCTCTGATAATTTGTCACATCCTTAGTGAGGTTTCATAGTTTATTTTGCCACTTTAATCTGTCCATTTGTGATCTTTGTCTCAATTAATTTTTTTTTTATATTTGGAAATGTGTCTTGCTCCTTTATTTAATTAGACATTTTTTGTTGATTGGGGATTTTAAATAAAATTTGCATGATCAAGAAAAATGTCAATTTTCAATATTTCTCAAAAACTGATCACAGTGACAACACCGCATTGACATTTTATTGAAAAGTACTCCAAAACTCGTAGGCGTACCGGCTCATGTGGCGGTTATTTTATTGACTTGGTACATTAAACGGATGTTTATATTTCCAGTTATGGTATAGAACCAACCAGTTATGGTTGTGACTAATACCTGCTGGGCAGACAAAGGTTTGTTGTAACGACCGGCATGCTCTGGGTCTTTGGATCATTGTCTAGGCAACACCTATGGTATGTTAATGACGTTGGAGAAATTCCTTTTGATTGGGTGTATAACCTGTTTGATATAATGCCGGTTTATGGCAGTGATAAAATTACCTTTTATAAAAAGTGAACAGGCCAATACAATGATATAGAATGAATTTTTTGACAGTTGATGGAATAAGATAAAATACAGAAACACGCTGGAAACAAGAAAATTATCCCCTTACTAGTAGGGGAGAGTTGGGTATTGGCGTGCACTTAGAAATCATCAGATGTGATGTATACCAATTTAGAGAATGTCATTGAATAGAAGATTTGTATGGTAAATGAGTACAAATGACAAATTTCGAGTTGAGGTGAAGTAGTGAAGGTGGTTGGCAAAAAACAAAAGTTAGTGAACGCGCGGTGTTATCAAACTAGTCTGATAATACCGCGCCCCATGTTTGAGAATACCGTGTTCCAAAAATGAGGCCTTTGTCACAGCATTATTTAATTTTTCAATAACAAAATTTGCAAATATAGTGATCATTAAATTTTTTTGGTCAGTCCTCAGTAGGTATACATGTATTTTACCGTGTCTTTGGATGGCAACCTCTTTGTACAGTCAAGACTTCTTGTTCCCACTATATCCTTCTATCAGGAACGTTCAGATTCTAAAACGGCGTTCATCCAAGCTGGATCCCATTACGTTTTTATTTTTTTTCCGGGGAGATGTAGCAATCTGAAGAAAAAGCATCGAGAAAATCCTAGTCTGATAATACGGCGCCCTCAGCACGCAATTACCGAACGGCGCCATTTTGGGTTCGTACCATGATTTTTCGGAAAATGAAACGATTTCGAACAGACGGTTATAAGGGAAATATTTGTACTCTAGGGTGGTGGTACACCTCGTGGTACACATTCAAAGTGACCTAATTATGCAGTGTTGCCTGATATCATTATCTACTAGGAGATAATGGGGGGTGCGGTATTATCAACCGCACGCCAATACCCGACTCACCCCTATCGAAAAAGTTGAAACTCTGTTTTTTTTCTCACGCCTTGAGTTTGAACGTATATCTGAACCACAGCAAATAAATCAACAATTTTTCTCCAATGAACAATTTTTCTTCAATTTAACACATGAATCAATTCGCTATCTTCAAAATAGACAATTTTTTCATATCTTTTCAGGACGTGTTAGATTTAAGAGAAAATTTCCTACCAGTCAATTCTAACCAATCATAGGCTTGCATTTTGTTATGTTGCTATGGCAACGACCTAATTTTATCGGAAATTTCCCTGCTCATAATCACGTGACTGAAAGATTAATAAGTGGAAATTTCCCTGGCTTTGCGCATCTGGATGTAGCTCCCATATGATTACAGTGTTGCCGTCCCCACTCTCCCTAACAATCCCAACCCAACCCAACTTTCACAGACAGAGATAAGGCAAACGGCAACACTGTGGTTGGTGCATGGGAGCTACATCCAGCCGCGAGTGCTTGACAGCTGTTAAAGACAAATAGTTTTGATAAATGATTTATTTTCAACTTCCAATACAAAGTTGCAATGTTATCAATTATGGACAAGATTGGTTATAACTTCCAAATGTTTTAGAAAATCCTGATTCCCTTCTTTCTTCCTCAATGGCGAGTAGAGGAAGGAGCCGTTGGTTTCTTCCACTAAATGCGAGGTGAGTCCAGCCGCTACTATTGAATCTTCTCAAATAGTTTTGGCATGAAATTTCCTTGCCGAATCTCCCTAGAGCTCGAATTAATAATTCGGAAATTTGTTCTCGTTGAGAATTTTACAACAAAATTCGCAACTCGACAAAATTTCCAGAAATAATTCGAGCTCCGGGGAGATTATAAGTGAAAATCTATTTGTCCGACTTTCAAAGCTGTATCTTCTCGCCAAAAATGAACTCGCTCATACAAAATTCAAGGCTTTCTGCATCAATTTTTATGTGGAGCAAAATTTTGACAAACCACATTCGGCATCCCTTAAAACGTGCCTATACCAACTTTTATCAGTATAACTATTTTGCAGAAAAAAATAGATTATCCATTTATTTTTATTTCACAGTTGGTCATGAAAAAACCACGTAATTTCATCATTTTTTTCAATATACACCTATCATTTTCTTTTGCGAAATTTGAGTGATTTCACAACAGGCGCAAATTGAAAAAAATAATGATTGTTTTTTGCGGTAAAATTTGGTACGGTCCCGTTTAGAGGGATGCCGAATCCAGTGCCGAGTGCCGTTAATTTTTTTTATTTTCAAAAATCGCTAATGTAGTTTATCAAAATTTTGCACATAGGAACTGGCAAAGTGAGCGAAATTCTGCCCCAACTTTTTTTAGGTCGAGTTTTCTGAGTTATTACTCAAAAATAATTTAAAGTTGATAAATTTTGTTTGAAATTTATAAAATTATTTTGGCTGTTATCTAATCAAATTATCAAAGCAGAGAATGGAAAAAAAATTAAAAAAATGTGGGAGTGAAAGTCGATTGAGTTTGTCCAACAATGGATTTCAAAAAAGTCAAAATCTTAATAAACAAGATTTTATAAACTTTTAAAAGTGTGAACATTTTCAAAATCTAAAAATGTTGATTGAATTTGTCGAGAACAGGATTAAAAATGAATAAAAGTTTTAAAAAACAAGATTTTAAAAGTTTCTAAAAATGTAAAATTTTCAAAATGCTCATGAATATAGTTTTCTAAAGCTTTCATTTTTAAAAGTGTTTATTACTGAAAAATTGGCTTCTTTGAGTTTGTATTCAAAAAGTTGTAGGAATCCCAGAAAAACTCGAATTAAGCAAATTTGTTTCAACGATTTTCAAATTTGATAGACCTAATTTTTGTTGGAAGCTGAGAGGCAGTTGAAGTATTGTGTCAAACAAAAGATTTCAAAAAGTCAAAATTCAAAAAAGTGTTTGCAATTATCAAAATGATTTGGGCTATCTTACTGAATTATCAAAGCAGAGATAAAAAAAAAATCAGAACAAAAAAAAAATGTGGGAGTGAAAGTTGATTGAATTTGTCGACCAATAGATTTAAAAAAAAGTCAAAATCTAAATAAACAAGATTTTATAAACTTTAAAAAGTGTGAAAATTTTCACATGAATACAGTTCTTTTAAAGCTTTCACTTTCAAAAAAGCGTTTATTATACCTACTTAGGAATTGGCTTCTTTAAATTTGTATTAAAAAAATTGTAGGAATCCCAGAAAAACTTAATTTCGGCAAATTTGTTTCAACGATTTTCAAATAAACCTAATTTTTGTTTGAAGCTGAGTGGCAGTTAAAGGATTGTGTCAAACAAAAGATTTCAAAAAGCCAAAATTCAAAAAACTAACTGATTGCAATTATTAAAATGATTTGGGCTGTTATCTTACTTGATTATCAAAGCAGAGATTAAAAAAAAATCAAAACCAAAAAAAATGTGGAAGTGAAAGTTGATTGAATTTGTCGAACAATGGATTCAAAAAAAAAAGTCAAAATCTAAATATACAAGATTTCATAAACTTTAAAAAGTGTGAACATTCTCAAAATGCTAAAAATGTTGCTTGAATTTGTCGAAAACAGGATTAGAAAAAAAAATAAAAAACAAGATTTCAAAAGCTTCTAAAAATGTAAAATTTTCAAAATGCTCATGAATATTGTTTTCTACAGCTTTCATTTTCAAAAAAGCGTTTATTACTGAAGAATTGACTTCTTTAAATTTGTATTAAAAAAATTGTAGGAATCCCAGAAAAACTTAATTAAAGCAAATTTGTTTCAACGATTTTCAAATTTTATAAGCCTAATTTTTGTTTGAAGCTGAGTGGCAGTTGAAGAATTGTGTCAAACAAAAGATTTCAAAAAGTCAAAATTCAAAAAAATGGTTGCAATTATAAAAATGATTTGAGCTATCTTACTGAATTATCAAAGCAGAGATTATAAAAAATCAGAAAAAAAAGTGGGAGTGAAAGTTGATTGAATTTTTCGACCAATAGATTTGAAAAAAAGTCAAAATCTAAATAAACAAGATTTTATAAACTTTTAAAAGTGTGTAAGTTTTCAAAATGCACATGACTACACTTCTTTTAAAGCTTTCATTTTCAAAAAAGCGTTTATTATACCTACTGAAGAATTGGCTTCTTTAAATTTGTATTAAAAAAATTGTAGGAATCCCAGAAAAACTTAATTTAAGCAAATTTGTTTCAACGATTTTCAAATTTTATAAACCTAATTTTTGTTTGAAGCTGAGTGGCAGTTGAAGGATTGTGTCAAACAAACGATTTCAAAAAGTCAAAATTCAATAAAATGTTTTGCAATTATTAAAATGATTTTGACTGTTATCTTACTTGATTATCAAAGCAGAGATTAAAAAAAATCAAAACCAAAAAAAATGTGGGAGTGAAAGTTGATTGAATTTGTCGAACAATGGATTTCAAAAAAAAGTCAAAATCTAAATATACAAGATTTCATAAACTTTGAAAAGTGTGAACATGTTCAAAATGCTTAAAATGTTGATTGAATTTGTCGAAAACAGGATTAGAAAAAAAAAATAAAAAAAAGATTTTAAAAGCTTCTAAAAATGTAAAATTTTCATGCTCATGAATATAGTTTTCTAAAGCTTTCATTTTCAAAAAAGCGTTTATTACTGAAAAATTGGCTTCTTTAAATTTGTATTTAAAAAATTGTAGGAGTCCCACAATCCCAGAAAAACTCAATTTAAGCAACTTTGTTTCCACAATTTTGAAATTTGATAAAGCTGATTTTTGTTTGAAGCTGAGTGGGAGTTAAATGAATGTGTCAAACAAAGGATTTTAAAAAGTCAAAATTAAAAAAAAAAACATATTTTAAGAGCTTTAGAATGTGTGAACATTAATGCTTGATGCGTGTAGAAAGATTAATATTCTGTTTTAAGGCTCTAATTTAAAATAGCGTTTCTTACCAATTTGTATTCAAAAAATTGTGAGGATCGCAAATAAGCTCAACTTAAAAAAAAATGTTTCGACAATTTTGATTTATTAAAATTGATTTTTGTTTAAATCTGAGAGAAACTTATAAAGCAAGAGATTTCGAAAAAAGTCGAAAATTAAACACAGGATTTCAGAACTTTCTCAAAGTGTAAAAATTTTCAAAATGCTTGACAGGGAAAATATTTGCATAAGATATAATTTTTGATTTAAAAAAAAAAAATTGCGATTTGAAAATTTGGAGAATTTCCAACATTTTGCCATCCAGACTCTACCTTCAAAACTGAAGATATATATTTTTTTCTCTAATGCGTCACCGGTTGGCAAATGGGAATCATGTGATAATAATAATAATTTTGATTTAATCGAACTACAACAGTGTAAGGATTCAAATCAATCAAAGCAGTTTGAATTAAAAAAAAAAAATGATAAAACTAGAACACAAAAACGGAAAAACCGTTGCTGTAAAAAAATAGAAAACTGTCCAAAATTGAAAAATAAATTGAGAAAGGTTTTTTAAGCGTAATGGAATTGTGTGGTAAATGCCCTTTTCCTAGTGAAGTCAGAGATTTCTTTATGACCTAAAATCAAGTTTTGACAAGGGTCAACTAAACTAATACCTGCTCCTATTTTACACATGAACATACCCAAGATAATATATTTGAGAAATTAACTACCGATCATTCAACCCTCAACCCCTGTCAAGTGGAATTTTAACGTAAATGGATCCGACCCTTACACCCGTCAAATCAATTTTTCACCAACATCAGTTAAAGATGTACTCACATCAGGACAATGTATAACTTATTCAGTACCCGCGTTAGTACGGTCCTGGAAAATGATATTTCTCCCGAAATAAACATTTTAAAACAGGGCTATAAATTGCGAGAGCGTAACGGAAGTTTTGTGTTTCTCAGGTTGGGAATCATATAAATTTCATGAACTCGTTGAGAGTTTTCAGTTTCAAGTGAAATGCTGGGCTTT